>JABWTJ010000193.1:271376-746638 GCA_016801875.1 Solanum sitiens | reverse complement strand
AATTATGGATCGGAGTGTCCCCCGTACACCGACACATAGTAGTAGGGGATCGGAGTGTCACGTACCGACACAAGAGGAAGAAAGATAATGAATCTTGAGAGATGTTAAAATACTCAATGTAATGAACCTAATTTCCAAAATGAGTGTGGTATTGAGGCTTGAGTCCTCATGGATGAACTTGGTAATACTTATTGATGATTATAGTACTTGTTGCTACATGTTGAGTATTGTAGTTGATTTATGATATGAACTGATAGATACTGTTTTCTATTTTGAGTTGGCCGATGATACCTACTCAGTACTTGTGTTTTGTACTGACCCCCTACTTGTTGTTTCTTTCTTTGTTATTTGGGGAATGCAGCAAACGTACCGTCGTCTTCAACTCAACAACAATTCTAGCCAGTCTTCACTACACCGATTTCAGGTGGAGCTAATGCTTCCTATTGGACTGGATTTCTCTTCAATGTCTTGGATGCCTTGAATTCCGCAGGACAAGCCTTTTTTATTTAGCTTCTTAGATACTTTTAGATTAGTAACTTGAGGATAGATGTTCTTGTGATGATGACTTCCAGATTTTGGGGATAATGAGTTTTAAGTCTTCCGCTTTGTATTTTGTTCAATATGTTGGGGTTTTAGATTGGTTGGTTCGCTCACATAGTAGGATAAGTGTGGGTGCCACTCGCGGCTCGATTTTGGGTCGTGACACAGATATTTTGGGAATTTGAGAATGAAATAAAATTTGACGGAGTTTTTGGGTAGTTGAGGATAAAAGAGAAAAGGAAAGTGATATTAAGGGTTACTTTTTAGTGGCTTAAGGGTTATATGATGCTAAATGTGACTTTAAATTACTATTTAGTGGCAATAATAAGTGGCTTAAGGGTTATATGACGCTAAATGTGATTTTAAATTATTGTTTAGCGGCAATTTTATTATTGCTGCTAAATAATTACCGCTAAATCCTTCTTTTGGGATAGTGTATTAAGTTGATCCTTTTCATAAATATGTTTTTCATAATTTTTCTAAAAATTATATATAAAGGAATAGATAAAAATTGTTTACTAAAATAGAGTTTTAATGTCGAATTAATTATCCTTATTTATGATTTTTAAAGAATATTGCACAACTGTTCGATCCCTTAAATTATTTTGTCATTTTAGTGTGGTATGATGCTTTCAAGTATTATGCCGTGATCAATGTAGTACCAATTTAAAATTTTAGATCTTAAAACATGCAAATTAATATAAATTTGAGTTGTTCATACATTACATTTTTCTCTTCAATGTTTAGATATAATAATGTTTCTTTCGTTTCATTAGTTAACGGCTAATCATGATTAGTGACTAAACTACCCAGTTGAAATAAATACTTGTTCCACGTGTTATTTTGGTCTATTTTTTACTCTTATTTTGTTACAGTTTTTAATTATTGCTCCCTCCGTTTAAAAAAGGATGACCTAGTTTGACTTGAAACGGAGTTTAAGAAAAGAAAGAAGACTTTTTAATCTTGTAGTTCTAATTTAAAGTTATGTCAAATGTACCAAAATGCCCTTTAATCTTGTGGTCTTAAACATACCACGTGTAAAGTTAAAGTTAAAGTGCTGCCAAAAAAGAAAAGGGATCATTCTTTTTTAAACAAATTAAAAAGGAAATAGAGACATTCTTTTTTAAACGAAGGGAGTGATAAACTAAAAGTTTATTTCTTTTTAATTATTAGTCTATGGTGTGCCTATAAAGGATGTTAAATAAAGTTGACAAACATTGTATTTCATTATATAATTCAATCTTCGGTCAAATTCGTGATGAAAGAAGTCATAATTTTGATGGTTATTAAAGTATCTCTAGCACAAATAACTGTTACTTTAAAGTTGTACATCATGAAACTAATGTGACAATGATTACTAGCTTTCATTATAAGACAATGTTTAATGTATATGCAATTGTAAAAAAGAGGCAACAATATCTCAAATAATAAAGCATAAATTTGAATCATGACGTATTTTCAATTATAGACAATTAATCCCATTCACATGTAAGTTATGTGTTGCTGAAATATTACAATTAAAATTATCACGGTGATATTTGATATTGTGGACTACAGTAACAAATAACATTATTTTCATAAACTTGAACTGATATATATTTTTATTTAACAATTCAAGTGTTTACAAATATTAAGTGATTTTTTCTAGATATTTATTAGTATGGGATACACGTGCAAAACAACTGTTGAGAACTAGTATACATAAAAGAAAATACTTAAAATGAACAATAAAGACATGAAACATGTCATGAAATTTGCATAATTAGGGAGTTTCTTATAACTAACTTACACCATGTGAGCTTATGATGTCTAATAACTAACCCAGTTGGGAGGGTTACAATATAATTTCATATCTATGTGGATCCACTAATCTGAGCCTCCCAAAGCCAAAAGGTCAACTGACAAAGTGGTGAAACATAATTCTACATTGACGCGTCGTTATGAGATTTGGATTTTCAAAACCCACATCCTCTCGGTACTAAATATTCCTCCAAAAACCACATATATTCATATAATGCTAGTAGGTATGAAAATCACTTATCATCATAAATCATATATGAGGCTAAGCTCAAAAGTCGTATCTTAAAATAACTTGTATTTAGGTTGTAATTCATATCATGCTTATTTTCATGCTTAAAATTCACAAAAGTTTGAATGACCAAAAAAATCATGATAAATAAGTACCATAGGGTTTCAAAATAAAAGTGAAACAATGAAAATAATAGCTTATTGAAGAAAGTGTTGCCAATCTGTGTTTGAAAAATAGAATTACTGATTTCAATAAAACTTTGCAGAAACATGACGTAACCAAAGTTTATCGAACCAGTAAGAAAGATGAACATAAATTATTCAGAAAAACTAAAATTTGTAAACGTACCAGAATCTGGAAACTTAGAACTAAAAAAGATCAAGTCCACTGAATACAGAGTGTCCCCTTAAAGAAATTATTCCCCTCTCGTATTCGAGGTTTGATTTGGAATATGTCTTCCCAGGATAGAATGATCTCAATCACCAGCGTATAGATATCAAAAACTCTGGTGTCAGCGAACCACTCAATAGCAGTAAAATACATGAAGAATTTTTTTGTGCAGAAGAAGAAGAAAATCAGAAAAATTCATGGGGAAAAATTCTAAAGAAAGAATGGTATTTATAGGCAAGAGGAACAGGTTCTTAAAGATTGCAATCCTTTCAGAATCCACACGACCATTAATGAAAGTTTGCAACCTTTCAAACGGTTCTGGATGTTCCTGAAAGTTGCAAACTTTTAGAATAGTCATTTCCAAAAGGTAGGAAATTTAAATAAAACTGGGAAAGATTTAAATAAAATGGGTCGCAAGGATCGAGGTCGGGTTAATCAACTAAAAAGTTGAAACGTTTTGGTTAATCTCAACTAATAATTGAAAATGTTTCTGTTATCAACTAATTAATTGAAAATGTTTTGGCCATATAATTTAATTTATATAATTAAATAAATAATTAAAACAAACTTTGTCCAAAAATAACCAAAGCCGAAGTCGAGTTGAGCGACGACGATGGTGCGAGGGGGGGGGTCCCTCTTTCCAACCCTTTTAACAATTAATAGGAGTGTTTCTACAGTTAAACTCTCCTATTTTTCTTTCCACCATCGATGAGGGACAAATGCCTTTTCATTAAAGCATAAGAGGACTTTTCAAGTTCCCAAATCTTTAAATTCCCAACTTTTCAAGTTTCTTTCTTTTCATGTTCCCTCCATTTCCTATTAATTCTTGCTACATAACCAACAATCCCCCACATTAATGGGGAATGATTATAACATAGGAGTGCACGAACAAATATGTACTTTACAGGCAAGGATTAATTGCATTTGGATAAGTAGGTTTCCCCTTGGACTTTCCGTAGTGAACATATGTCGATTATACTCGGTCAATCGATAGATGCGATATCTTTGAACAATCAGCTTTAGTGTATACCTAGACAGCGATATGTCACACAATTAACCCTTTACTATTTATAGTTCTTACGATTGTGTTCGTTTCAGCCATGAACATCTCCTGGTTTCATGAGTGTATAGAGAATAGGCTTTTGACATAAAATTCTCTTTGAAACGACTTACACTTCACACTCACATAGGTGATTTCGAACTGTGTCATATCGTAGATACACTATTTGGTCAAATCTGCCAAACTTAGCAAATCATTAAAAACCTTAAACTTTATTAACTCATTAACAAGCCTTAAAGTCTTGACATTGTTCGTGAACATTGTCTTCATCATGAGAATGGATTAATTTGATTGACAATGTCGAACCGTCAGTCACAACATTGTTTTTCTGCTTGAATCTAGCTCTTGGGATCTCCAGTCTGCTAGATAGAGTTACCGTCATGCTGACTTATCCTAAGCCGTAAACCCATTCCCTTAGATGATCTTTCAACTGCCTCTCTCACTAGGCCTTTCGTTAAGGGATCTGACACATTATCGCTCGACTTCACATAGTCAACTATGATAATTCCACTAGAGAGCTGTTGTCTTACAGTGTTTTGTCTCCGTCGTATATGACGAGACTTACCGTTGTACATGACGCTCCCTGCCCTACCTATTGCTGCCTGACTATCACAATATATGCAAATAGGTCCCACAGGTTTGGCCAAAATGGAATATCCTTTTGGAAATTCCGGAGCCATTCAACTTCTTCACCAGCCTTATCTAAAGCAATAAATTTAGATTCCATTGTGGAGCGAGCGATATATGTCTGTTTGGACGATTTCCAAGAGACTGCTCTTCCACCAAGTGTAAACACATAACCACTTGTGAATTTTACTTCATTTGACCCGGTGATCAAATTTGCATCACTATATCCTTCAATCAAAGCGGGATATTTATTATAATGCAAAACATAGTGTTGTGTATGTTTCAGATACCCCAACACACATTTCATTGCCATCTAGTTAGTTTGATTTGGATTACTAGTGAACCGACTCAGTTTGCTAATAACACATGCTATATATGGTCGCGTATAATTTATAATATACATCAAACTTCTCAATACTCTGGCATATTCCAATTGAGAGTCACTTTCACCTTCATTCTTTTGAAATGTATAAGTTAAATCAATTGGAGTTTTGGCAACATTGAAATTCAAATACTTGAACTTATCCAATACTCTTTCAATATAATGAGATTGAGATAATGCTAGTCCCTGAGGAGTTTTGAGAAGCCTGATCCCTAAGATCAAATCAACAACTCCTAAGTCCTTCATATCGAACTTTCTGGACAGCATGCGTTTAGTAGCATTTATATCGTCAATATCTTTACTCATTATTACCATGTCATCAACGTACAAACAAACAATGACTTCATGATTCAGAATATTTTTAATGTATACACGCTTATCACATTTGTTAATCTTGAATTCATTTGCCAACATTGTTTGGTCAAATTTAGCATGCTTGGGTGCTTGCTTGAGCCCATAAAGCGACTTCATAAGTCTGCACACTTTCTCTTCTTTACCATGAACTATAAACCCTTGAGGCTTTTCCATGTAAATTTCTTCCTTCAACTCTCCATTTAAGAAGACCGTCTTTAGATCCATTTGGCGGATTTTAAGATCATACATTGTCGCTAGTGCTATGAACATCCTAATTGATGCTATCCTTGTTACTGGAGAGTATGTGTGAAAGTAGTCCAAACCTTCTTTTTGTCTGTATCCTTTGACTACAAGTCTATCCTTACATTTGTCAATAGTTCCATCAACTTTTATTTCCTTTTAAAGATCCACTTTGATCCTAAAGGTTTATTTCCTGGAGGAATATCAGCCAATTCCCAAGTATGATTACTTAAAATTCATTCGATCTCACTATTGACAGCTTCTTTCCAATAAGTTGACTCAGGCGAAGACGTAGTTTTGTTTCAATGTTTGAGGCTCATTTTCAAGCAACAGTGCCACAAAATATGGTCCGAAAGAAGTGGCTTTCCGTTGGCGAGTGTTACGCATAGGATCCTCACTAGGTAGTGTATATTCTGTTGATGCTTCTCGTGGTCATTTAGGTCTTTCACTTGTAGACTCACATTCAGTTTTATACGGATAAATGTGTTCAAAGAACTCGGCGTTATCTGACTCAATTATCGTATTAATGTGAATCTCAAGATTATCAGATTTGTGAACCAAAAACTGGTAGGTCTTAATGTTCACAACATATCCAATAAATACACAATCTACCATTTTGGGTCCAATTTTCACCCTTTTGGGTAAAGGAACCTGTATCTTAGCTAAAAACCCACACTTTGAAATATTTCAAGTTGGGTTTTCTTCCTTTAAACAACTCATATGGAATTGATTGTGTTTTACTACGGGGTACCCTATTGAGTATCTTTTTAGCCGTAAGGATGGCTTCCCCCAAAGATTTCGCGGTGAACCAGAATTGATTATTAAGGAATTTATCATTTCATTTAGTGTTCTGTTCTTCCGTTCCACCTAACCATTTGGCTGTGTTGTATAGGGTGTAGTAGTTTGATGAATAATGTCATATTCCAAACATATTTCTGCAAAAGGAGATTTGTATTATCCACCCTTATCATTTCGAATCATTTTTATATTTAGACTCAATTGGTTCTCCACTTCATTTTTGTATTGCTTAATTGCATCAATTGCTCCATCCTTATTATTAAGAAAATATACATAACAAAATCGAGTGCAATCGTCAACTGATAACTCTCCCATGGGTACATGTGACTACTCTTACTCGAGTTTGAGTCTAACTGCATGCTCTCACCATGTTCAAGCCTAATTTGGAGTCAGAAGGTCTTACGCGTACAATGAACGTACTAATCCTATATTTTTATAGGATATTCCATTTGAATAATACAACTTTTTTTTACCATACCATTCAACAAACTTTGAGTTCAAATCAAGAAGCTACAAGTGCATAATGTATTCATCAATCTGTTGTCAACATAATTCAAGACTATCACTATCACCACTTTATGTAATTTAAGGTAACCTATCCATGTAATAGTCTCTGGCTTTCCTAACATCTTTACAAGCTGAAATTTTAAAGGATTTCTACCAATAGACACACCAAGACATTTCATCTAACTATTTCATATAATAGATCTTTAATTTAATTTCCCTCCCCTTTTATAACCTTAGATAAAATAAACATATCCCGATTTTCCTAATAAGAGACAACTACCTTCTCATCTATAATCATCATTCAATTATTATTAATACCACTATGGTAAAATAGGCAAGGTCATTAAAAGACTAAAGTATGAGGATCTAGAATAAGAGAGACACTGTTAAATTATTACTTATACTTATGTTCATTTTGACACTCATAAATGGGGAACTTGAAGACATAATTGTAGTAGGAACGAGTACATCATCTACTTGAAGCATAAACAACACATAATGATGCTTTCTAGGCATAGAACATGTTATAACCATCTACCATTACCATGAGAGAATGTAAGTAGGGTTTAGAACAATACAATCATAGGCACGAGTTGTTTAGAAAGTGTGTAATGAAAACATACTTATCGAAATGTGATTTTCACTAGTCACTAGGAATTTATCATGAGTACATAGGACTAAACATATTGAGAAATTATTGCTGCATGAATCATGAGTTGTATATCACAAAGGTAGGGTCATAGGTTCATGGAGTTATATGTGGGTCCTTGTTCTCATGCTATTTCTTTCTATTGGAGAATCTGAGCATGGGTAGAAATCTATATGACTGCACGTGTATGGATCACAAACATGATGTTAAGATGTAAGTGATGGGTAGAGTATCATAATGGTTGGAGTCTGAAGAATACTCTAGAGTATATATGATTTTCTTTCTCATCATAACTCATTCTAAAGTGCTTCACAATCTGATTCTTAAGAATTGATGTGATACTTCTCCATGTCATCTTCCCCTTAGATCAAGGCCGAAACTCTAAGTTTGTGGGCCTATTCCACATCCGCTGAACTCTTTAATAATATACTCATTAATGCTTAACTTATCTAGACAATCTATATTTGGAAGATACTAGCTTCATTATAGAATATTCCTTTCAAAGATACTACTCTCAACCTGTTCTAGCTTTTGTGATCATCATCATATAACTTAAACTTTTACTAGAAAACATAACAAATTTTCCTATCACCTCATAATCTAATCTTTCTTGGTGTTCTACTGACATCACACCTCCAAGTTCATATCCCTATGAATCAATATAGGCTAAATCTTAACTAAGATCCACAACACCATCTATATATAAATCCTTGATTCAACTCTTAAGAACACCATGTAAGACATATTATACTTAGCCTTCTCCAAGCTACTGATACATATCAACTAGAAATTCATAAATCTAAACAATCTTAGAATATGTGTAACCATATATTACCTCGGGTTTTGTTCTATCTTTCTAATTCTTAAGAATTTATTTTATCTAATTACTTGGTAATCATTCATTGTCTCACCTACCGTTCACATCTACATCATTCATGCACCATCATAGTTATTGCAAATTTATAACATTAAATTCTTACATATATTATTTCCAGCCTACTAGAATAATTTCCTAAAATAAGAATCACTAACCCCAAATTATCATTTATTTTCCCCTTGGATCTCTTTCACATTTAGAATTTAGAGTTTGGCGTCTAGCACAAAACGTAAGAATAACACAACTTCACATACTATTTATGTAATGACCCAAACTGTTGTTATATAGGAAAGAAAAATGTCGGGGGGGGGGGGGGGAATTTGGGTCACCATCCTGCCATAGTAGGCTAGACGCTGCTAGGGCAGCGACGCCTCAACAGGATAGGTCGGGCCTGAGCGAGAATGACGAGACCAAAACTTATATGATGCAAAACCATGTTTTCTCCTTTTTCCAAAAACACCAAAAAGAGGCGAGAATCATCCAATAAACCCTCAAAAGGTTGCCCTAAGCTTGAGGAGGAGAGAGAAAGATATTTCTAGTATACGGATTCTGATAACTTACGAATATCCAGTAAAAAATTCACATTCTGATCGTTTAGAAGCTTGTATTGGAGCTATAATCTCTCTACAACTGCTTGGCACCAAGGCATGCTAGGTTTATTTAATTGAGTAGACTTAAATCTTTGTTCAATACGTAGTATGTTTATAAGTGATGGTAGAACTCATGCATAGTATTTCGTTCACCAAAAAAGAGGAAGGTTGTACTTGTATGCCTAGTGATTACGTGAGATGTGTACCGTAGCGGGAAGTACCATCCAATAAACTAGGGTAGTTGATGATTTGATTTCTTGTTTGCGTGATATATGTTGGTTAACACTTCATTTTAATACATGTATGTATGTGAATGAAGCCTTCTTGATAAAACCTAATGAAATCAGTATGAATGAGCAAATGCATGCCACAATTTGACTCTTGATTGTATGATTTTGAAAATGTACATATGAGTGTGATTGTACTTGTGGTTGTGCTGAATAGACCGGGTTTCACGTTCCCATACACTATCTTGGATTCGGTGCCACGTTCTGGCGCCTATATTGGATCCAGTGTCACGCCCAACATACTAATTGGGATTGAGTACCACATTTCAGTACACTAACAGTCTGGGTATGGGTTCCATGAGAGAACTATTGTGATTGTTGTGCTTATGTTTTGTTGACATTAATAATAGAAGATTGTATGTTGTTCTGAGATGATTATTGAACCTTAAATATATATAATTGTATTAATGTGTTATGCTTGTGGGTATATATATTGTTATTGAAGAAACTGTGAATGATCAAGCTCAAACCTGAAAAAGATGTGGTAAGCGCAGACCGAGGGTCCAGGTGCACCTTATGTACTTTAAAGGAGTGATTTGTGTCCTTAAAGTGTTAGTTGGGGTACTGATATGTCATAAAAGTTAAATAACTAGGTGTCACCTTGGAATGGGATTAGTAGGCGGAGACGTTTAATAAAAATTGATGTGACATTCTATGGAGTCAAGGGTTGAGTAGTGAGGTGGAAGAAATAAGGGTATGTCATGAGTGGTTGTCCGGGTTAGTAATTGTTACTTATGGAATCTCTTAAGAGTTAGAATGGTTAGGTTATGACTAAGAGGAAAACGAGTAGGGGGTTAGAGTCAAGTGTACTAGTATGAATAAAAGTATCCAAGAATGGTAAAGGTTGAGGAAGGAATAGTCATATTGCATGTTTCCTACTAGTTGATTTCCTTATTTTATGCAGTGGGTATCGGGTTTACCGATGATGCCTACTAGTACATTTGGTTATACTGATAGTACTCTTGCTATGCTTGTTTGGTATAGTCTGATTTCAGGGTCAGGGAGGTTTTATAGGTGAAAACGAAGACAATCTCCAACATCTCCTATTTTTCCATCCATGTGGTGGGAGCTGCATCATTTTTTATGATTTCATATTCCTTGAGAATCGTAGGAGCTCTTGTAACTTCTTAGACTAGACCCCTGGGGAAGTTAAGTAGTTTACAAGTTAAATTTGAGTCACTTGAAACTGTTATTTTATAAAACGTTACATGGGTTCCTCTTATTCATCAGTTTTCTTCATTTACCGCATTTTAAAAATGGTTGGCATTTTAGGGTCTCCTACTTCAGTTTTAGAGTAGGTGGCCACACAACTTGGTGGGTTGGTTCATGTTAAATTTGTATCAGAGCCCAGGTTACCGATCTCTAAGTATGACAATAAATGTGGAGTAGACTCATGCGGATGGGTGTGTTGACGTTCACATCGAATCTTCAGGAAGCTATGAAAAATTCTAGGAATTCGTTCCATTTCTTGTCTCTTTTCGTGGGAGTTGTCACATGTAGTATGAGTTGAGTCCAATTGGTATCTCAACAAAATGAACTAGATGACGTAGTCACGACTGAGAGGTCCTTGGGAAGGTAAATTGGAATTGAGAAGGTTCCAATTTGTATATGGACTTAAGGGCAATATAGATGCATGGATGATGGCTATGGGGAATCCATGGAGCAATATCATTAATAATTTGACTTGTGCCGTGAGTTGTGAGTTGTAACTTGAAGCTTTGAATGTGTGCTTATCGTTGTCTGAAATAACTGTGTGTGTGAAAGGTACATTTACTTGGATGCTATGATATGGCTATGTGCACAATATTGCTGGTGTGGATTTTGATGTGTGGAACATGCCCTAAATATTCGAAAAACTATGTGAGTCATAATTGCTTGAGTTTTGTGAATTTGTTCTCGGAAAAAGAGTATCCCAAGGTTGACTCAAGGTAGGTAATGACTATACTAGCGACGAGGATTATCCTAAATGATTAGTTATAACTTGGGAATTTTAGAAAAATGGGAATAACCCAAGCCATGATGACTTGAATTCCATTTCCATCAGGGCCGCTGAGGCGGGATTAATTGCGCCAGGGCAAAGATGCTGGAGTGGAGTTTCTCCCTCTAGAGCAGGACAGGGCGAGGCATAACCTCAACTATTTTCCCCCTAATCTCCCATAGTCTCACATATGGCCCTCAAATAGTGTATGGACTAATCCCTGAAAATCACTTGCCATTGATTGAGTTCTACTATAACAATAGCTATCATTCCGGTATTTCAATGGCTACAATTGAAGCACAATATGGTAGGAGATCTAGGTCTATGGTAGGGCAGTTTGAGGTTGGAGAGTCTTCACTCCTTGGTCCCGAGATAATCTATGATGCCCTAGAGAAGGTTCGGGTGATAAGGATTGGTTGAAAACAACCTATAGTCGGCAAAAATCCTATACCGACAATAGAAGAAGAGATCTTGAATTCAAAGTAGGTGATATGGTGTATTTGAATATTTCATCTATGAAAAGGGTAATGAGATTTTGCAAAAAGAGGAAGTTAAGTCCCTGGTATGCGGGTCCCTATGAGGTTTTGCAAAGGGTCGTAAAGGTTGCATATGAATTGAGACTACCTAGTGAACTAGCTTCGGTTCATCCGGTATTCTGTGTTTCTATGCTTAAGAACTGCATTGGTGATCCGTGTCCATACTTCCTATTGAAGGGCTTGGTGTGGATGAGGACCTCTCATATGAAGAAGTTCCGGTGGATATCCTTAATAGACAAGTTAAGAAGTTGAGGAACAAGGAGGTGGCTGTAAAGGTGTTATGGAGAAACCACCTAGTTGAAGGGGCAACATGGAAGGCCGAGCCGACATGAAGTCTTGTTATCCTCATCTCTTTCCTAAATATGGTTAGTTGTTCCTATTAATAATGAAAATAATGAGTAAATTTGAATTTGACTTGTTTTGTTAAATGTGCATAATTATGGTAAAAGGTGTATGTTAAAAATTAGTTTTCATGGAAAATGATCTTTTGCTTGATTTGCACTTATTTGTGTATTTGGTGTATTGTTACCTTCATAAAAGAGTAATGAGAATGTTGATGTGTTGTAATAAGTTTTGGCATAAGTAAGTTGTTGATAATGTTGAGCTCATGTTGATATTGAGAAGGAAATTCCTCATGTTGTGATGTTGAGCTCTTATATGTGGTATATTGTGGTTTGAGTTGCTCTGTGTAAATGTCATGTTTTTATGTTGATTTGAGTTGTAACTCATTTTGATTATATATGTTGTTAGTTGGGCTTCTACTATTGAGTCTATCCTTTTCCTTCAAAATATTTTAGTGTCATTCGGGGACGAATGTTCCTAAGGGAGGGGGGGATAATGTGACACTCCTAAAGTCCAAGACCTAATCTAGAGCCTCACATGTTGAACTAAGGTTGGTAACATTGTTTTAAGGCCTAAATTAATGCATATAAATAATTTAGGAAGTTTAAGAGTCAAAACGTCAAGGAACGTCTATGACGTTCGAAGACTAGTGAAATAGAGGTTAGTGTGACTTGGCATGTTTCATGGGGTTTCTAGAGTCGGAATTCAATGATATTTGGTAGGAAGGTGTAAAACATGTATTAGAATATGATTGAGGTCTAAACGTCCGGGTACGAATCCCCAAGGACCACCCTAAGGCTCCATGAGGAGGACCCTTCCAAATGACCAAAAAGCTGTCAAGAACATTAGCCAACTAGGGTTGCCAAATGATGAGACGTCATCTTGTTGATGGGGCATCGATGCTCCTTAGACCCAGACTCAACTATTTTCCAAGAGTGTCCAAAAATAAGGTCTCTGACACAATCGACGGATGTGCAGGACATTGGGGCGCAAGGGTCGTCGACTGACCTATGGACCGTAGGTCGGGGTCTTGTAGGTCAGGTTTAATAAGGGCTGTCCAATTTTAAGTGTGTACATTTAATTAGTTAGTTGGTTAGTTGGTTAATTAAGAATTAAGGGAGGTCTAATTAATATTATTAAGGACCTATATAAAGACCTAAGCCTAATTAAACTAACCCAACACCTTCACTTCCCAAAACTCAAATTCTATTCCTTCTCTCTACTTTCTCTCTCCCAAAGGAAGACTCCATAGAAGACCAAGGTCTAACGGCTTAGGGCTGCAAGATTATACTTTTTCTCCATCAATATTCAAGGATTAAAAAGGTACGGGAACTCTTCACCTTTAAGACTCCTTTCCCCAAAGGGTTCTTTCAAATTGATTTCCAAAAGTTGAGAAAAGATGGGTTTCATTCTCAATCAGAAATTGATGTTCTAAATTGTATTGTTCTTGATTTATTTTGATTATTATTAATGAATTATTATGGATTATTGGTGAATTAGGGTAGTTCTTGGGTTTAGACCAAGTTCTATGGAAGAGATCATGAATTGACCCTATTTCCCTAACCTTAGGTTATGAATTGATGTTAAATTGATTAGTGATGATGCAATTGACTTAGTTCTTGTGTTAACTACTATTGAATGATGCTATTAAGTCTGTTATTGGATGAATATGGTTGGTTGATGGTAAGACCATGGAAGAAGGCTTGTGAAGGTGAATTGGTAAGACCTATGATCTTGAATCCTTACTTCAATTTTGATGATTTATACTTAATGATGGTATTCAATTGAACTGTTGGTTGTGATTAGATTATATAGGTGATGATATGATGAATTTAATTGAAATTTCTTGATTATATGGATTGTGAGATTATTATTATGGTGTAATGATATAAGGTTGATATGAATCACTTATTTGCCTTACTATGATATAATGATGATACTTCGTTAATCTTACATATGAGGGTTGTATGAAATGAAGTTCTCATGCAATTCCAAATGACCTACAAGGGGTTAGTCCTCTATGACATATACTATGCTTTGATGATTTATAAAGTTTTAAAGACATTTTAAAAAGAGACTTTAGCTTAGCACTTAGTGAACTAGTTATGAGAGAGTGTCCTTTCCCAATTTGGGAAGGTAGGTTCACAATGGTTCTCATGATATAGATATTACAATGCCATGGTGCATAAAAAGGGTATCGAGCATGTCTCCTAGTTCTTGAACTATGTTGCCCCCATAAGAATACTAGCTAGTGGATCCACCTAGAATGCTATGTTCATGTTGACTTGATCTATTTTACGATGTTGGTCTTGTGTTGTATATGGTCTTGTGTTAAGGAATATATGATTATTGTCTTATATGTGTTCTTGGTTGTGCATAAGGCTTGTGAAAGAAACTTGACATGGTTTTGAACAAATGTCCCTTTAAGCATGATTTTAAACATTATATGTGCATATGTTTCCATACTTAATACAAGTGGATGTACTGACCCATTTCCTTTATATTTATACTAATATGTAGGTTACATCCATTGAGTTCCTAGGAGGCCGATTGAAGAAGACATGGACTCTTTTCCTTAAGTGTTGGTAGGTCCTCATGTTCAGGGATGTTACCTTGTTCCACATTCTAGCTTTAAAGTTTTATTGTTATAAAGACATTGTTCATTCCTTTATCATTTGGATATTGATTTAAGCCTATATTGGCATGTTGACTTTGTATTGGCTATGTCCAAGATTTGTACTCGTTTAGATGGTTCAATATGAGACAAAGTATTAGACTAATTCTTATGTATTGATTATGTTATCTAAAGAGAAGCCTATGTAAGCTTCCTATGTGAGGAGTCTATGTAATCTCCATATGTAGTATGCGAGAGGTCTATGTAAACCTCACTATATAGTTATGTATGAAACGTTTTAATTTTTATGCATTTTTAGCCTATGAAATGTAATGACGAATGCCAAGAGGCTAGTTTGAGTCCTCTCTGATGACGACGAAGCCGGTTACGTCTAGGGAGTGCTCCCTGGTCGTGACAGAATCTCTTAAGAAGATAGATTATGATGAAAAGCATAACGAGTATGGGGTTAATTTCAAGTGTACTAGTGTGATTAAAAGTATTTGAGAATGGTAAAGGTGGAGGAATGAACAAAAATATTTCATGTTTCCTACTAGTTTATTTCCTTACATTATGTGGTGGGTTTGTGGTTAACCGATGATGCCTACAAGTAAGTGTGCTTGTACTAATACTACTCTTGCTATGACATTTTCGCATAGTCTAGTTGAAGGGTCAGTGAGGTTTCATAGGTGAAAACAAACACAATCTCCAACATCTCTTATTTTTCCTTCCTTGTGGTGGGAGCCGCGTCATTTGTTTTTATGTTATATTCCTCGTGAATCTTAGAAGCTTTTGTACCTGGTTAAAATAGATCCTTGGAGAAGTTAATTACTTTACAAGTTAACTTTGAGTCGTTTAAAACTATTACTTCATAAAACATTACATGGATTCCTCTTATTCATAAGTTTTCTTAATTTCCCAAATTTTCAAAATTGTTTAGATTTGAGGGTTCTCTTGCTTAGGTGTTAGAGTAGGTGCCCGCATGGCCCAATGGTTTGGGTCGTTAAAATATCGACTTAGGAGATCCTAGATAAATAAATAAGTTAAGAAACATTAGACCTTCAAAATCTCTTACTAATAGTAGTCATCTTAATCTTACAACCTATCTAATTATTATACGTTAGCGTATGTTTCTTCCAGATATCAACACTACTTATTCATTCATACATCTAATGTTATGACCCGAGAGTACCCCCTAGAAGTTAGGGCATTCTCGAATCAAAACACGGCGTACTTGATCTCTCGGAGGTCTTGTACAAGCCCTTTCATATACTTCATCGCATATATATATATATATATATATATGAAAAGTAGAGCGGAATTAAACTTTTCACAACATCCGAATAGTCTTTCAAAATGTCTTTCATATAAAAACCATAGGAAATACTAATTCTCATATCATCAAATCTTAGACTCAAAATATACTTGGGACACGGCCCGTACAATCGAAATATAGTACTACTATGTCTATTAGAATGCTTTAATAAAAGAACTCTAAGATAATGATGCCCTCGAGTCAAATGAGGACATACTTAAACCTTGCTTGAAAGATACTATAACCCAAGCTTCGCTCCCAAAAGCACCGTCACCTATGAATCACTTTAGAGATAGATAAAAATATGGAATTAGTACAAACACATGTACTAAGTATGACATAATGCATAAAATCATGATGAAGGACATTTAATGGAAATATGCTCTTTTTGATTAAAATGTCATAGCATACGCATTTGAACAACATTTAACACCTTAGAAACATATAAGACATCTCATAAGCATTTTATCAAAAATTAAGGAATATTACAGTGAACTAAGTCACCTTACAGTGAACTACTTCAATGTTACAGTGAATTACTTCAATGTTATAGTGAACCCAATTAACATGTAGTTCTCTTACTAAAAGCTATCCTAAGACTCACTTGAGTAAGACAAAGAGAGAACGCCCATACACCTTCTCTAAGCACACCTAAATGATCCTTAAGAGCACCTATAATGAGATACATACACTTACAACACACCAAAACACATAACATGAGATTCTCCTACCAAAGGTGTTTCTAAGGTTCACTTGAGTGAGTTGTGAAACAACCACCCATACAATCCCTTCACACCCACTTAAGAGATCCTTTAGACTACCTAGGATAAGATCATTGTCACATCCGGAGAGTACACCTCAGATGCGATCGGCGTCGTCGTCCTCTCAGAGGACTCAGACAAGCCCTTAGCATACTATGACGTTATTGAATGAACTGTTAATGGTTAGGCTCAAATTAGAATAAGCTGTGGTAAGTACATACCAAGGGTGCAGGTGCACCTTTTATAATTTAGAGGAGTGGTTTGTGTCCTTAAAATGTGATTTAGGGTAGTGATATGTCATAAAGATTAAATTGCTAGGTGTCACCCTAGAATGGGATTAGTTGGTGGAGACGGTTAATAAACCTTGATGTGAAATTGTTGAGCAGTTAGGTGGAGAAGTAAGGGTATATCATGAGTGGTTGGCCGGGTTGGTATTTGTAACATACGGAATTTGTAACACTCCAAAAGTCCAAGATTTATTCTACAGCCTCGCATGTTGAACTAAGGTTTGTAACACTGTATTAAGGACTAAAATAATGCATATAAATCATTTAGGAAGTTTTACAGTCAAAACGTCAAGGAACGTCCATGATGTCCGGAGACTAGTGAAATAGAGGTTAGTGTGCCTTGGCATGTTTCATGGGGTTTCAAGAGTCGAATTTAATGAAATTTGGTAGAAAGGTGTCAAACATGTATTAGAATATATTTGAATTCAAAACATCCGGGTACGACTCTCCAAAGACCACCCTAAGGGTCCTTGAGGAGGACCCTTACAAATGACCAAAAAACCGTTAAGGACAGTAGCCAACTACGGTTGCCAAACAATGAGCCGTCATCCTGTTGACGGGGCGTGTATACCTCCGTATCCCCAACCTTAGCCATTTTCTAAAAGTTTCCAAAAATAAGGTCTCTGACACAATCGACGGATATTCAGGACATCGGGGCGCAAGGGTCGTCGACTGACCTATGGACCGTAGGCCGGGGTCTTGTACGTCAGGTCTGTTAAGGACTGTCCAATTTTCAGTGTGTACATTTAATTAGTTAGTTGGTTAGTTGGTTCATTAAGGGTTAGGGGAGGTCGAATTAAGTTAATTAAGGACCTATATAAAGACCTAAGGCTAATTAAACTAACCCAACACCTTCAATTTCCAAAACTCGAATTCTCTTCCTTCTCTCTACTTTCTCTCTCCCCAAAGAAGACTCCATAGAAGACCAAGGTAAAAGGGCTCAGGGCTGAAAGATTTATACTTTTTCTCCATCAATCTTCAAGGATTAACATGGTATTGGAACTCTTCACCTTTGAGACTCCTTTCTCCAAAGGGTTCTTTCAAATTGATTTTTAAAAGTTAAGCAAAGATGGGTTTCTTAATCCGAAATTGATGTTCTAAATTGTAATGTTCTTGATTTATTTTGATTAGTATGAATGAATTATGATGGATTTTTGGTGAATTAGGGTAGTTCATGGTGTTAGACCTAGTTCTATAGAAGAGATCATGAATTGACTCTATTTCCCTAACCCTAGGTTATGAATTGATGTTGAATTGGTTAGTGATGATGCAACTAACTTAGTTATTGTGTTAATTACTACTAAATAATCTTATTAAGTCTATTATTGAATGAATATTGTTAATTGATGGTACGACCATGGAAGAAGGCTTGTGAAGGTGAATCGGTAAGACCTATGATCTTGAATCCTTACTTCATTTGTGATAGTTTATACTTGATGATGGTATTCAATTGAAGTGTTGGTTGTTATTAGATTATATAGGTGATGTTATGATGAATGTAATTCAAATGTCTTGATTATATGGATTGTGAGATTATGATTCAGGTGTAATGATATAAGGTTGATTGTGAATCACTTATGTTCCTTACTATGACATGATGATGATAATGTGTTAATCTCACATATGTGGGTTGTATTCGAGGAAGTTCTCATGCAATTCCAAATGTGCTAATTATTATGATATACAAGGGGTTAGTCCTCTATGACCTATACTATGCTATGATGATTAATAAAGGATTAAAGATATTTTAAAAAGGGACTTTAGCTTAGCACTGAGTGAACTAGTTATGAGAGAGTGTCCTTTCCCAATGTGGGAAGGTAGGTTCACAATGGTTCTCATGAGATAGAGATTACAATGCCATGTTGCATAAAGAGGGTCTCAAACATGTCTCCTTGTTCTTGAACTATGTTGCCCCCAAAGGAATACTAGCTAGTGGAGTAACCTAGAATGCCATGTTCATGTTTTGGTACTACCTTGGCAAGTAGTCCACCTTCTTTCGATGTAGGGTTTCATGACACCGGATACCACATTTAGCTCTTGCGGTCTATGTCGGTTAAGACAATTGTTCTCGAAAGTAAAATGGAGTAATAAAGTGAACTCTAACTAGGGTGACTTAAGGGGTTTGACTTAGTCTAGGTAAGGGTATGGGACTCTACCTATACATTCTACTATTTGTCCTTGAGAGAAGTCTTAGAAGGATGTTCTTATAAAGTAAATGATATGTATATGTTGACTTTACATGTTGATGATCCTATATGATGTTGGTTTCACTTATGAACTTGTTATTGGTATATATTGCTATATATGATGATGACTACTCATGATGCTATGTTATATGAAGTTAGACATTACTTGTGATCCTTTGTTTGGTTTACTTGGGTTAGTGGGGCTATGGGGATTCAATCGGTCATTGCACTTGTAAGTTTGTTAATGGGTTATGAGTAAGGGTCTTATATATGTTGAAATGTTATGAACTCTTGTACATGCTTTGTTGTTATAACATTATGTTGGAGTTGCTTTGCTTATGGGTTCTAATATGTTACTACACATGTTGACTTGATATATTTGATGATGTTGGTCTTGTGTTGTATATGGTCTTGTGTTAAGGGATATATGATTATGCTCTTATATGTGTTCTTGGTTGTGCATAAGGCTTTTGAAAGAAACATGGCATGGTTTTGAACAAAATTTCAAACATTATATGTGCATATGTTTCCATACTTAGTACAAGTGGATGTACTGACCCATTTCCTTTATATTTCTACTAATATGTAGGTTCCATCCATTGAGTTCCTAGGAGGCCGATTCAAGAAGACTTGGACTCTTTTCCCCAAGTGTTGGTAGGTCCTCCTGTTCAGGGATGTTACCTTGTTCCACATTCTAGCTTTAAAGTTGCATTGTCATAAATACATTGTTCATTCCTTTATCATTTGGATATTGATGTAAGCATATATTGGCATGTTGACTTTGTATTGGCTATGTCCAAGATTTGTACTCGTTTAGATGGTTCAATATGAGACAAAGTATTAGACTAATTCTTATGTATTGATTATGTTATCTAAAAGAGAAGACTATGTAAGCTTCCTATGTGAGGAGTCTATGTAATCTCCATATGTAGTATGTGAGAGGTCTATGTAAACCTCATTATATAGTTATGTATGAAAAGCTTTAAGTTTTATGCATTTTTAGCCTATGAAATGTAATGACGAATGCTAAGAGGCTAGTCTGAGTCCTCTCTGATGACGACGAAGCCGGTTACGTTTAGGGAGTGCTTCCTGGTCGTGACAAACTTGATATTTGAGCATGAGGTTAATGAAATCCTGGATTGATGTCTCGTTGAACCACGTCTATGTAGAGTCTTGTTCATGGGTGTGAAGCGCGCCACAATCATGAATGAAAGGCTGTGGGATGCTTAGGAATTCTCACTTATTGGTATTCTTGAAAGCCATGTCTTATGTGTGGTAACACTATGTGTCCCTTTTTCTTCTAATACTTTTATTACGTATAGGTGATGACTACAAGACGTGCAGTGGAAAAAAGAATGGAGGAAGACTTGGCTAATGCGGGAGTTCCTCCCCAAGATAACCAAGCCCCTCCACAAGGCAACCAAGTGTCTCCACAAGTCCAAGATCAGGTCATTCCTCCACCTATGATGGATGGGGAGATAAGGACGACATTCTTGACTTTGGCACAAGCCATGACTACCCAAGCTCAAGTGGTAGCCTCTCAAGTCCAAGCCATGAAGGCCCAAGCTAATTGGGAGGTTGGATCTTGTGTTCAACCAAATGCTAGTACCATAGCTTCCGACTTGAGAGACTTCATGAACGAACCCTCCTATGTTTTATGGGTCGAAAGTTAACAAAGACCGTCATGAGGATGAACCCTCCTATGTTCTATAGGTTGAAAGTGAATGAAGATTCCCAAGACGTCATTGCTGAAGTTTACAAGATTCTAATAAAGGCCGATTTAGCTTCCTATCAAATCAAGGATGTAGCTCAAACATGGTACACCCCATGGAGAGATAATAGGGCCTTTAAAGCTGGTCCTATCACTTGGGAGGTATTTAGAAGGGTTTTCCTTGATAGGTTCTTTCAAAGAGAGAAAAGGGAGGTGAAAGTGGAAGACTTCATCAACCCTCTTCAAGGAGGTATGAGTGTTCAAGAGTACTCCTTGAAGTTCACCACATTGTTCAAATATGATCCTTCCTTGGTGTCAAACCCAAGGGATGAAATGAGTTTCTTTATCACGGGAGTGTCCGATCAATTGGTTGAAGAGTTTCGTTCGCCGATGCTCCATGACAACACGAATATCTCTAGGTTGATGGTTCATGCACAACAAGTTGAAGAAACTAGACACAAGAGGAAGAATAAGAAGTTTACGAGGGCAAAGACGTATGAGGGAGGTACTTCTAAGAGTAGGCTTGAATTTCAAGACAAGCCTAGGATTAAGAAGAGGGTTTCCAACCAAGTTCCTTCCAATTTTATTAAGGAAAGCAAATATAGGGTGTCTAACCCTAAGTCACAAAGGGCAAGAAGTGGAAATTCACTTAGAAAGAAACCAAATTGTTCTAAGTGTGGTAAGAAGCATTGAGTTGAGTGTCTAGTTGGGATAGAGAATTCCTTTGGGTGTGGCAAGAGTGGGCACAAGGTTATATATTATCCTAATATAAGGAGTCAATATAAGGGAAGTTGTCAAGCTCAAACTACTGCTATTAGTTCCGAAGATCCAAAGAGGAATCGTTTCTATGCTCCCCGCTCTAGGGTTGAGCAAGAGGAGTCTCCTGATGTGGTCATCGGTATGTTACAAGTCTTCTCTATTCATGTTTATGGTTTACTTGATTTTAGTGCCACCTTGTCATTTTTAACTCCTCTAGTATATAAAAAGTTTGATGTTCTACCCGGTATTTTGATTGAACCATTTTCGATTACAACCCCGATGGGTGACTCCGTTGTGGCTAGTAGAGTCTTTAGAAGTTGTCCTATATCTTTGCCCAATAGAGTTACATGAGTGGATTTGGTAGAACTTGATATGGTTGATTTTGATGTTATATTGGGAATGGATTGGTTTCATGCTTGTTTTGCTTCCATTGATTGTCGAACAAGAGTGGTTAAGTTCAATTTTCCTAATAACCTGTCTTAGAGTGGAAGCGGGGTAACTCAATTCCTATAGGTCGTATCATCTCTTGTTTAAAAGCTTGCAAAATGATCTCTAAAGGGTATCTTTACCATATTGTGAGAGTGAAATATCTTGAGTCCGACATCCCTCCAATAGAGTTGATCCCCGTATTGAATGACTTTCTGGAAGTATTTCCCGATGACTTGCCCGAAATTCCTCCCGAGTGAGAAATTGACTTTGGTATTGACTTATTACCGGATACGAATCCCATTTCAATTCCTCTGTATCTTATTGCTCTGGCCGAATTGAATGAGTTGAAGGCTTAACTCAAAGATGTACTAGATAAAGGTTTCATTCAATCTTGTATTTCACCATGGGGAGCTCCGGTGTTGTTTGTTAAGAAGAAGGATGGGTCCCTTAAGACGTGCATTGACTACCATAAACTCAATTAAGTCACCATTAAGAACAAGTATCCTCTCCCTCAAATTGACGACTAGTTTGATCAACTCCCAGGGGAAAGCTACTTTTCTAAGATTGACTTGAGTTCGAGGTATCACCAACTTAGGGTGAGAGGTGAGAATGTACCTAAAATGGCATTTCGAACTAGGTATGGTCACTATGAGTTCCTAGTAATGTCCTTTGGTTACAGTAATGACCCAACGACTTTTATGGACCTAATGAATAGGGTGTTTTGCAATTACCTAGATTCCTTTTTCATTGTCTTCATTGACAGAATCATGGTATATTCAAAGAATGAGGGTGAACACATGGGTCATTTGAGAGTGGTTTTACAAGTCCTTAAGAAACACAACCTATTTTCCAAGTATAAAAAATGTTAGTTTTGGTTGAGATTGGTGGCGTTTCTTGGTGATATTATCTCAAGTGAGGGTATAGAGGTTGATCCAAAGAAAACCGAGGCAGTTAGGAATTGGCCTAGACCATTGAATCCAACTGACATTAGAAGTTTCTTGGGTTTAGTTGGATACTATAGGAGGTTTGTGGATGGTTTTGCGTCTATTGCTTCTCCCTTGACTACCTTCACCCAAAAGAGTGTAAAATATGAGTGGTCAGAGGCATGTGAAAGAAGCTTCCAAATTTTGAAAAATAGGCTTAACTCCGTTCCGATATTAATTCTACCGGAGGGTACCAAGGGTTTAGTGGTATATTGTGATGCTTCCCGAGTGGGTTTGGGGTGTGTTCTTATGCAACATGGGAAGATAGTAGCCTATGCCGCTAGACAACTCAAGGTGCATGAGAAGAGCTATCCAACTCATGATCTTGAATTATAGACCGTAGGCATTACTTGTATGGTGTTCATGTGGATGTGTATACCGACCATAAGAGTCTTCAATACGTGTCTACTCAAAAGGAGTTGAACCTACGCTAAAGAAGATGGTTGGAATTGTTGAAAGTTTACGACATGAGTGTTCTCTACCACCCCGACAAGGCCAATGTGGTTGCGGATGATTTGAGTCGTATGGCCATGGGTAGTGTGTTTCATGTAGAAGAAGAGAAGAAAAACATAGTGAAAGATGTTCATAGGTTGGATAGATTGGGTGTTCGGTCAGAAGATTCCCTAAATGATGGTTTTGTGGTTCATAATAACTCCTAGTTATCCTTAGTGGTTGAGGTGAAGTCCAAACAACATCTTGATCCTATATTGATGGAGTTGAAGGAATCGATACTTAGAAAGTTTGTTTAGTCATTCTCCTAAGGGGGGTGGGGATGGTGTGCTAATGTACAAAAATAGATTATGTGTACCAAATGTTAATGATTTGAGGAATAGGGTGATAGAGGAACCTCATGGTTCTAGATATTCTATCTATTCGGGTTCCACCAAAATGTATCGTGACCTCAGAGAGGTATATTGGTGGTATGGCTTGAAAAGGGATATAGCCGAATTTGTATCCAAGTGTACAAATTGCCAATAAGTGAAAGCCGAGCATCTAAATCCTAGTGGTCTAATCCAAGAAATGGGTATTCCTAATTGGAAGTGGGAAGAAATTAATATGGAATTTGTAGTTGCCTCGGACTAGGAGGCAAAATGACTCAATTTGGGTGATAGTGGATAGATTGAAAAAATCCGCTCAGTTTATCCCCGATTAAGTCTACTTATACGGTTGAATATTATGCAAGGATTTATATTGATGAGATTGTGAGTCTTCATGGGATTCCTTTGTCCATCATAGAGATGCTCAATTCACATCTCGTTTATGGAGATATTTTCAAAAAGGGTTGGGTACATAAGTGAAGCTAAGTACCGCTTTCTATCCCCAAGCAGATGTGTGATAGACTTCAAATGGAATTGGGACGATCACTTTCCGTTGATTGAGTTCTCCTATAATAATAGCTATCATTTGAGTATTTCAATGGCTACAATTGAAGCACAATATGGTAGGATATGTAGGTCTATGGTAGGGAGGTTTGAGGTTGGAGAGTCTTCACTCCTTGGTCACGAGATAATCTATGATGCCCTATAGAAGGTTCGGGTGATAAGGTATTGGTTGAAAACAAACTATAGTCGGCAAAAATCCTATGCCGACAATAGAAGAAGAGATCTTGAATTCAAAGTAGGTGATATGGTGTATTTGAATATTTCACCTATGAAAGGGGTGATGAGATTTTGAAAAAGGGGAAGTTAAGTCCCCGGTATGTGGGTCCTATGAGGTTTTGCAAAGGGTCGTAAAGGTTGCATATGAATTGAGACTACCTAGTGAACTAGCTTCAGTTCATCCGGTATTTCGTGTTTCTATGCTTAAGAACTGCATTGGTGATCCGTGTCCATACTTCCTATTGAAGGGCTTGGTGTGGATGAGGACCTCACTTTATGAAGAGGATCCGGTGGATATCCTTAATAGATAAGTTAAGAAGTTAAGGAACAAGGAGGTGGCTATGAAGGTGTTATAGAGAAACCACCTAGTTGAAGGGGCAACATGGGAGGACGAGGTGACATGAAGTCTCGTTATCCTCATCTCTTTCCTAAATATGGTTAGTTGTTTCTATTAATAATGAAAATAATGAGTAAATTTGAATTTGACTTGATTTGTAAAATGTGCATAATTATGGTAAAAGGTGTATGCTAAAAATTAGTTTTCATGGAAAATGTTCTTTTGCTTGATTTGGACTTATTTGTGTATTTGGTGTATTGTTACCTTCATGAAATGTTAATGATAATGTTGATTTATTGTAAGAAGTTTTGGCATAAGTAAGTTGATGATAATGTTGAGGTCATGTTGATATTGAGAAGGAAATTCCTCATGTTGTGATGTTGAGCTCTTATATGTGGTAAATTGTGGTTTGAGTTGCTCTGTGTAAATGCCATGTTTTTATGTTGATTTTAGTTGTAACTCATGTTGATTATATAAATTGTTGGTTGGGCTTCTACTATTGAGTCTATCCTTTCCCTTCAAAAGATTTTAGTGTCATTCGAGGACGAATGTTCCTAAGGGGGGAGGGAGGGAAGGGGGGGGGGGCAGCGGATAGTGTAACACTCCGAAATTCCAAGACCTAATATAGAGCCTCACATGTTGAACTAAGGTTGTTAACACTGTTTTAAGGCCTAAAATAATTCATATAAATAATTTAGGAAGTTTTAGAGTCAAAACGTCAAGGAACGTCCATGACGTCCGGAGACTAGTGAAATAGAGGATAGTGTGACTTGGCATGTTTCATGGGGTGTCTAGAGTCAGAATTTAATGATATTTGGTAGGAAGGTGTCAAACCTGTATTAGAATATGATTGAGGTCTAAACGTCTGGGTACGACTCCCCAAGGACCATCCTAAGAGTCCATGAGGAGGACTTCTTCCAAATGACCAAAAAGCTGTCAAGAATAGTAGCCAACTAGGGTTGCCAAACGATGAGACGTCGTCTTGTTGATGGGGCATCGATACTCCTTAGCCCCAGAATCAGCTATTTTCCAAGAGTGTCCAAAAATAAGGTCTCTGACACAATCGACGGATGTGCAGGACATTGGGGCGCAAGGGTCGTTGACTGACCTATGGACCGTAGGTCGGGGTCTTGTAGGTCAGGTCTGTTAAGGGCTGTCCAATTTTAAGTGTGTACATTTAATTAGTTAGTTGGTTAATTAAGAGTTAGGGGAGTTCTAATTAATTTAATTAGACCTATATAAAGACCTAATATAAAGACCTAAACCTAACTAAACTAACCCAACACCTTCAATTCCCAAAACTCAAATTCTCTTCCTTCTCTCTACTTTCTCTCTCCCCAAAGAAGACTCCATAGAAGCCAAGGTCTAAGGGCTTACGGCTGCAAGATTTATACTTCGACATCAATCTTCAAGGATTAACAAGGTTCTTTCAAATTGATTTCCAGAAGTTGAGAAAGGATGGGTTTTATTCTCAATCCAAAATTGATGTTCTAAATTGTATTGTTCTTGATTTATTTTGATTACTATTAATGAATTATGATGGATTATGGTGAATTAGGGTAGTTCCTGGTGTTAGACCTAGTTCTATGGAAGAGATCGTGAATTGACCCTATTTCCCTAACCCTAGGTTATGAATTGATGTTGAATTGGTTAGTGATGATGCAATTGACTTAGTTCTTGTGTTAATTACTATTGAATGATGTTATTAAGTCTGTTATTGGATGAATATTGTTGGTTGATGTTAAGACCACGAAAAAAGGCTTGTGAAGGTGAATTGGTAAGACCTATGATCTTGAATCCTTACTTCAATTTTGATGGTTTATACTTGATGATGGTATTCAATTGAAGTGTTGGTTGTGATTAGATTATATAGGTGATGATATGATGAATTTAATTGAAATTTCTTGATTATATGGATTGTGAGATTATAATTATGGTGTAATGATATAAGTTGATTGTGACTCACTTATTTGCCTTACTATGATATAATGATGATAATGCGTTAATCTTACATATGAGGGTTGTATGAAATGACGTTCTCATGCAATTCCAAATGAGCTACAAGGGGTTAGCCCTCTATGACCTATACTAAGCTATGATGATTTATAAAGGTTTAAAGACATTTTAAAAAGGGACTTTAGCTTAGCACTGAGTGAACTAGTTATGATAGACTGACCTTTCCCAATTTGGGAAGGTAGGTTGACAATGGTTCTCATGAGATAGATATTACAATTCCATGGTGCATACAGAGGGTCTCAAGCATGTCTCCTAGTTCCTGAACTATGTTGCCCCCATAGGAATACTAGCTAGTGGATCCACCTAGAATGCTATGTTCATGTTTTGGTAGTACCTTGGCAAGTTTCTTCACAAGTTATTTCTTCTCTTCTTCCACATGAGACACACTACCCATAGTCATACGACTCAAAGCATCCGCAACCACATTGGCCTTGCCATGGTTGTAAAGGACACTCATATCGTAATCCTTCAACAATTCTAACCATCTTCTCTGTTGGAGATTTAACTCTTTTTGTGTAAACACATATTGAAGACTTTTATGGTCAGTAAACACATCAACATGCACACAATACAAGTATTTTTTGAATATTTTCAAGGCAAAAACTACAACAGCCAACTCAAGATCATGAGTTGGATAATTCTTCTTATGAATTTTGAGGTGCCTAGAAGTATAAGCAATCACCTTGCAATGTTGCATGAGGACACATCCCAAGCCCATTCGGGAAGCATCACAATACACTACAAAGCCTTCATTACCCTCCGGTAAGGTCAACACTAGAGCGGAGGTAAGCTTATCTTTCAACTCTTGAAAACCTCTGTCACAAGCTTCCAACCACTCAAACTTCACCTTCTTTTGGGTCAAAGCTGTCAAAGGAGAAGAAATGGACAAAAATCCATCAACAAACCTTCTATAATACCCGGCTAGACCCAAGAAACTTCTTATGTCGGTGGGAGTCAATGGTCTAGGCCAATTTTTGACCGCATCCATCTTCTTTGGATCAACCTCTACACCCTCACTAGAGATAATATGGACAAGACAAGCAATCGACCTCAACCAAATTCACACTTACCAAATTTGGCATACAATTGGTGTTCTTTGAGGACTGGCAAGGCCAACCTCAAGGGATTCTCATGCTCATTTTCATTCTTGGAGTATATCAAAATATCATCAATGAACACAATCACAAATGAATCAGGGTAATCTCAGAAAACTCTATTCATTAGGTCCATAAATGCCACCGGGGCATTCGTTAACCCAAAAGACATCACTAGAAACTCATAATAACCATATCTAGTTCGGAAGGATGTTTTGGGAACATCTTCACCTCTCACCCTAAGTTGGTGATATCCCGACCTTAAGTCAATATTGGAAAAGTAGCTAGCACCTTGGAGTTGATCAAATAGATCATCAATCCGAGGGGGAGGGTACTTGTTCTTTATGGTGACCTTATTAAGTTGGCGATAATTAATGTACATTCTAAGAGACCCATCCTTCTTCTTAACAAACAAGACCAGAGCACCACATGGAGAAATACTAGACTGAATAAAATCCTTGTCTAGTAAATCTTTGAGTTGGAGCTTCAACTCTTTCGATTCAGCCGAAGCCATCCTATATGGAGAAAGAGAAATGAGGTTAGTATCCGGTAACAAATCAATACCAAAGTCAATTTCCCGTTCATGAGGAATTCCTGAAAGGTCATTAGGAAAAACCTCTGGATATTCCCTTACTATGGGGATCGACTCAATAGAAAGAGTTTCACATTCTAGGTCCTTAACCCTTACAACATGGTATAAACAACCCTTGCCTATCATCCTACAAGCCTTCAAGCAAGAAATGATTTGACCCTTGGCATAGAATTTCACCCTTCCACTCTAGAATGGGTTAATTTGGAAATTGAAACTTCACTACCCTTGTTCTATAATCTGTGGAAGCAAAACATGCATGAACACAATCCATACTCAGATGATATCAAAATAAAACATGTCAAGTTCTACCAAATCAACAAGAGTAACTCTATTGGGAAGCATTACGGGACATTTCTTATAGACTCTTTTTGCAACCACAAAGTCACTCATTGGGGTACAAACGGAAAAGGGTTCAATCAAAACATCGGGAAGTACATCAAACTTCCTAGCTACCAAAGGTGTAACAAAATAAAGGGTAGCACCGGGATCAAGCAAAGCATAAACATCAATAGAGAAGACTTGTAACATACCCGTCACAACATTGGGAGAGTTCTCTTGTTCACCCCTAGCCTTAAGTGCATATAAATGGTTCTTTTTTGGAGCTTCAGAGCTCAGACCGCTTGGTTGAGTTTGGGTACTCCCCTTACCTTTACTTCTCACATTAGGACAATCTTTCATCATATGTCCACCCTTGCCACAACAATAGCAACTATAAGTCCCAACAAGGCATTCACCTACATGTTTCTTACCACACATACCACCAGTTGGTCTTTCTCTTGGTGGATCAACATTTCTCCCCTTTTGAGGTTTAGGATTATAACCTCTATCATTGCGATTCATGGAGAAATTTGAAGGGGCTTGATTTGAAAACCTCTTCTTGAACTTTGGCTAGTGTTGAACATCAAGCCTACTCTTAGAAGAACTACTTTCAAAAGACCTTTCCTTCTTAGCTTTTCTCTTCCTCTTCCTTAGATGACTCACCTCTACTTATTTTCCATGAACCATCATTCTAGAAAGATCCATGTTGTCATGAAGCATTGCTACACTACATTCTTCTTCAAGCTCTTCGAACACGCTCGTTACATAACGGCTCATCCCTATCATTAGAAACAAAAGAAGAAGCATATTTGGACAACTTAATGATCTTTAAGGAGTATTCCTTGACACTTATACCTCCTTGACGAAGGTTAATGAACTCCTCTACCATATCTTCCCTTTGCTCCCTTTGGAAAGAATTTGTCAAGAAAGGACTTTTTGAAGATCTCCCAAGTCACGGGACCACCTACTATATCCCTACTATCCTTCCACTGATTGTACCATGTCTGAGAAACATCCTTGAGTTGATAGGCAACAAGCTCAGCCTTTTGAGTAGTACTCACCCCCATAGAAAACAAGATCTTATAGACCTCATCAAGTAAATCTTGGGGGTCTTCATCAACTTTTGATCCAAGGAAAATAGGAGCATTCATCCTCGTGAAATCTCTCAGAAGACTAGACGTAGTACTAGCTGTCACATCCGGGAAGCACCCCCTAGACGTAACCGGCGTTGTCGCCCTCTTTGAGGACTAAGACTAGCCTCTTAGCATACATTATTACATTCATAGGTTAAAAATGCGGAAACTTTAGAAATTTTCATTACTTGTTCATTGAGGTTTACATAGACCTCTACATACACATATATTCGTATCGAGTATACATAGACCCTTCGTATATGAAGATTACATAGTCTTCTACTTTTATTGCACATAAGTATATATAGAAGATATAACATAGTCTCAAATTGATGTATCATCTCATAACCATCTAACAAGATTATAACAATTTGGGCCTAGCCCATACATAGATGTAATAGAGCCACATATAGGCTATACTATTCGTACTCAAATAAAAAGGGAAAGAACATAAGAGTCTTAAAACTAAAACAACTCCATAAGCGTGATATTGGCATTGCCCTCGAATAGTGAGGACCTACCCACTTGGATGATTGAGAATTTTCAAGTCTTCTTCAAAGTCGTCTCAAGAGCTCTTCAACGACCAGAACCTAAAATATTGGGGAAAAGGGAGAAAATGGGGTTAATACACCACTTGAACTAAGTATGAGACCATATGCACATATAAGATCAAATCATGCTAAAAAGGGACATTTCATTAAAACATGCTAATTTATAGTTAAAAAGCCTTATGCATATCCAAGAAGACCATACCAATCAATAAGACATAATAATTAAGTCAAAAGCATGCACATCACAAGACCAACAAACCCTAAGTCTAGTCATGCCAACATACATGTCACATAATTTAATACTTAGTCAAGACAACTCTATCATCAAGTTATAGTAGTAACAAGCATAGACAAGAGTTCATGACAACATAACCCAAGCAAGACAATTACCCATGAACCATCATTAAGTCAACAAGTGCAATGACCAAGCAAAGCCCCATAACCTTTCTCAATCAAGTAACCCAACAAGAACCATGACTAATATCCAACTTTACATAGCATACTATTTAAGAGTACATATCATCATACTTCAACTAATAGAGATCAACACATATTTATAAGTGAAACCAATCATCATGTAGTATCATCAATGAGCAAGATCATCATATACATATCATGTACAAATATAAGCATATTCATATTTATATAAGAACATCCTTGTAAGACTTCCTTCAAGTCTAACTAGTGCAATGTTTAGGTAGATTCCATACCCGTACCTAGACTAAGTTAAACCTATTAGGTCATCCTAGTTAGATTTCATTCCTTTAGTTCATTTTACCTTTTGGGAATATCTTGCCTTAACCGACAAAGATCACATGAGCTAATGTGGAATTCGGTGTCATGGAACCCTACACCGAAGGAACGCGGATTACTTGCCGAGGTAGTACCAAAACATGAACATAACAACTACGTGGATCCACTAGCTAGTATTTCTATGGGGGAAACATAGTTCAAGAACTAGGAGATATAAAGGGGACCATCTTTATGCTACATACATTATAGTCTCCAATCTCAAGAGTACATTAGTGATCCTACATTCCCTATGTGGGAAGGGACACTCCTCACTCTAATTCACTCAGTGCGAAGCTAGTGTCCCATTTTGAAATGTCTTTAAACCTTTATTAACAATCATAGCTTAGTTTAGGTAATAGGGTCTATCCCTTGTATAATCATCATCATCATAGCTCAATAAGAATTGCATGAGTATAGTCCTTTCATTACAATTCATACAAGTGAGGTTAGCACATTTACATCATCATTCATGATAAGGCACGTTGGTTATTATCACCATCCTTATATCATTTACATCTTAGTCAACCTCACAACCATAGTCAAGACATTTCAATTCAACATCATACCAACCCTATCAATCCTAATACAAGATATACTTTAATTCAACATCATCACTTAATCTCAAGTAACCAAATTTGAAGTAACGAATAGGGAGCACAAGACTTACCATCAACCCTTAACTAAACCCAATAGGGGAGTAATATCATCACACAACAATAACCATCATGATAACTCTAACATTCCGGGAAATTACATGTCTAGTGAAGAGTCCAATAGGTCTTTAAGAATGTGTATTGGGGTACATAGGAATCCCAATTCCCAATATTGAGAAATACTGGGCATAGTATAGAAAATTGGCTAAGGGGTATTAGCCAATTTCCATTTAATACCAAAATAAGCAAAATATTGGGCATATTATAAAATATTGGCTTAAAAGGGTGTTAGCCAATTTTCTAACATTAATGAACTTGTTTAAGAAATGTACCTGCAATAAACACCCTAAGCTAAAAACATTTGTTTTCACAATACTTGCAGTGAGGTATGAGGCATCCAAGTGTCAAGCCTAGATACCATAGCACATGATCAATTGAAATGATCATGTAGATTAAGCAGTGCCCAAGGACATAGTGAGGATCCTTGGGACAATAAGTAAACATTACAAATGATCCATCAAGAATAGTTAGTTAGGAAAGTACAAGCAACCCATGTGCAAGCACATGGGGAGAAACGGCCAAGAGGGGACCACCCTAACCGAATTTGGTTAGGGTAGTTAGGGGGAAGACGTGCATATGGGTTCACCCATGCGGGGCCTAGATCTCTAACTAATTCTAGACTCTAACCTACTGACCTAACTAACCTAGGACAAACAAAAATAAATTATCTAGTACACCCGACAACCTAAGACTTAATTGGGTGACACTAACCTAGTAACTAGTTAAAGAGACAACCTAGTACCTAATCTAGGATGGTCGAAAGGGTTAGTTATGGTCCTAACGACTTGAGGGTACTTTAGTAATTACCCTAGGTCACTTAATTAATTAAATTAGCAAGTTAATTAATTAAATTAAAGGGGTCAAACCTAAATTCTTACACTAACCTAGTATAACTTAAGAAACATCCTAGTACTTAACCTAGGATGGTCCAAAAGGGCTAGTTAAGGTTCCAATGACTTAAGGGTACTTTAGTAATTACCCTATGTCCCTTAATTAATTAAATTAGTAATTTAATTGATTAATTTAAAGGGTCAAAACGAAATTCTTAGGAAAAATTTCAGATTTGACTAAGTGTTGTGTTTTCCTAGTTCTAGTCAATCTAGGAGGGGCTTTTTAATAATTAATTAATTTATTTATTTAATTAACTTATCAAGACTTATTTGAATGAGTCAATATCAGTTCCTAAACCTAAAACTCATGATCAAACACTCAGAGAACACAACGCTAAAACGAACGAAAGAAAGAGACAGAAAGTTCATAGACGTTCTAGGTGATTTCAAGGTTTCTCCAAGTTTTCGTTCAAGGTGGTAGATTAAGTTCTACTTAAGATATGGGTTTCTCTCCTGGAATTCTTTCTCCAAGAGGATTTTCAATAGTCTTGTATCTATAAATCTCGAAACTAGGGTGATTTCCCAACGATATTGTTGAACGTCTTTTCCCCTAGTTATCCTTGATTTCGATTCTTAATGTATATGTATATGTAATATTGATCATGTTGTTGGTATGTGGTGCTGGCTGATCTTAATGTTAGGTTTTCATTACTTGTTGATGTCGAATGAAGTATGTAGACTGATTTGCATGATCTAAGCAATTGTCACATGAAATAAAGGACGTTGTATGACCTAATTGTGCCCAAGAAAGTGGAGTATGATATGTTTTGGTTAGGCAACTTTTTTACTGTTAAACATGACTTGTTTGAGGTGATATGTTCATTAAAGTGGTCACATGAGGCTATCTGAAAAGGGTAATAATGTTGTGCCTAAACTATGATATAAAATTGGCTAATGAAACTCTTATGAAATTATATTTGAATAAATGTTTGGCTTGTGCCAATAAATTGACTATGCAGTCATTTCCAAATTTTCTAGGCCAATACTAATTTTATGCCAACCACAGATAGCCAAAAATATTGAAATGACAACTTAAGCATATCTAAAGTAATTCAATGAATACATATCCAAGGGCATGCCCTTCATTGGGACAACTCCCAACATGCTCTAAAAGAATGAACTATGAACTTATGTAATTCATTGAATGAAATGCTCATCATCCATAAACGATGATATGAAGCTACTAAATGAAAGTAAGCGAGTAATGTGTGTAATAACATAACTAAAAATGTCTAAGTTAAGAAAGTGACCAGAATGAGGTGTTAAAAGAAGTGAGACAAGCCTCACTTACACCTAAGCTACTATGTTAAAAATACTCACGAATGAAGGTGTTAGAATGTGTGAGACAAGTCTCATTAACACCAAAGATGTTATGTAAGGACAATTCACATTTCATCAATGTAAAGAAAAGGATGACAAGTCATCAATAGAGTAAGTAAATCTCAATCTAGAAGCAAGCTTCCATAATGTTTGAGTCAACTCTAAAAGATAAGAAGATAAAGAAAGTGAGCAAATCACCGATAGACTAGTTATGAGCATGTGCTTGCACGTGTAACTCTCATGAGACGAGGCTACCACCTAGGTGGATAAGTAGTCTCCTTACGTCCCTAGTCTTCGAACTATGTCTAGCTAACATATGAACTAGCCTGTGGTTTCCACCTAAGAGAGCTAGGTATGTTTCGATCTCACCTTGGCCAGTGAGATCACCTCTTTTCGGTGTGGGGTAGACACTGGATTTAATGTTTAGATCACATGATCTATGTCGGTTAATGATCAAAAGGTGTTCTTGGTTCACTATAGCCATGAGCCACTCCTTTTCGGTGTGGAGTAAACACTTGATACGGATTTGCCTTAGCCAGGAATCACCCCTTTTCTGTGTGGGGCAGACACTGGATTTCATGAGCTGCTCACATGATCTAGATTTATTTTAATAGGTGAATCACCTCTTTTCAATGTGGGGAAGGCACTGGATTTCATGTTAGCTCGCATGATCTTACTTTTAAAGATGTCTCTAAGAAAGCAAGAAAGAAAGATGATGGAACATATGTTCAAAGTGAGCTATGAAAGACGAGCTTAAGAATGTCAATTGCCAATATCAATACCAATGAAGTTTCAGCAAATAATGGGCAAAGCCAAATAAGATTGGCTTATAATTACTTCTTATATGATGCCAATAAAGGGGAGTAGAAACATAATAGCAAATCAAAGCTTCATAACTTCCCTAACATGAAAATGATGAAATAAGTGGCATAGCCAATAGAGACTGGCTTATGAAGTGTTAATGAATATATAATGTAATGAATGACCCATTGTAAGGATAGTAAAATCATTCCTTAGTCCTTGGGTTACTTACTTGATTCATTGAGGGTATGTGACTACAATGAATCAATGCACTTGTAAGTAAAACATAGGACCAAAGAAATTATTGAACTACACAACAAGAAGAAGAAAAAGACTGAAAAATAATTTAAGTGTCAAAAATAGGGCTCTCGGGTTTGGCATGATCAAATTTTCAAATCTTCGCTCGAGTTGTTCTAAAATTATGTTGATGATACTATTGTCTTGTGATCATATAGAAAATGAGTTGTTTGCTTTGAATGCATTAAAATACATCATATTTATACCACAATTCACAAATAACAAATTAGGAAAGTCTAGTGATGTCACTTTCCAGAAATCGCATGTTGTTTAGGAAGAGCCTTCATTGATCATGCATAGCTTTATGTCTATGTGTGCATACACCCATACTTAGTACAAGTGGTGTACTAACCCTATACATTTACTATTTTTTTAGGTGCAGGTCAGAGAGCAGATTGAAGACTCATTGCAGCGGTATGGACTTAGCGCTCCCAGACCATTTGGTAGGTCCTATTGATTTCGAGGATGCTACAGTTTTAGTCTAGCCTAATATTTAGACATAGCTAGAGGATGTTGTCCCTAGCTTTTCTTTCAGATGTTTTATTTTCGAAGCTTTTGGATGTACGGCCGTTTTGGCAACTTATTATGATATATTCATCTTTTGTTTCGAATTGGTTCTTTAATGATAGATGGTTGTTCTTTACTTTGAGCTTAGTATAGAATTAATCTATGTAACAACTATATGAAGTCTATGTATACTTCATACATTTTAAAAGTTTTACATTTTCCGCAAATTTAACTATATGAATGTGATGAATGCAAGAAGAGGCTTGTCTGCAACCTCTGAGAGGTCAACGACGCCGATTGCGATTCGGATTCTAAAATCTGGGTCGTCACAATAACAGGGCCAATTGAATCACTATATCACAATTCATCACTAGTTAATAGCTTAAGATAAGAGACTTAGGTCAAATTCATAATCTAGATTAATTACTTAAGAACTAGAATAATTGGACTACAATTAATCTTAATCTATTCATAATTTAAACAAAAACATCATCTAGTAGTAATTCAACCAATAACCAAGTCAATTGAACCAACATTACACAATTAATATTAAGATCACAACCTAGGGTTAAGGGGAATAGGTCATCTTCTACAAACTAGACTAATACATCAAGATATAACATAATTAAGTTAGAATACATGTTAATTTATCCATAATATACAAAAGAAATCATAAACAAAGTAATTCACAAGATCAATTTCGAGATTGGAAAAGACCCACTTGAATTTCATGTTTTTGAAACCAATTTGATGGAACCCTTTAGGGAAAGAAGTCCCAAAGGTTAAAGGAATCACATACATTAATGTTTGATGAAGATTGATGGAGAAATTCGACCCTTTTCAGCCCTTGAACCCACCCCTATCTTGGTCTTCAAGGGAGTTTTTCAACTAGAGAGAGAAAGAAGAGAGAAGGAAGAGAGTTTTGGGTTTGTGAAGTATGAGAACTTAGGTTAGTCTAATTAGCTTAGGGGATTTATATAGGTTGTTATTTAACTTAATTAGACCTCCCCTAACCCCTAATTAACCTCCTAGATAAGCCAACTACTTGATTGACTTAAATGAAAACGTGCAGCAAAACAGACCCCTCACAGACGAAACCACGATCGATGGATCGTGTGTCCATCGACGGGCACTGTGTACCTCTGTTCTGCATATCCGTCGATGAGTTCAGAGGCTGTTCACCTGAGGCTTTCCATGTATTTGGCTAAGTGTCCATCGACGGTGGCCATCGATGCCCCGTCGATTGACACACGCCTGATCGATTGCACATGTCTGTGCACACAGCCTTTTGGCAGCTTCTTGCCAAAATGTAAGGGTCCTCCTCAAGGGCCCTTGGTTGGTCCTTGGGGAGTCTTGCCTGGATTTATCGACTACGAATAAACTCTAACACATGTTAGACACTGTTTCACCAATTTGCATCATTTTTTGACTCCTAAAAGCTAGTCAAATAGGCTTAGGCACGCTAGTACCTCATTGAACTATTTTTTCGGACGTCATGGGCGTTCTTTGACGTTTTGGTTTCTAAACCTCCTAAATGACTTAGATACATTACAATATACCTTAAAACAGTGTCTAAACCTTTTGACACCTAGTTTAGGCTCAAGAATACGTCTTAGATTTTTGAAGTGTTACATTATCCCCCCCTTAGGAACATTCGTCCCCGAATGACATTCAAATCTTTTGAAGGGAAAGAATAGACTCAAGACTAGCAGCCCAACCAATCAACAATACATGGCAACATGAATTACAACATCAATCATTACATTTACACAAGGAAACTCAAAACTTCAATTACCACTTGTACGGCTCAAACATCACATTATGAGGAATTTTCTTCTCACAACAACAACTGAGCTAACATACCATATATGAGTCAATTATACCAAAACTCAACTTAACAACATGCTAAATATCATTTTATAAAGACTCATCCTATCAAAAGGCACAACATGACCCAAAACAAGAAGAATTGCAAATTTTCAAGTCAATATGCACATTTCACTGTAAGTTCATTGTAATGACACTAAAAATGCACATTTTTGCAAAACATCTTCAAAAATCATAGCAACTTCAAATTTAGGCATTAATTTTGATTATAAGTAAGAAAAACTAACCTTCATTAGAAAAGAGATGAGGATAACGGGACTTCATGTCGGCCTCGGCCTCCTATGTTGCCCCGTCAACTAGGTGGTTTCTCTATAGTACCTTTACAGAGGCCACCTCTTTGTTCCTCAATCTCTTCACTTGATGATCAAGGATTTCAACCGGAACCTCCTCATAGGAGAGGTTATCCTTCACACCAAGACCCTCAATAGGAAGATAAACTCGGGATCACCGAAACACTTCTTAAGCATAGAAACATGGAAAACCGGATAAACCGAAGCCAATTCACTAGGGAGTTTCAGCTCATAGGCAACCTTACCAATCTTTTGCAAGATTTCATAGGGACCCACATAACAAGGACTCAATTTACCTTTCTTGCCAAATCTTACCACCCCTTTCATAGGTGAAATTTTCAAGTACACCTTATCACCTTCTTCAAACTCTAAATCTCTTCTCCTATGACCGGCGTAAGACTTTTGCCGACTATAGGTTGTTTGCAAACGGTTCTTTATGATATGAACTTTCTCCAAAGTCTTATAAATCAAATCGGGACGGAGAATCAAAGACTCACCAATTTCAAACCACCCAATAGGAAACCTACACCTCCTACCATACAAGGCTTCATAAGGAGCCATTGATATAGATAAATGCAAAACATTTATTATAAGAAAACTCCACCAAAGGCAAGTGCTTATCCCAATTTCCTTTGAAATCAATGACACAAGATCTAAGCATATCCTCAAGAGTTTGAATAGTACGCTCCGCTTGACCATCCGTTTGTAGATGAAAAGCGGTGCTTAACTTTACCTTGGTACCCAATCCTTCTTGGAATGACCACCAAAACCTAGATGTGAATTGTGCACCCCTATCCGATATGATGGATAATGGAATACCATGGCGACACACAACCTCATCTATGAAGATCTTTGCATAATCCTCCACTGAATAAGTAAACTTGACGGGAATAAATCGAGTGGATTTGGTCTACCTATCCACAACCACCAATATGGAGTCATATTATTTTTGGGTCCTAAGGAAACCTATCACAAAATCCATATTGATGTCTGCCCACTTCCAAGTAGGAATTTGGATTTCTTGAAGTAAACCACCCACCTTTTGATGTTCGTCTTTCACTTGTTGACAATTTAGACAGTTAGCAACAAATTCCGCTACGTCCTTTTTAAAACCTTCCCACCAATACACTTTCCTAACGTCATGATACATCTTTGTCGAACCCAGATGAATGGAGTAATGTGACTCATGAGCTTTCTCAAGAATCCGGTTCCTCAAACCATCTACATTGGGAACACACAACCTTTCTAGATACCTCAAGACACCTTCCCCCCCTAAGGAGAATGACTCATTAAGCTTGCCAAGAACCGATTTCTTCAAGTAGATCAATGATTGATCAAGGTGTTGTTTGGACTTCACCTCAACCACCAAAGATGACTCGGAGTTATGATGGACCATGAAACCACCATTCGGATAATCTTCAAACCTTACACCCAATCTAGCTAACCTATGAACTTGGCTTCCTCTACATGAGACACACTACCCATTGTCATACGACTTAGAGCATCCGCAACCTCATTGGCCTTGTTGGGGTGATAAATAAAACTCATATCGTAATCTTTCAACACTTCTAACCACCTTCTTTGTAGGAGATTCAACTTCTTTTGGGTAAAAACACATTGGAGACTCTTGCGGTCGGTATACAGATCAACATAAACACCATACAAGTAATGCCTCCATATTTTTAAGGTAAATACCACAACCGCTAACTCAAGATCATGAGTTGGATAGTTTCTCTCATGCACCTCAAGTTGTCTAGAAGCATAGGCGACTACTTTCCAATGTTGCATAAGCACACACCCTAAACCCACTCGGGATGCATCACAACACACAATGAAGGCCTTTGTACCCTCTGGTAAAGTCAACACCGGAGCAGAAATAAGCCTATCTTTCAAGATTTGGAAGCTTCTCTCACATGCCTACGACCACTCAAACTTCTTACTCTTTTGGGTCAAAGTAGTCAAGGGAGATGCAATGGATGCAAAACCATCCACAAACCTCCGATAATAGCCCACTGACCCAAGAAACTCCTAATGTCGGTTGGGGTCAATGATCTAGGCCAATTCCTCACCGCCTCGGTTTTCCTTGGATCAACCTCAACCGCTCACTAGAGATGATATGACCAAGAAATGCCACTGACCTCAACCAAAACTCACATTTGCTATACTTGGCAAACAATTGATGTTCTTTAAGTACTTGCAACACCACTCTCAAATGACTCATGTGTTCACCCTCATTTTTCGAATATACCAAGATGTCGTCTATGAAGACAATGACAAATAAATCTAGGTAGCTTCGAAACACCCTATTCATAAGATCTATAAATGCCGCCGGGGCACTAGTGAGACCAAAGAACATTACTAAGAACTCATAGTGACCATATCTAGTCCGAAATGCAGTTTTTGGTATATCCTCACCTCTCACCCTAAGTTAGTGATACCCCGATCTCAAGTCAATCTTAGAAAAGTAGCTATCCCATTGGAGTTGATCAAACAAGTCGTCAATCTAAGGGAGAGGATACTTGTTCTTGATAGTGACTTTATTGAGTTGGCGATAATCAATGCACATTCTAAGGGACCCATCCTTCTTCTTTACAAACAAAACCGGAGCACCCCATGGATAAATACTAGGTCTAATAAAACCTTTGTCTAGTAGATTTTTGAGTTGATCCATCAACTCTTTCAATTCGGATGGATCCATCCGATAAGGAGGAATTTATATGAGATTCGTATCCGGTAACAAGTCGATACCAAAATCAATTTCCCGTTCAGAAAGAATACCAGGAAGATCATTAGGAAAGACCTCCAGAAATTCCCTCACTACGGGGACCGACTCAATGGGATGAACATCAGAGTCTAAATGTTGGACTCTTACTTTATGATATAAACTACTTTTAGAGATCATTTTACAAGCCTTAGTATAAAAGATGATACGACCTCTAGGAATATAATTTCCCCCTTCAACTCTAAACAGGCTCATTTTGAAAGTTAAACTTCAGCACCATCGTTCTACAATCTATAGAGGCAAAGCAAGCATGCAACCAATCCAGATCCAATATGATATCAAAATCAAGAATGTCAAGTTCTACTAGTTCAACATGAGTAACTCTATTGGGCAATATTATAGGACAATTTCTATACACCCTTTTTGCAACAACCGACTCACCCTCGAGGTAGACACCATAAAAGGTTCATTGAACATATTGGGCAAAATGTCAAAGTTTTTAGCTACAAGAGTAGTAACAAATGACAAGGTAGCACCTGGATCAAGTAAAGCATATACATCAATAGAGTAGACTTTCAACATACCCGTCACCACATCGGGAGAAGTCTCTTGCTCACCTCTAGAGCAAAGAGCATAAAAGTGATTCTTGTTAGGAGCATCATTAGAACCACTTGCTTGAGATTGACCACCACCCTTGTCTTAACCCTTCATATTAGGGAAATCCTTAACCTTGTGCCCACTTAAACCACAACCAAAGTAATTATCCAATCGCTTAACGCAATCACCATAATGCTTCTTGCCACACTTTCCACAAGTTGGCTTCTTGTTTGGTGAGCTAGTTCTTCCTCCATTTTAAGGCTTAGGGTTAGAAACCCTATCATCACGAGTCTTAGGGAACTTGGTAGGAACTTGACTAGAAAACCTCTTCTTGAACCTAGGCTTGTCTTGGATATCAAGCATGCCCTTTGAAGAACCACCATCAAAAGATCTTGCCCTCTTGGCATATCTACACTTTCTCTTAGCCTCCTCTTCCACTTGTTGAGCATGAACCATGAGACGAGAAATGTTCATATTGTCATGTAGCATAGACGAATGACATTTCTCTCACAAGTCCTCCGACACTCCCGTCACAAAGCGACTCATTTCATCCCTAGGATCGGAAACCAAAGAAGGAGCATACTTTGACAATTTAGTGAATTTTAGAGAGTATTCAATCACACTCATACCTCCTTGACGAAGGTTGATGAACTGCACCGCTTTGGCTTCCCTCTTCTCCCTAGGAAAGAACCGATCAAGAAAAGCCTTCTTGAAGATCTCCCAAGTCACCGGTCCACCCTTTAGAGGCCTGTTATCCCTTCATTGGACGTACCAGGTTTGGGACACATATTTGAGTTGGTAATGGCTAACTAGGCCTTCTCACTAGTAGTTAACCCCATATCATAAAGGATATTTTAGATTTAATCAATGAACGCCTTGGGGTCTTCTTCAACCTTGGACCCATATAAAGTAGGAGGATTCATTCTAGTAAAATCCCTCAAACGGGAGGCAATGGTGCAAACATGTTGGTTTGCTCAGGGTACAACCTCCCTATTAGCTTGGGCCGTCATGGCTTGGGCTTTAGTAGTGACGACTTGGGCTAGTGAAGTAATGGTTTGGTCCATTTGGAAAAGGGAAACCCTTATGCACCATCCGTCAAAGGAGGAGGATTGACCGGAGCTTGGTTATCATTAGCATCTTCTTCAAGAGGAGGGACTAGATCACCACGGGGAGGAACTCCTGCATTGGCAATCTCTTCCTCAATTCTTCGTGCCAAGTTCCTTTGCCTATATCCAGAATACAAGGTTTAGGTGAAATCACACAATAAGTATACTCTAAAGGCACGAAATTGTATTTCCAAGAAAGTGAGAGTTTCCTAAGCATCACATAGGTTCCTATCCATAAGTGTGACACATTTCACAATTATGAATATGTAACACCCCGTAAATTCTATGACCTATACTAGAGATTAATATTTTGAATAATTATGGTTTTAGACCTAAATAAGTGTAAATAACGTTTTTGAGAAGTTTCGGAGCAATAGGATTAAATAAAAGTCTTAACGTCCGGAAACTAGCGAAATTCAAGTATGTTGACGTCCCTATGTTTGGTGAAGGTCTCGGAGGGTCATATAAAGTCCAAAACTTGTAAAACGACTTTGGTTAGGTAGCGTGTATTATAGAGTGTCTAAACGTTCAAAAACGACACCCCAAGGACCACCGGATGGGTCCTTGGGGAGGACCCAAACATGGGTGGGTAGGCTGCCTGGCAGTCTGCGCGCAGGCAGAATTATATGCAAGGCGTACGACGCGAGCTTGACACGCAGGTCACTGCCTCAAGATTTGAGAGGCAGCCTCGCGACGCGAGTCTGACACGGACCTCAGTGCCTCATCTCAAAATTCAAAAATAAATTGGGGAATTAGCCCCGTGACGTGCACCTAATTCCCAGATATCGTAAAAGTCATATTTTGGATGTTTTGACTTCACAAATAAACCCATTTAAGTGAGGGGTCTTTTGGGAAATTTACTATATAATGTGTAAGGTCAGTTTTAGGTCAATTTTATCACTCAAATCAAGTCCCACAAGTTAAAATAAAAAATCTCTCTCTCTCTCTCCCAAATTCTCTCTTCCTCCAAAACTCCATTGAAGACCAAAAGAGCTCAAAGAAGAAGATCAAGCCTTCAAGTTTTTCAACCCAATTTTGTGTATCTCTCATCTATAATGTATGGTTTCTTTCACTCTTGGTATTCCTTTTCCCAAGAGGTCCTTCTAAAGATGATTTCTATATCCCCCAAAACAAGGGTTTTTCTCCTCACATGGGTCTTCTTTATAAAATGAAATTGTCTATCAATTGTGATGAATTAATGTTTTTTAAGTGTGAATTAATGGTTAATTGATGGATTCCTATGAGAACATATGCACATATAATATCAAATCATGCTAAAAAGGGACATTCCATTAAAACATGCTAATTCACGTTTAGAAAGCCTTATGCATATTCAAGAAGACCATACCAATCAATAAGACATAATCATTAAGTTAAAAGCATGCACATCACAAGACAAACAGACCCTAAGTCTAGTCATGCCAACGTACATGTCACATAATTCAATACTTAGTCAAGACAACTCCATCATCAAGTTATAGTAGTAACAAGCATAGAAAAGAGTTCATGACAACATAACCCAAGCAAGACAATTACCCATGTACCCTTATTAAGTCAACAAGTGAAATGACCAAGCAAAGCCCCATAACCTTACTCAATCAAGTAACCCAACAAGAACAATGACTATTATCCAAATTCACATAGCATACCATTTAAGAGTACATATCATCATACATCAACAATGGAGATCAACACATATTCATAAGTCAAAACCAATCATCATGTAGTATCATCAATGAGCAAGATCATCATATACATATCATTAAAATTATAAGAATATTCATATCTATATAAAAACATCCTTCTAAGACTTCCCTCAAGGCTAACTAGTGCAATGTTTAGGTAGAGTCCCATACCCGTACCTAGACTAAGATAAACTCCTTAGGTCATCCTAATTAGAGTTCATTCCTTTAGTTCATTTTACCTTTCGGGAACATCTTGCCTTAACCGACATAGACCATATGAGCTAATGTGGAATACGATGTCATGGAACCCTATAACGAAGGAAGGCGGACTACTTGCCAAGGTAGTACCAAAACATGAACATAGCAACTACGTGGAACCACTAGCTAGTATTCCTATGGGGGAAACATAGTTCAAGAACTAGGAGATATAACTGGACCCTCTTTATGCGACATGCATTATAATCTCCAATCTCAAGAGTACATTAGTGATCCGACCTTCCCTATTTGGGAAGGGAAACTCCTCACTCTAGTTCACTCGGTGCTAAGCTATTGTCCCATTTTGAAATGTCTTTAAGCCTTTATTAACAATCATAGCTTAGTTTAGGTCATAGGGTCTATCCTTGTATAATTATCATCATCATATCTCAATAAGAATTGCATGAGTATAGTCCTTTCATTACAATTCATACAAGTGAGGTTAGCACATTTACATCATTATTCATGATAAGGTATGTTGGTTATTATCACCATCCTTATATAATTTATATCTTAGTCAACCTCACAACCATAGTAAAGACATTTCAATTCAACATCATACCAACCCTATCAATCCTAATACAAGATATACTTCAATGCAACATTATCACTTAATCTCAAGTAACCACATTTGAAGTAAAGAATAGGGATCACAAGACTTACCAAGTCTCCTTCATAATTAATCTTCCAGGTGTTACCATAAACCCTTAACTCAACCCAATAGGGGAGTAATATCATAACACAACAATAGCCAACATGATAACAAGGCCAATTGAATCACTATATCACAATTCATCACTAGTTCATAGCATAAGATAAGAGACTTAGGTCAAATTTATAATCTACATTAGTTACTCAAGAACTAGCATAATTGGACTACAATTAATCTTAATCTATTAATAATTTATACAATAACATCATCTAGTAGTAATTCAACCAATAACAAAGTCAATTGAACCAACATTACAAAATTTATATTAAGATCACAACCTAGGGTTAAGGGGAATAGGTCATTTTCTACAAACTAGACCAATCCATCAAGAGATAACATAATTAAGTTAGAATACATGTTAATATATCCATAATATCCAAAATAAATCATAGACAAAGTAATTCACAATATCAATTTTGAGATTGGAACAGACCCACTTGAATTTCATGTTTTTGAAACCAATTTGATGGAACCCTTTGGGGAAAGAAGTCCCAAAAGTGAAAGGAATCCTATAACTTAATGTTTGATGAACATTGATGGAGAAATTCGACCCTTTACATCCCTTGAACCCACCCCAATCTTGGTCTTCAAGGGAGTTCTTAAACTAGAGAGAGAAAGAAGAGAGAAGGAAGAGAGTTTTGGGTTTGTGAAGTATGAGAGCTTAGGTTAGTCTAATTAGCTTAGGGGCTTTATATAGGTTGTTAATAAACTTAATTAGACCTCCACTAACCACTAATTAACCTACTAACTAATCAACTACTTAATTTGACTTAAATGAAAATGTGCAGCAAAACAGACCCCTCATAGACGACACCACAATCGACGGATCGTGTATCCATCGACGGGTACTGTGCACCTCCGTGCTGCACATTCCTCAATGAATTCAGAGGCTGTGAAATTGAATCTACCCATGTATTTGGCTAAGTGTCCATTGACGGTGGCCATCAACGCCCTGTCGATTGACACACGCCTCGTCGATTGCACACGTCTGTGCACGCTGCCTTTTTGCAGCTTCTTGCCTAAATGTAAGGGTCCTCCTCAAGAGACCTTGGTTGGTACTTGGGGAGTCGTGCCCAGAATATTTGACTACGAATCAACTCTAAAATATGTTAGGCACTCTTCCACCAATTTTCATCAATTTTGGACTCATAAAAGCTAGTCAAATAGGCTTAGGCACGCTAGTACCTCATTGAACTATTTTTCTGGACGTCATGCACGTTCTTTGACGTTTTTGTCTCTAAACCTCCTAAATGACTTATATACATTAAAATAGACCTTAAAACAGTGTCTATACCTTTTGACACCTAGTTTAGGCTCTAGAATACGTCTTAGATTTTTGAAGTGTTACACTAGCATGTTGATTCTCTCGAGGAACAACATCTCTGTTAGCTTGTGCCATAATGGCTTGAGATTGAGTGGTGATGGATTGGGCCATTTGGAACAGGGATTCCCTCACCTCACCATCCATCATGGACGGACGATTGACGGAACTTGATCATACGTAACAGCTTGCACTTGAAGAGGAACTTGATTGCCTTGGGGAGTAGCTCCCGCATTCGCAATCTCTTCTCCTACTGTTCTCGCGGCTGTCCTTCTTGTGTTCATCGCCTATAACCACAAGAAAGGGATTAGATGCTAAAATACACATAGTGTCAAAACTCTAGTGGCACGACATAGGATTATCATGAAAAGAGAATTTTCCTAATCATCACATGGCCTCTCGTCCATAATTGTGGCGAGCTTCACAAATGTGAACAAGACACTATATAATGTGGTTTAGTGAGACATTGGTCCTACAGATATTTAACCTCATGATCTAATACCAAGTTTGTCACATCCGGAGAGTACACCCAGATGTGACCGACGTCGTCGTCCTCTCAGAGGACTCAGACAAGCCCTTAGCATTTGTCATAATATGTCATCAGTGAAAATTGCGCAAAAATTTAAAACTTTTACATACTATGTGAAATTTACTTATACTTCATACTTAACAATCATGAAAATAGATGTAGCGATAGTCTAAAAGCTATCTCACATAAGAACCATCTCAAGGGTACGAATCTGGACTTAGCCAATAAAAAGTCAATATGCCATATAGGCCTTAATACAATAGAATCCAAAGAATATAAAGGGAATAAATAGTATTCATAAAAACTACTAAAGTCTTCATGGGCTAGAATAACGAAATGATAGAATCCCCGAACATGAGGACCTACTAACACTTGGAGAAAGATTTCCAAGCTTCTTCAATCGACCTTCTTAGTATTCAATGGCCGGACCCTACATTTGTAGTAATATAAAGTAAGGGGTTACTATGCCACATGTACTAAGTATTGTTATATGCACATAACATTTAAGGACATGCATGAAAAGGATCATTTCTTATAACACATGCTAAGTCATTTGAATACCTTAGTGCACATACAATAGAGCATATACAAGATAACGATCACAATCAACATAAAGCATGGTCATAATCAAAGACATAATGTCATAAAGTCATATTAACATTTCATGTTCAATAGTGCATATCAACTTAACATGCAAAACACTTACCAATGATATACCAAGCCTACAAGTACAATGATCATGTGAAGTCCCATAACCCCACATAAGCAAGTAAATAAGATAGAAGACCATAAGTAAAGCTTTGCTTCATACAATATATATCATGAGTAGTCATCACCACATATAACAATATAGACCAATAACATGTTCATCAACATAGCCAACATCATATAAGAGTGACCTCAGATATCATAAGCATTGTACATTTCATATTATCTTATTACATAAGAACAATCTCCTAGGACTTCCATTAGAGTAAACTTGTGCAATGTCTAGGTAGAGTCCCATACCCCTACCTATACTAAGTAAACTCCTCAAGTCACCCTAGTCAATGTTCATTTACTTGTCTTTCATTTTACTTGAGGGAACAATCGCCTTAAAATACATTAGACCATGTGATCTAAACATGGAATTTGGTGTCATGAAACCTCACACCGAAAGAAGGTGGTCTACCGGCCAAAGTAAAACTAAACATGACATAGCTTTCTAGGTGGATCCACTAGCTAGTATCCTATGGCGGCAACATACTTCAAGAACTAGGAGATATATTAGAGACCTATAGTTCCACATTACATGGCAGCCTCTATCTCATGAGAGTCATTGTGAACCTACCTTCCAACTAGGGAAGGGACACCTTTCATATTTAGTCAATCGGTGCTAAGCTTAAGTCCCTTTGTGAATAACCTTTAAGTCATCATTTATTCATAAATCTTATCATAATTCATAGGAGATTAACTCCTTTTATAAACATGATCATAATCTCATTAGGTTTAGATGAGAATTTCCTTTCATCACAACCCTTCATTTGTGAGATTAACATATCATAATCATCTTGTGTAAGGCATACAAGAGAACATCATAAACTTGCATTATCATATACTTATCATGATCTCACATTTAACATATTCATAGCCAACTTATATACATAGCAACATCATACATACTTCAATAGCACTGTAACATAATTTATAGGCTAACATAAACATCATGGAGTAATTATGACTTTAGAAGACTTACCTCTTGCTTCCAAGAACCTTTATAAAGAACTTATGTTTAATATACAATAATCATACAACAACATATTGAAATACTCAATAACATAATCAATACCAACTCTTCAAGTCATAAAAAAGACCAATTCGTAATTAGGGATAAGGGAAAGGGTCATTAAAGAGTTCATTCAAGTCATAGTTCCAATCCCAACGTTTTCATGTTATCAAGTAGTATATATAACCCAATAAAAACCATCATCTATAGAAGGAACATGCTCCACACTAAATTCAAACATTACAAGTCAAATAACTAACAATACATACTTAATTAACCATAGAAAATTATTATACATCATCAAAAATCATAAATCTGGAGTTAGGAAGAAAACCCGTTTTGTAGAGTAAACACCGTAGGAGTTGAATTCTTGAAAACCATATTTGAAAGGACCTCTTGGGGAAAGGAATTCCAAGATTTAAAAACCTATACTTTATTGACGATATTCCACGAAAATTGAATGTATATCTTGAAGTCTTTGTCTTCTTACTTATGGTTTTCTTGTTCTTCAATGGAGTTTGAAAAAGAGAGCGTTTTTCAGAGAGATGGGATAAATTCGTTTGATCTGATTTGAAGTGTGTAAAAGTGGTCTAAAACTGACCTAAAAATCAATATATAGTCTTCCCATAAAATACACAAAAGAACCTTCACTTAAATGGGTTTATTTGTGAAGTCAAATTACCAAAAAATACGACTTTAACGAATCTGGGAAGTGGCTGCGCGTCGGGGGGCCAATTCCCATTCTTTTTCTGAATTTTTGGGTCGAGACAGTGAGCCTCGTGACAGATCTATTTCGCGAGGATTCCTCCTAATTCTTGAGGAAGTGAACCTTGTGTGGGCTGCGTGTCGCACAACACCCCCTTGGTTCTCGACTAGAGGGTATCCCATATGATGAGAATAGACAATAACCGACAAAGACCATGGTAGCAAAGGAATTCGGAGTTATAACCTACTCCGATAAGGGTGTTCTACTTATGATTGGTAGAACATGGACACATCCCATGTAGGTACATGGTTAAGGAATATGAAGGGTTTCTTTGCACTGTAGCCTCATTCTTAACTAGAGCTACTTCCCTTACCATACTCAGTCGGTGCTAGCCTTTGTTCTCATAGAGTAATTCACATAAAAGGATCACATGAAGAGGTTCCATATCTAGTTCATAACCCAATCACATTCACCCTACCAAAGAGGTCCCCTAGGGCTGCCTTTCAATGGAGAAGAGGATAACTTAATGATTTTCCCAAGGATTATTTCATGCCGTTCCAGCCAACCATCCTTAAGTCTATCATTCACACAATAAGGATACCATTACGGCTTTCAACTTCAAGGATATCATAACCTCTCAACTAGGTTGAGGATTCCACATAATTTGACCTTCTCACTATGTTCAGGGCCACATATCATTCATACATACAAGACCAAGATGATTTACCATCCTAAGTCAAGACATCTCATACATACATTCCATAGGTATCAAGTAAGGGACACAAGTCTACCAAACACGACACACATATTACTTCACTTTATCACATATAACATATCACATAGGAAGCACATAGGCATAACCAAAATCGTCTATAGGTCACCCTATACACTACTACAACATCATCAATATAATCATCATAGACTCAAATAGTCAAGTAGGAAGAATCATGCATCAACTCTAAGACTACACACATAAGGACATAGTCATAGTCTAACATGATCACCGACCAACATCAATAGAAGAACACATATATTCACCTTAATCACAAGTAGATGGATATGATCATACTTCATATAAATCAAATACACAAACCATCATAATATATCAAGTGATTGCCGACAATGCCATAATCATTATTATACATAAAGTAACACCGACGAGGCCACATAATTCACAAGTAAAGCACATAGCACAGCCACCATAAGTGGACCATACCAATAACAAAATAATTCAAGACCTAATTTACATAAGATAAAGAGAATTAGGGCAGGGTACCACCAGTCCATTCTAACCACTTCAATCCATAGCTAAATCATCCAATACAATACCAAAAGATCCTTACCCATGTCCATGATCATCAAGTCAATACAAAAATCATAATACTCAATGAATCTATATAAATTCAATATATATTTATCAATATAAGATAGCCTATGCACAAATCCAATACAATTCTTACAACGTTAAAATCAGGTATGGGTTTTCTTACTCTTGGTCCCTTTCCCAAAAGATCCTTAAGACTCAAATAATTCTATTCCGAAACTAGGATTGTTCCCCATTACATGTTCCCTGTCACTAGCTCCTATCACTGATCTTAGGTTGGTATGTTTGCTGGTAGATTAGGTATGAAGTGTGATTTTTGTGATAATGTGTTCATGATTATGTGTTCGGAATTGTAGGAACAATGAAGTATGTTTACCGAAATTTCGTGAAAAATGTATGTGTATGCCGTGACATGATTTTCGGTTTTAAGCCTTAAAAATGATATGTTTTTATGGTTGAATTTTATGTGCGAATGTTTGTGTAATTCATGAGGTACAAAAGTGGTGTAATGTTGCTGGATTTAATGGTAATTCTTGGCTGAATGTAATCATAAAAACATTACACTTAAAGATGCACCAAATGATCCACGAAATTCCTTAAGAATTAACGTATGAATGATGATAAATAGAAGCTGAAAAGAGTGAACAAATTTAGCATTTGGTAGGTTGGGTTCGGCCAAAAAAAATGGTACAAAATGCAATGAAAAATGAATATAAAATAAGTGAGATCACTAAGGATTGAACCCGAGACATCATTACATGAAAGCTACAAAAAAATCAACAAAAGATTGAGAGGAAAATGGATTGGAAGAGACCAAAGTCTCGGCCAAGGATGAGGAAAATTAGCTATGTTTTTTAAAAAAATTTAAATGTGAGGTCATTGGGGATTGAACCCATGACCTCACCAATTGTAAATTATATAAAAATTTCATGAAAAAAATGAAAGAAAAAATAAATGTGGAGAGTGGGGATTGAACCCCCAACCTCTTGAATGGATGAGAGAGTTAGGAGAAAAATAAAGGAGAAAATAAATGTAGAGAGTGGGGATTGAACCCACAACCTCTTGGATAGGTGAGAAAGTTAAGAGATAAATTAAAAGAAAAATAATGAGCTTGTGGGGGATTGAACCCACAACCTCCTTGCCTTAAAACGAAAAAGGAGAGGGAACAAGAAAGAAATATTATGGGGTTGATGGGAATCGAACTAGGGTCTCCCAAATCTAAAAATGCAATTATCAAGTTTAAAATAAGATTAAGTGTTGTCCAAGGGATTCGAAATCGGGTTCCCTTGCCCAATTTCGTATTGACACATAAGTCAAACATAAGTAAATATTTAATGAATGCTGCCTCTAAAGATCGAAATCAATATCTTGGCATATCTACAAGATGCATAAGTCTTGTACCACATAATCTTGGGTAAACATGAATCACTTAGACAAACTATGAATGAAGCCTCATGGCTTGTATGTGTGGACTCATAAGTCTAGCATACGTTTAAAAGTAGGTGAGCCTAAGATGTATGTGATAAAATAATGTAACCCTAGAAGGGTTAAGCAAGAGTGTGAAACACACTAAATGGCCAAGTGCATTGGCATATGATGAAATAAACATTCACGTGAAGGGGTGAGTAATTATGAAAAGCAAATGTGTTAAAGTTAATGAATGAGGTGACAATATGATAAGAGGCTAATGTGAAAGATGAGAGCAATCTCAAATGAGCCTAAGTAAATGTTACCAAAACGTACTCACCTATGAGAGTGTAAAGCAAATGAAGAGACCAGTCTCTATGAACACTGTAATGAAAGTATTGAAGTTAATGCATACTTAATACTAATGATGAGATGAGAAATCATCTAATGATCTATGATGTCCTTATGCTAGAAGCCAGCTTCCATGATGTATGAGTTGAATGTAATGGAACTTTATACTGAGCACCGATAGGCTAGCTATGAGCGGTGATGCCTTCCTTTGGGAAGGGCAGAGGTTCACGTAACTCTCATGAGATGATACTGTCCGGCATGCCGGGTATGGGTCTCCTTATATCTCCTAGTCTTTGAACCTATACTGCCAATATAGGGATCTAGCAGGGTTCGACTCCCTATATACGCTAGCATGTTTTGGTTCACTTTGGCCGGTGATTCCACCTCTTTTCGGTGTGGGGATTACACAAGAGATTTCATGATGCTCACATAATCTATGTCGGTTAAAGTTAAAGTTCTCAAAGAAAGAATGAGGCCAGCCTCAAATGATGCACATAATTAAATGAACGATACCAAAGGTGTTAGGATAGGATGATCAGGAGGTGAGCTAGACTCAAGTAATGACACTAGGTTATTCTTGGTCATTGGACAGCAAACCCGATGAGAGTCTTAAACTACATCCTAGGTATGACTAGTGATTGCACTAGTATATGAATGAATGAAAATGAAGTACGTATTAAAGAATGAAGCAGACTTTGTATTTGCTAAAGAGGGCTCCCTAGTTGAGGTCCCATATGTTGAGCCCTCATTTTGGGAAGTCCTAATGTCAAGTCCATGATTCCAAGGTCTCATGGCATATGAAAGAATGATATGAACTACGTGATATGATATGTGTAATATGTTATGTGTTGCTTGCAAAATGATAAGTATGATGATGCATGTTACTAAGGCATGAATTTCCTAATCCAAATTTGGCAAGTCCACTGACTTGACTTTCCATAAATCATGTTGTTAGGAAAGAGCTATTCTTACTCATGCATGTCCTTGGTGTGTGCTTGCATATACCCATACTTAGTACAAGTGTGTACTAATCCCATACAACTCGACATTTTTAGGTGCAGGCACATGTGGACGTTAGAGCTTACAGGTCGACGCTAAAGCTATCCGGACGTGGAGCATTCATCCGGAATTGGTACTCCCTCATGCTTTCGAGGACTCTTGCCCATTATATTCTAGCTTAGATATAGGTTTGAGTTAGTGGAGTATGTTCCACTAGCGTTTCTTTCTCATTTTATTTCAGACATTGTATTGGTGCCATTTTGGCAAGTATACACTTAATGCAGTATTGAACTATTTCTTTCATTTGATGATCTTAATATTAGATGGTTGATTGTGAACGTTTATGAGTTTAAGTAGAATGTCTTATATGAATGTTAAGTAACAAAAAATTCAAATTTTCCGCTAAAATTAACCTAGATGAAGTAACGATGACGTATGTAGGCTTGTCTGCGACCTTTGAGAGGTCAACGACGCCGGTCTCGTTTGGGGTATAGACTTCGGTCGTGACAAAGTTGGTATCAGAGCACTAGGTTAACATCCGAGGATAATAAGTTCACATCAACTACATTGAGTATTTTCTAAGTCATGGTAGTGAAGTGCACCACTATCCTGAATTAGAGACTGCATGATGCGTAGGAAAATTTCCCTTCTTCTGATCTTATCGTGCTTTTCCTAATGTCTTAATTCTTGGTGTTATGAGCGTGTCTAACATTAATTCTTATTGTTTTCAGAGAATGAATATTAGGAGGAATGTTGGTCAGAGGAGAGGAGGAGCAGTTGCTGGGGGCAATCAGGTTCCACCCCAGGCTCCAGCTGAAGGAGTGGCTATGCCAGTTAATCCAGATGGGCTGACTGATGCGGAGGTGCGGGCATCTCTAGACCAGTTGGCACAGGCCATCACTATGCAGGATCAGGCCATGACTGCCTAGGTCAACCGGCAGAATGTTCAGAGGGAGAATCCACCAGTACGTAGCATGGCTGACAGGCTACGAGAATTCACGAGGATGAATCCTCCTATTTTCACAGGGTCCAAGACTTCAGAGGATCCCCAGGAGTTCATGGATGATGTACACAAGATTTTGGTGGCCATGGGAGCCATAGATACTGAGAAGGCTGAGAAGGCTTCATATCAGCTCAGGGATGTTGCACAGACTTGGTGCAAGATGTGGCAGGATAGCCAAGCTTTGGGCGGAGTTCCGGTCACTTAGGAGCTGTTTAAGACAGCCTTCATGGAGAGATTCTTCCCCAGGGATATGAGGGAGGCCAAGGTTGAGGAATTTACCAACCTTAATTAAGGATCTATGACAGTTAGGGAGTATTTCCTGAAGTTTGTTAAACTCTCCAGGTATGCTACTTCCCTTGTATCTAACAGCAGGGATGAGATGAGTAGGTTCCTCACAGGAATCACAGGAGATGTGGAGAAGGAGTGTCGGGCTGCGATGCTCCACGATAACATGGACCTCTCCAGGCTGATGGTGCATGTCCAGTAGGTAGAGGACAGCCTGAAGAAGAGGGGAGTCCGTGATGCTAGAAGGCCTAAGCCTTCTGATTAGGCAGGTCCTAGAAATGGAGGCAACATGAACAACTTTGGCGTCCGTGAGCATTCCAGGTTCAAAAATGGGCAACAGAGTTCAGGGAACTCTAACTTTCAGAGGAGTGCAGCACCTAGAGGAGGCAGACCCTAGCCCAAGAAGGGCAATGGAGGTGATGTGCATTGTCCCAGAAAGGACTGTGCTAAGTGTGGTTGTGCTCACAGTGGAGAGTGTAGACAGGGCACTAATGCCTGCTTCGATTGCGGTAAGAGCGGGCACATGGTTATGGACTGCCCACAGAACAGGGGTCAGGCTGGAGGTAATGCTCAGCCTAGGCCTAATCCAGAGGGTACAGCAGCAGTCGATCCTCCTAAGAGGAACAGGTTCTACGCCCTAAAGGGCAGGGAGGAGCAAGAGAAGTCCGCTGATGTGGTCACATGTATGCTGCAAGTATTCTCAACTTCTGTTTATACTTTACTTAATCCAGGGTCTACGCTTTCCTTTGTAACTCCTTTGCTTGCTCTCACTTTGAGATATTTCCTGAAGTTCTGCATGATCCTATAGTGGTTAGTACACCTTTAGGAGAAAATGTAAGAACTGATAGAGTATACAAGGATTGCCCAATAGTTGTATGTGGTAAGACTATGTGTGCAGACTTGGTTGAGTTACCAATGCATGATTTTAATGTTATTCTTGGCATGGACTGGCTTCATAGTTGTTATGCTTGTATGGATTGTCGTAGTAGGGTTGTGAGATTTTGTTTCCCTATGAAGAAGAGCTGGTCTGGGAGGGGTACAACTCGAGTCATCCTAATCCCTTGATTTCAAACCTTAAGGCCAATAAAATGATGTCCAAGGGGTTATTGTGTCATCTTGTGAGTGTTAATGATTTAGATCATGACATTCCTTCCATAGACTCAGTGCCTGTAGTGAATGAGTTCCAAGATGTATTTCCTGATGATTTTTCTGGAGTTCCTCCCCCTCGAGAGATTCACTTTGGTATCGACTTAGAACCCGATACTAAACCAATTTCAATTCCTCCTTACAGAATGGCTCCAGCTGAACTCAAAGAGTTGAAGCTGCAGTTAAAGATCTCACTGATAAGGGTTTCATTTAGCCGAGCTATTCTTACTCATGCATGTCCTTGGTGTGTGCTTGCATATACCTATACTTAGTACAAGTGTGTACTAATCCCATACAACTCTACATTTTTAGGTGCAGGCACAGGTGGACGTTAGAGCTTACAGGTCGACGCTGAAGCTATCCGGACGTGGAGCATTCATCTGGACTTGGTAGGCACTCATGCTTTCGAGGACGCTTGCCAATTATATTCTAGCTTAGATATAGGTTTGAGTTAGTGGAGTATGTTCCACTAGCGTTTCTTTCTCATTTTATTTCAGACATTGTATTGGTGCCATTTTGGCAAGTATACATTTAATGCAGTATTGAACTATTTCTTTCATTTGATGATCTTAATATTTGATGGTTGATTGTGAATGTTTATGAGTTTAAGTAGAATGTCTTTTATGAATGTTAAGTAACAAAAAGTTCAAATTTTCCGCTAAAATTAACCTAGATGAAGTAACGATGGCATATGTAGGCTTGTGCGACCTCTGAGAGGTCAACGACGCCGGTCTCGTCTGGGGTCTAGACTCCGGTCGTGACAAAGAAACTTCTAATATCCGTAGGATCCAAAGGTCTAGGCCAAATTTTCACTGTCTCGGTCTTCCGTGGATCAACCTCTACACCTTCACTAGAGATGATATGACCAAGAAATGCTACCGACCTTAACCAAAACTCAGATTTGCTATACTTGGCAAACAACTTGTGTTCTTTAAGCACTCGCAACACCAATCTTAAATGGTCCATGTGTTCACCCTCATTTTTCGAATATAACAAGATGTCGTCAATGAAGACAATGACTAATGAATCTAGGTAGCTTTGAAACACCCTATTCATTAGGTCCATAAACACCGCTGCAGCATTAGTGAGACCAAAGTAAATTAATAAGAACTTATAGTGACCATATCTAGTACAAAATGTTATCTTGGGAACATCTTCACCTCTTACCCTAAGTTGGTGATATCCCGATCACAAGTCAATCATGGAAAAGTAACTCGCACCTTGGAATTGATCAAATAAATCATCAATCCAAGGGAGAGGATACTTGTTCTTGATTGTGACTTTGTTGAGTTGACGGTAATCGATACACATTCTTAGGGACCCATCCTTCTTCTTCACAAAAAATACCGGAGCACCCCATGGAGAAATACTAGGACGAATAAAGCCCTTATCTAGTAAATCTTGGAGTTGAGCCTTCAACTCTTTCAGTTCGGCTGGAACCATCCGATAAGGAGAAATTGAAATGGGATTTGTATCCGGTAGCAAGTCGATACCGAAATCAATTTCCCGTTCGGGAGGAATACCGGGGAGATCATTAGGAAAGACCTCCAGAAATTCCCTCACTACGAGAACCACTCAATGGAAGGAATCTCAGAGTCTAAATCTTGGACTCTTACTATATGGTATAAAAACCCTTTAGAGATCATCGTACAAGATTTAAAACAAGAAATGATACGACCTCTAGGAATAGAAATTTCCCCCTTCCACTCTAAAATGAGTTCATTTGGAAAGTTAAACTTCACCACCCTTGTTCTACAATCTATTGAGGCAAAACAAGCATGCAACCAATCCATACCCAAGATAACATCAAAATCAACCATATTGAGTTCTAATAACTCCACATGAGTAACTCTATTGGGAAACATTAAAGGAAATTTTCTATATACTCTCTTAGCAACAACCGACTCACCCACCGGGGTAGTCGCCATAAAAAGTTCATTTAAGATATCGGGAAAAATGTCAAACTTTTTAGCTAATAGAGGAGTAACAAAGGACAAAGTAGCACAGGGATAAAGTAAAGAATATACATCAATAGAAAAGACTCTCAACATACCAGTCACCACATCGAGAGAAGTCTCTCGCTCACCCATAGAGCGGAGAGAATAGAAGCCATTCTTCTTCGAAGCATCATCATTTAACCACTTGCTTGTTCACTCCCCTTGTCTTTCCCCTTCAAATTAGGGCAATCTCTCACCTTGTGACCCTTTTTTCCACAACTTAAACAATTGCACGTTCCGACTAAGGATTCATCAAAGTGACCTTTCCCACACTTTGTACAAGTAGTCTTCTCATTAGGTGAGTTTCCACTCTTTCCCTTTTCGGACTTAGGTTTAGGCACCTTATCATCAGGAGCATTAGGGAACTTAGAATGAACTTGATTGGAGAACCTCTTCTTGAACTTAGGCTTGTCTTGAATGTCAAGCCTACTCTTTGAAGAACCACCATCAAAAGACATTGCCCTATTGACATCTCTACTTTTCCTCTTCACCCTAGTCTCTTCCACTTGTTGATCTTGAACCATTAGACGAGAAATGTTCATATTATCATGTAGCATAGCCGAACGACATTCTTCTTTCAAGTCATCCGACACTTTCATCACAAAGTGCCTCATTTCATCTATAGGATCGGAAACCAAAGAAGGAGCATATATTGACAATTTAGTGAATTTCAAAGAGTAGTCAACTACACTCATACCTCCTTGATGAAGGTTGATGAATTCTTCCATTTTGGCTTCCCTCTTCTCTCTAGGAAAGAAACGATCATGAAAAGCCTTCTTGAAAATCTCCCATGTCACCGGACCACCCTTTAGAGGCCTATTCTCTCTCCATTGGACGTACCAAGTTTGGGCCACATCTTTGAGTTGGTGAGTGGCTAACTCGGCCTTCTCACTAGTAGTCAACCCATGGCATAGAGAATCTTGTAGATTTCATCAATGAACTCTTAGGGGTCTTCCTCAACTTTGGACCCATAGAAAGAAGGAGGATTCATCCGAGTGAAATCCCTCAAATGGGATGCCATGGTGCTAACTTGTTGATTTTCTCGTGGTACCACCTCCCGATTAGCTTGGGCCGTCATAGCTTGTGCTTGAGTAGTGACTGCTTGTGCTGGGTTGTAATAACTTGGTCAATTTGAAGAAAAGTTGCCCTTATATCCCCATCCTTCATGGGAGGAGGAGAAACCGGAACTTGATCACCCATAGCAACTTCTTCAAGTGGAGGCACTTGGTTGTCTTGTGATCCCACATTAGCAATGCATTCCTCGGCCCTTCTTGCGGCTGATATTTGGGTATTCATACCTATAATCACCATACAAGTTTTAGGTGAAAGCACACATAATGTAGACTCTAGAGGCACGACATATGATTACAAGAAGATGAGAGTTTCCTAAGTATCTTATAGTTCCTCATTTATAAGTGTGGCGCGCTTCACAATTATGAATAAGAATCTACTTAGACGTGGTTTTAATGAGACATCAATCCTAAAGATATTCAACAACATGCTCTGATACCAAGTTTGTCACATCCAGAGAGCACCCCCTAGACGTAACCGGCATCGCCATCCTCTTTAAGGACTTAGACTAGCCTCTTAGCTTACATCATTACATTCATAGGTTAAAAATGAGGAAAATTTAAAACTTTTTATTCTACATTGAGGTTTACATAGACCTCTACATACACATAATATATTCACATCGAGTATACATAGACCTTTCGTATAAGAAGATTACATAGTCTTCTACTTTTAATACACATACATAGTATAAGATAGTCTCATAACAAGTCTATAACATTGTCTCATATTAAACCATCTAGATAAGAGTATCACAATTTGGGCATAACCCTTATCAACAATTATAGCCACATATAGGCTTTACAGTTATAGTACCAAATGAAAGATAATGAACAAAGTGTGTTTAAGACTAAACAACATCCAATAGGTAGATAATGGCATCGTCCTCGGAAAGTGAGGACCTACCGAACTTGGAAGATAAGAATCCAAGTTGTCTTCAAAGCCTTCCCTAATATCAACGATCATATCCTACATTTGTCGTAAACATCAAACATGGGTTAGTACAAACTTATACTAAGTATGGGTATATGCACATAAAATAAGTGAAATCTTGCTAAAGAGGACATTTGATAAAAAAACCATGCTAAAGTAATTTGAAAACCTTATGCACAATTAATAACCCATATAAGCCAATACTCACATAAGCAATAAGTCAAACCCATGTACAACACAAGACCAACATCAATAAGTAATAGTCGAGTCAACCTATACAAGAGTTCATAACATTATAATATAAGCAAGACCCTTATTCATACCCACCATTTAGCCAATAAGTGAAATGACCAAGCAAAGCCCCATAAACTTACTCAATCAAGTAAACCAAACAATGGATCACAAATAATGCCTAACTTAAAATAACATAGCATCAATAATAACCATCATCATAATTAGAAATATAGACCAATAAGATGTTCCTGAATGAAACTAACATCATATAGGATCATCAACAAGTAAAGTCAACATAAGCATAACATTTACTTTATAAGATTATTATATCATAGGAACATCCTTCTAGGACTTCCCTCAACGCCAACTAGTGCAATGCCTAGGTAGAGTCCCATACCCTACCTAGACTAAGTTAATCTCTCAAGTCACCCTATATAGAGTTCACATCAATACTTCATTTTACTTTCGGAAACATTTGCCTTAACCGACATAGACCACAAGAGCGAAGTGTGGAATTCGGTGTTGTAAAACCTTACACTGATGGAAGGTGGTCTACCGACCAAAGTAGAACCAAAGATAAACGTAGCTTTCTAGGGGGATCCACTAGCTAGTCTTCCTATGGTGGTAACATAGTTCTAGAACTAGCAGATAAGTATGAACCCTCTACATGCCTATGGAATTAGAACCTCATTTCATGGGAACCATTGGGTGAGTATCCCTCATAGGGGAGTCAACACCTCATATGGAACTATAGGGTGAATCTTCCTCTATGGGAAGTCAACACCTCCCATTGTCAAGTTCACTCGGTGCTAAGCTTCCCTTTGAAATGTCTTTCTTTATTTGTCATCTCTTAATTTAGGTCATAGGGTCTATCCCTTGTATAATCATAGTCATTTAGCTCAATAGGTATTGCATGAGAATATCCTTTCATGGCAACCCTCACATGTGAGATTAGCATATCATCATAATCATTTCATAACAAGACGCATAGGCAAGTCATCACCAACCTTATATCATTTCATCATAAGCATAATCTCACAATCACATAGTCAAGACATTTCAATTTAACGTCATACCAACACCTATGTAGGCTATTCACAAGGTATACTTCAATTGAACTACATCACCAATCACAAGCCATCATACTTGAAGTAAAGGTTAGGATCATGAAGACTTACCAAATCTCCTTCAAAAGCCATCATCATGGTCTTACCATCAACCAACCAATTACATTCAATAATAGGTGTAGTAACATCAATCGATAGTAATTAATACAATAACTAGGTCAATTGCATTATCACTATCCCAATTAACATCAATTCATAACCTAGGGTTAGTGGAATTAGGGTTCATCATAAATTCATCAAGAAATAGATCCAATCCCAACAATACATTACCCTATTCAATCGATACAAGAATTAGAATAGATAAAATAAGTCTAATAATCAAATCATTCCTCAGTTCCCATCAATTCATGGCCAAGATCCAAGATTTGGGGAATTTGGGGAGGGAAACATGCTCAACATGAAATTTCATCAATCAACCTCAATTAATCAACAATCTATACTCAATTAGTCACAGGAAATCCTAATTTATCATCAATTTGAAGTTTAGAAGAAAATCCATTAGAATTGGAAAACCCCATGGAATTGGGTATTTTCAAATAAACTTTGAGAGGACCTTTTGGGGAAAGGAATCTCAAGAGTGAAGAAACCATACCTTATTAAGATTAATAAACGAAACTGAAGTGAAATCCTAGAAAAAATGACCTTCTTCTTCAAGCTTTCTTCCTTCTTCGATGGAGGAATTGGGGAGAGAGAAAGTAGAGAGAGGTGAGAGCTTTTGGGTTTTTCTTTGAGAATTGGGTTTGGATGATTGAATAATGACTTAAAATGATCCTTTGTATATATGTAATCACCCCCTAGATTACCCAAAACACCCCTCACTTAAATTGGTCTTTTTGTGAAGTCTAAATGTCAAAAATATGATTTTTTCGAATCTAGGAAGTGGCTCCGCATCGCGGGGCCAACACGCACTTTTATTTTTGAAAAATAAATTGAACCACTGAGTTCCTTGTTGGCTGCGCGTCTCATATCAGCCCACTGATTCTTGACTTTCGCAGGCTGCTTTGGCAGCCTGCCCACCCATGTTGGGGTCCTCCTTCATGACCCTTCGGGTGGTCTTTGGGGTGTCATTTTGGGACTTGTAGACCCTCTATACTACACTCTACCTCACAAAAGTCTTTTTACAAGTTTTAGACTTCACTTGACCCTTTAAAAAAATCACCAAACATAGCGACATTTACTAGTTTAATTAGGTTAGTTTCCGGACGTCATGGATGTTCTTTGACGTCTTGGCTCTAAAACTCCTTGTATGACTTATATAAATTATTTTAGGTCTTAAAATAGTATTTAAACCTTTATATACTCATGTTAGTCTCTATATTAGGTCTTGACTTTTTGGAGTGTTACAAATATTTGGTGAATAAGGTGGTTATATGGAAAGTTTTAAGAGATGGTGGGGAACCACTCGAATAGAATTTAAAAGAACTAGAGTCGTAATGAAAAAAAATAATAAGATGTAGTAAAACCTTGGGAGACAGATAAGAGCAAGAATATTTCATTTGATTGAAAAGGCTGAAGAGATATCATCAAAGGGGTAGATAATTGGGTTCATAGGCGTGTGATTTCGTTCATTTTGTATGTCTATGGTAATAGTGTCCGAATTCCATCAGATTGCTTAAAAATAATTTGTAAGGACTTGAGATAGGAGTGTACAAATATTATCTCGAGTGTGATGATAAGTGCTTTGTTTTTGCTTTGAGTTGAGTAATGAATACGATTTAATCTTTTGCAAAAGATATTTTAAGATCGATGGAGATGCGATAAATGATAAAAAGGAGATCCATGAATTCATAAAACCTTCAAGGTAATAGATAATGTTGATAAAGAAAGGGATTGTGTTATACGGTGGTAATTATAATTCGGATTTTTCCTTTAAAGTATACATTCGTGGTGATGTATTTTGTCAAGTTATGCATTGGCAAGGTGAGAAATCATCATTTGTATTCGGTATTGAGCATCTGAAAGGATTTACACCTGGTGATGTTTCATGAGTTTATGGTACTGTTGATATGTTTCACTTAGGATCTGTGACTATCTAACACCATTTTGTGTTAGTTTAATGTATTTTTGTTGTGATTTTAGGAAATAAACTCAGGTGTGTAGATTTAAGGATATAGCTGAGGTAAATGCGGAAAAGAGGCACAAACACATGAACTTACGGACCGTAGGACGAGTGATGCCCTGTAGGTGAGGGTCGTAAGATGACTAGGGATGGTAGTGTTGAAGCTTAGTCAAATGTGACAAAGTGTAGAACCACGGTGGTTACTTACGGGCCGTAGACTGACTTACGATCTATACTATAGCTCCGTATAATTGATCAGAAGAGTGATTCTAGTACCTGATTCTAAAATAATCTAAATATTCAACGACTAAATGGACTTACGGATCGTTGTCGCACTGATGGTCCGTACTGCTAGTTCGTGGAAGTTGACTCAAAAGTGGAGATTTTTGAAGGTTGAAAATTGGCTAAGTATGGAGCCACGAAAGGGACCTACGGGTCGTATCTCGACTTACGGACCGTATATTAGCCTCATAGAATGAAGACACATCCTGAAGTTTTTTTCCTTATTTTGTTTTCGTTGTAATTTAGGATTTATTTTCTATAAATAGGGTATGTAAACCCCATTTTTGGGGTGTTAGACATGATTACTTTAGTTCTACTTTTGACTGGGAATTAGTTTTGCAACTTGAGCAATTTATTGATTTTTGGGTTTTGATTTGACGATTTTGATTTGCAATTCAAGTTGGATTTCTGGGTTTTTCTCATTGGTGCGAGGGTGAAAACTAAACCATACATCGATGTGATGTCTAATATGAGTTAATGTTAAGGTTAGTAAATTTTACACACGTAGTCGGACCAAGATGCGGGGTGAAATTCTTCACATGTCGGTCCAAGGATTTAGAGATACATAACTTATCACCTTGCATACATTACACTAGGAAGGGGTTGATATTACTAGGATTACAGAGCTATGATCTTATGGGGAATACATATGCGTAGTTCCTTTCTTATCTTGATAACATCCGAAGTTATCTTTGCTCATTCATTAATCATAAAATTTTACGAATTATTTGTACAAATCCCCCCTTTAATTACTTGTTTTGGAAATACTTTGGTTTTAACACTCCGGAAGTCCTTGACCTAATCTACAGCCTCACATGATGAACTAGTACTTAAAACACTGTTTATAGGTCAAAAATAAAGTATTCAAACTATTTAGGAAGTCTTAGAGTCAAAGCGTTAAGAAACGGCCATGACGTCCGATGAGTTGTGAAATGTGCACTAGTGTGCCTTGACATGTTTCAATGTGTTTTAAGAGTCGTAAATTAGTGAAACTTGGTAGAAAGGTGTTAAACAAGAATTAGAGTGTGTTTAGGGTTGAAACTTCCAGGTACGACTCCCCAAGGACCACCATAAGGGTACTTGGACAGGACCCTTCAATTTGACCCCAAATCTGTCAACTTGACAATGTGTATCCACGAAGCCAATCGACGAGTCGTCGATTGATCGAAGCTCCATCGGTGGATCCATTGGTAAACACTTAGACATTTTCCAAAAGTTCCATAAATCATATTCTCTGAATCAAATGACGACTTGCCAGTACGGTGTCATCGTTTGATCGACGCCCCGTCGACGGGCAACCGTCGTTTGAGGTTTTGTGCACTGTTAAGTTTTTTTAGTTAGGGACTTGATTAGTTAGTTGGTTAGTTAATTAATTAGGAGTTAGGGGAAGGTTAACTACGTTAGTTAAGTGAATACTTAACCCTCATTAAACGAACCTAACACTCCTTATTTCCCGAACCCAAATCTCTCCACCTTCTCTCTACTTTCTCTCTCTTTCCCCAAAGAACACCATTGAAGACCAAGGTTCAATGTCATTAGGGCTGCAATATTTCAAATTTCTCTCCATCAATCTTCAAGGATTTTTAAGGTATGGGAAGTCTTCACTCTTGGGATCTCATTCCCACAGAGGCTTCTCAAATTGATTTCAAAAATGTGAAAAACATGGGTTTCTTTCAAATTTCGTGAATAGCCTTTCAATTGGATTTAATGTTGATTTCCTTTGATGATTAATGATACAATATGATTGTTCATGGGCTAATTGTTGTAGTTCTTATCCATTGTCTTAGTTTATGATGAGATTTATGAATTTGACCCTTTACCCTAACCCTAGTTATTAATTGGACGTGTAGATGATTAGGGTTGTTAGAATTGGTTATGTTATTGATTCTTTGACTATATTATGATGATGATGATTGAGTTATTGGATAATTCTGATGAATTGAGGGTGAGATTATTGATAAAGATCGTGGAGGCTATGTGGTAAGACATTGTGATCTTGGACTCTTTATTTCAATAATGATGGATTATAACTGATGATGATGTGGTGCTATTGAAGTATTATATGTGATTAAATTCGGAAGATATGAATGATGATTATGATGGCATGATATTATTATGTTTAATGTGAGATCATTGTGAGGCTATGATAATGCAAGTTTGAAGATGGTTTCTTTTGTGTGCCTTAGATGATAAGATAATGATATGTTGATCTCACTAATGATGGTTATCCTATGCCTAACGAGCTCAATGATATACTATACAAAGGGGTTAGTCTCCTATGACCTAAATTAAGCCATGATTGTTAAAGAATGACTTAATGACATTTCAAAAAGGGACTTTAGCTTAGCACCGAGTGAACTTGACACTTATAGCTGTTGACTCCCCGTAGAAGAGAGGTTCACCAAGCATTCTCATGAGATGAGGTCTCCAATTGCTAATGGGCATGCAGAGGGTTCAAGACATATCTCTTAGTTCCTTAACTCTGTTGCCTCCATAGGAATACTAGCTAGTGGATCCACCTAGAATGCTATGTTCATGTTTTGGTCTTACCTTGGCAAGTAGACCACCTTCTTTTGGTGTATTGTTTCATGACACCAAATTCAATGTTTAGGTCACATGGTCTATTGTCGGTTAAGGTGATTGTTCCCAAATAAACTAAACTCTAACTAGGGTGACTGATGTACTATGGTTTCAAGGTGCTTTCAATGCTTTTTCCTTAAGAGTTGTGTGTGTATAGAGCCTTTTTGTAGTAGTTTTTAACATGTTTTTATGTTTGTTTTGAGGAATGATGTCCTAAACTAAAATGCAGAAGGAAGCTGGAAAATAGTGCAGAGGCGACCTATGAAGGCCATCGACGACCCGTCGTTTGATCGACGGTTCGTAGGTGGTGACTGTCAATGGCAGTTCAGACAAATGGATAAAACTCAAGGAAATCTGACAAAGTGTGGGACTACGGAGAGGATCGACGGACCATCGATATATCGGCAGGCCGTTATTCTGAATCGTCGATGTGATCAAAGATAGTCCTAGTACCCCATGTTGGAGAAACTTTAAGGATGGAGTAACAGAGGGCATCAACAGACCATAGGAGCATCGACGGACCGTGTTATTGGTCCTTCGATTGATTCAGATATGATTCCATCCGAAGGACTAAAAGATTCTAAGTCTAGACTGACGAAAGCAGTCGACGGACCATCGTTCCATTGACGGTCCGTCTGTGGAAGTCGTCGATTACAACCGCTTTTTTTGGACAACTTTCCTTATTTTAATTCCTTTTAATTTAGGACAATGTTTTCTATAAATAGGGATTAAACCTCATTTTTGAGGTAAGACATTGTTGGTATTGTTCTGATTTTGTGTTGGAGATTAATTTTTGCAAACTTTAGCAATAATTAAATATTTGGATTTGGTTTCAAGTAATATCTTGCAATTTCAAGTTAATTTTCTGGGTTTTTCTTCAAATTGTCAAAGTAAGTTCATGATTTATTTCTTAACGATAATGAATTATGTTCTTTCTTGCATGGGTAACTAAATTCACAACTAGGGTTGTGGGACCATGGGTGATTAACAAAGTAAACCTAGCTAAATAACAATTCTCAATTAGTTTCTTGCATGTATTGATAATTCTTTCGTTTAGAAGTCTTTTTAACGGTGGCCAACGTTAGAACTCGCCTTGTTACTACTTGTCGAACCAAGGAGGAGTCAATAAGAAAAGAATTATCAACATAGATATTGTGGGATACTATCTAATAGGCTAGTGTCGATTGGTGCAAAGTAATAAATAAGTCATACATCGATTATGATGTTTAATATGAAGTAAAGGTAAGGGGTGGTAGTTTATACACACGTAGCCGGACCAAGGTACGGGGTGAATTCTCTAGATGTTGGACCAAGGATTTAGAGATACCTAACTTATCAGTTTGCATGTAAAACACTGGGGAAGAATTGTTATTGCTGGGAATACGGAGTTATAAACCTATGGGGAACACTTACACCCTATTTTATCTCACAACTTGATAAAAACTAAATCTTTACTTTTTCTTACTTGCTTACTTAGAAATATTAAAGAAACTTGTTTTAACAAACCCCTCCCCCCCTTTAATTACTTGTTTTCGAAAAGAGTTTGACTAAATAGATATAATCGTATATTGAAGTTAAGTCTAAACCATTTTTCTCGTGGGATCGACCCCAACCTACTAGTTGGGTTCTTTACTTAATACGACCACTTATACTTCTTTAGGAAGTGTAATTTGAGCGTATCAAATTTTGGCGCTGCTGTCGGGGATTTTGGCTTTTTTATTAACTTTAATAACATTATTGAAGTTTAGTCAATGATTTCCTGATTTAACTATTATTTTGTTTTTGTTCCTTTCAGGTCTAGCTCTAGTGTATGCCAAGTACACCGAGCCGAGGAGAACCGCTCTTTCCATTCGATCTTGAAATTAACCGTACAGAGCGAAGAATGGAAAATCAGAAGAACCCAGTCAATCTAGGTGATGGTATAATTCGTCAACCTTCACCATCGGTTGAGGCTCACAATCAAGTAGTTGAAGAAAATCAGGTTGATGATGCTTTGCGGATGCAGACTCTCGTCCTACGCCATCAAGAGTTCTATAGGGACAATGTCAATATCACTGATTCTGATGGGACTCTTGTCCTACCTCCTCTACCCCATGGACGTTCATGGTAACTAGTAGTTTGATGTAGATGCTCACCGCGAGGGGTTTGTTTGCAGGGCTACCATCAGAGGATGCCCATGCTCACATAGCCAAACTTAGGTACGTATGAAAGAGTTGTGTGGGGAGACCAGACTTAGATATGAACATCATCGGGCTGAGAGTTTTTGCTCTATCATTGAATGGAGATGCCGCAGTATGGTTTACTGAGTCACCTAGATATGAACATCATCGGGATGAGAGTTTTTGCTCTATCATTGACTGCAGATGCCGCAGTATGGTTTACTAAGTCACCCTAAAACTCCATTTATACTTGGGATCAGTTGAAGGATGTGCTCTTAGCACGGTATTACCCGGTGTCCAAGAAGCTCAACCACAAGGATAGAGTGAACAACTTTGTGGCAAAACCTGGGGAGTCGATAAGTAGATCTTGGGACAGATTTACTGCATTTCTGAGAGACGTCCCAAACTACCGCATTGATGATGAGTCATTTAAAGAGTACTTCTATCAGGGTCAAGATGTTGTCAATAAAGCAGTAGTCGATACTATTGCGGCAGGTTCCTATGGTGAGTGCACATATGCCGAGATCGCAGAGAGGTTGGAGAAAATCTCTCGTAACAATAAGGCTTGGAGTACTAGAAAGTTAGAGACTGGGAGAAACACCTTTTCAGTGAAAGCTACACACAATCCGGCTGCAGATGAGATTTGTGAGGAGATGGATCAAATGAGAACTGATCTTGGGTTGGTATTGAAACATGTCATTGGAGGTGAAAACAAGGTAAAAGCGGTGGATTACTTTACTAAACCACCACTGCCAGAGGATGAGTATTTTATAAAGAGGATACTTATGCAATGAATGATCAGACGGGGGTTTTCGACCAAAATCCCGAGGCTCAAATCAGGAAAATTGGCGCCAAGGTCAAGGAAATCAAGGTCTAAGCTATGGTAACTACAATCGAGAGGGTCAGTATGCTCGAGAGGGTAACTACCCGCGACAATAACTTCAACAGGGGTAACTATGGTAACCTGAATGATCGAAGTGGGCCCTATGTTCCACCTCAAAATTGAGAAGTTGCTCCTAGGAATGATGGAGGTAGTATGGCGCGAGTTGAATATATGTTACAGAAAATGATGAGGAGGTTTGATGCTAGTGATGAGCACTCCAAGGAATTTAAAGGTGATTTATCTAACATTGGGAAAAAGGTGGATGCACATGCGGTCTCGATTAGGCATCTTGAGTTACAAATGGCCCAATTGTCTACTACTCTGAACCCACGCCAACTGGGCACTCTTCCTAGCAATACCATCCAAAATACTAAAAATGATGGGCATTGCATGGAAGTTACTAATCGAGGAGGTAAGCAAACCATTGATCCACATATGTCGTCTGTAGTAGAAGATGAGATGAGAAAAGACGAAGACATGGTGGAACCTAATGGTGAATTGGAGGACAATGCGGCGAAAGAAGCAGAGGTATCTTAGAAAGTGGTCCCCATTCCTAGACCTCCACCACCATTCCCTCATAGATTAGTGAAGAAGACTGAGGATGGTAAATACTGGTGTTTTATCACTATGTTGAAACAACTTTCCATCAATGTCCCTTTGATAGAAGCTTTGGATCAAATGCCCAGTTATGCTAAATTTATGAAGGACATGGTGACTAAGAAGATATCGGTAAGTTTTGAGGATGATGACCGAATGCAGCATTGTAGTACCATTGCTACAAGATCTGTTGTGTAGAAAAAGGAAGATCCAGGCACTTTCACTATTCCTTATACAATCGGATTGCTACACTTTGCTAAACAACTATGTGATCTTGGTGCAAGCATAAACCTCATGCCTCTTTCCATCTACAAGAAGTTAGACATGGGTAACCCAAAGCCTACTACGATGCTCTTACTGATGGCCGATCGAACAGTGAAGAGGCCCATTGGCATACTCCCTGACGTGCTTGTGAAGGTGGATTCATTTATATTTCTGGCCGATTTTGTGATTCTTGAATGTGAGGTTTATTTTGAGGTTCCTATTATTCTTGGGAGGCCATTTCTTGCCACCGGCCGTGCATTAGTTGATATGGATAAGGGACAGATGAAGTTTAGATTGTACAATGAAGAAGCACCGTTCAACATATGTAGATCCATGAAGCAAAGTGGTGAGCTCCAAACGGTATCTGATATATCCTACCAGGTAGGGAGTATGTGTGAGGTACAAATTGAAGAATGACTAGGTGTCGAGGCACTACCGGCAGTGATCACGAATTTTGAGAGTGATGGTATTGAATATTATGGGTCTTTGGTGGTGGCACTTGAACGAAATGAATATCGGTCCAAACCAAAGAAATTGGAGTTAGATATGAAGCATCGCGAGTCTCCACCCGTGATACCATCTATTGAGGAGGCTCCAAAATTAGAGCTTAAGGCTCTACCACCTCATCTGAGGTATGTGTTCTTGGGTAGAGATGACACTTTGCAGGTAATAATTGCAGCAGATTTGAATGTGCAACAAGTAGAGTGTTTAGTGGAAGTGTTGAAGAGGTTCAAACAAGCCATTGATTGGAATATTGCATACATTATTGGGATTCCTCCCGGTATTTGTTCACATAAAATCCAACTCATGCTCGATCACAAGCCAAGTATTGAGAAACAAAAAAGGTTGAATCCACCTATGCAAGAGGTAGTGAAGAAGGAAATCATTAAGTGGTTGGATGTCGGAGTCATATATCCTATTGCAGACAGTAGTTGGGTATGCCGTGTTCAATGCTTGCCTAAAAAAGAGGGTATGACAGTGGTTCCTAATGAGAGGAACGAGCTTGTTCCAATGAGGCCAGTGACTTGATGGAGAGTTTGTATGGATTACCGGAAGTTGAATGCATGCACTGAGAGGGACCATTTCCCTATGCCCTTTATGGATCAGATACCATTTAGGTCATACTTAACATCATCATGTTTAGTTATGTTTAAGGAGGAATGTCCTTCTCCATCAACATACTAACATGTCATCATATAGATCATATACAAGCAAAGCACAAAGGTCAATTCAACTTAAAGGGGATTTCTCCACTTCTAACCAAGGCATGCTTATAATCCTTCCTTATGAAGTCAAAATGGTAAATCACACCACATATGTCAACAATAGTAAGTCATTTCTCATAAATTCCATTTCTAGCACAACACTAGCTTTCAGAGACATGCATCATTTACGAAAATTGTTACAATTCATTGCCACACACAAAGACATTGGTTAGACATACCATAACTTTTCAAGAGTGAGCTTAAATTCATACTCTCCAAGTCAAAAAAAGTCACACATTTTTAAAAGGGACTCATTTTTTCTAATTAATCACACATATAGCCACAAATGGCATCACATCAAAATGTATCAAATTTCACCTTCACATATACTCATTAAGCCACAGAACAAAAATAAGCATCAAAACTCACATTTTCTCCCTCAAACATTGAGACATCATCTCATCCAAGAAATCACATCTAAAAGACCACCGGATAAGAAAATATAGGAGAGAGATCATATAGAGTTATGTCTATGGCACGACACAAGAGTAGTGAACAAAGTGAAATTCTATCGTCCTATAGCCTCTTGCTCATAGATGTATCGCGACTCACCACCTCTAAAAAAGACTCTACTAGACGTGGAAATATGAGACTTTGGACCCTAAAACCACTTTTTTACAACCTTATGCTCTGATACCACGTTTGTCATGACCGGGGAGCACCCCCTAGAAGTAACATGACATACTATACCTCTCAGAGATCTTGTACTATCCCATAGACATGATTCATCGCATTGTCATAGGAAATTTAGCGGAAAATTTAAAACTTTTCATAGCACATCATATGCTAGAAGATCAGTTCATATATATAAAATATCATAGGTACATAAATAGACTCTAAGTCTCTTTTGCCATCTTAGACTCAACATCAATAGAGTATAATAGGGACACGTCCCTTAACTAATATAAAATAATATCTAATCTATTACATATACATTGAATAAGAACTTGACATAGAGAAATCCTTGAATCATAAGGATCCCATTCTTTGAACTTGGGAGATCTATCCAAGCTCTTTACTTAGGAGACATCTCTAGCCATCACCACCTACACTTTGTGTAAAATATGAAGAAGAATGTTTTTAGTACAAGAATGCACTAAGTATGACAACCATGAAAAAATATGCATTTAAAGAGGACATTTAGTTTGAAACCATGAAACATGCCTTTTAGTAAAACTTCATAAACATTACAAAAATAAGCATCATATAGTCCACATACTTCATATAGACATGTACCATAGTCATAAGATTACATAAAGTCACATATCACATTTAAAGCATATTCAACATTTTCATAGTTTTACCTTTTCTATTTACCTTAACTCATCCACGCCAAAGAAACCCTTAAGTGACACTTTGTGCAATGTGTGAATATTTTCCCATTCAACCATTCACACCAAAGTACAGCCTTAAGGTCACCAAGGTGAACCTTCATACAACCTTCATTAACTCAAACATATAAATTCATAGAACCATAGCATATCATGAAACACATATTTCACGTATGAACCAACATACTTCATGAACCTCATATAATACTCATTTACATATTACTTCCTATTATAACTCATATAGTATTTACACTCCTTTCAAGACCACATGCAAGTCAATACTATCAATATAATCATAATAAGACATCAATCAACATTACATGTATAGAGTTCATTTCAATGATACATCATAAGACTTTACTCATAACCTCAATCGAAGCCAACTAGTGCAATGTACATGTGAATCCCTAGAACCTCACACATACTAAGTAAACCAACAAAGAGACCAAAAGCACTATCACTTACCTCATACATCAAATGACAAGTTTAACCAACTACATGCATATCAAGTAAGACCTTCATCATAGAGTTAATAAGACCAACATCACACATATCATTACACAAGAAGGTCAATACTACAATGTCATGCATAATAGACATATACATATACATATAGAACTCCCTCCTAAAACTACCTTCAAGAGCTACTTGTGCAATGCATAGGTAAGTCTCATACCCTCACCTACACTAAGCAACTTCCCTTAGGTGATCCTAGTTAGGGTTCATCATCTTATATCCATTGTCCATTTTACTTTAGGGAAACTATAACCTTAATCGACATTAAGACCATGTGAGCTAAACATAGAATTCGGTGTCATAAAACCCCACACTGAAAACATGTGCTCTACATACCAAGGTAGAACATTAACATCATGCTAGTATCTAGGTGGATCTACTTGCTAGGTCCTGTGGGGGCAACGAAAGTAGGAGATGTATATTGAAACCTTCTTTATGCCAATTGGTATTGTAGCTTCCATCTCATTAGAAACTATAGGGTGAACATGCCTTCCTTTTTGGGAAGGGGCACCTCTCATTGTCAAGTTCACTCGGTTCTATGCTATGTTCCCTTTATGGAAATCCTTTATTAACGTTACTACAGAAAAATAGGCTTTTGAAGATTAACTTCTCATATGCATAGCTCATATGTTAATGATGAGAATGTCCTTTCATCAAACCTAACTCATATGAGCATATCCTTTCACATGGACATAGCATATCCATAGCATAGTCTAGTTTAGAGTACAATTGAGCAATACCCTTCAAAAGACTCTACTTTACTAGAATATCATAACGTGCTTCATTCATTCATTCATGTGTGTATCTGTACACATATGAGAATACCTTTCATATAAATTCATTTAGACACTACATGCTCATACTTCATCATTCAAAAACTTTACTTCATACCATAACATTAACATGCATAAGAGATCACTTCTAATCCCTCACAACCATGCATTTATCATCATCTCATATTTATCATGTTCATGGCTTAATCATGCATTCATACTTATATAAATAAAGAGATCACCCTAGCAACTATCCTATCAAGGTACACATGTGCATATATAGGTAAATTCCCATACCCATACCTACACTAGTCCACCTATCAAGTCATCCTAGTTAAGATACATCCTATTTACATTCATTCATTGATATCATGAACATATTACACTTGTAATGATACATGGGATGTGTGTGCATATTGGTCATCATGACCACATAAGAGTAACAACCTAGTTTCTTAGAAACCCACCCTTCCAAGACTACAACACATATACCATGTATCCCTATAGTCACGAACAACTCACATATACAACGTTTAGGGAATCTAGGCCACACACCCACTTTACATCATAGGAGACATAATAATATTCAACTTTAGAATAGAAGACTCTTAGCATACAATGATCACACCTTCATATAGGGTCACATAGGTAGGGGATTATCCTTGACTAGTAAATTAATCAAGTTTAAACATATAGACCACACCTAACCCTAATAACATCAATAACATTAGTACTTTACCAAGAGCATGATACTACGATTAAAGAATACACAAAACCATTCACATGTGTGATCATCATCACCACAATTCACATTACATCAATTGCCTTCAAGGCCATGATCACAACATATAAATAGATAGACAAGAATGTAAACACCGCAACCATAAGTGGACCATACCAATCAACATAATTAAATGTCAATTCTATACTCAACAGAGAGATCTAGGTCAATTCACCACTACTTCCAAGCTATGACCACCATTGATCAATTCTCAACAATTCATAATCATTTGACATAGATAAACATAGAATTAAGAAATTCATTAAAATCTAAACATAATCCAATCATCATCTAATCAAGATCACAAGACCCACATTATATCATAAATTGAGAAATTAGGGAGATCATGGGTTCTTCATGGAATTTTATTGAAATTCATATTAAAATCACTGATTAATCATAAATTAACTATTAGAATGACTTTGAGAACAAATTTGACAATGAACCCATAGCTAGATTGAAAGATAGCAATTTTGATCATGAATTCTCTTTGAAACCCTTTGAAGGAACTCCTTAGATTGAAGATGAACCAAGGATCAAGGGTTACCATACCTTAATAGAAGAGAATCTCACACATTTGTAGAAGAAATAAATCCAAAATTCATCTTCTAGCTTGAGCTTGAGTTTTCCCTCGAATGGAGGCTTGAGAGAATTTGGAAGAGAAGGGAATTTTAGGATTTTGATTTCTTATTTGGTGTTGGGGTTTTGACTTGAGAAAGTGGTTAAATAAGTCCCAAAAATTGTTTATAACCGACTCCCAAAGTTACCAAAATACCCCATACTTATTAGTCCTTTTTGACATGTCAAACTTGACTTTAAAACAACACAACCGAATCTGGAAGTGGTTGCGCGTCGCGGAGGCAACTCTTAATTTTTCCTTATGTAATTTTTTTGAGACAGTGAACCTATTGTAAGTCGCGTGACGTACAGAAAGTTGTAGTGCTAGGCGCACGACGCGTGGTGGCCTCCATATATTGGTTCTGCACGCTACCTTAGACAGCTTCTTTTTCCAATGTTTGGGTCCTCCTCGGGGGCCCTTAGGGTGGTCCTTGAGGAGTCGTACCCGAACGTTTTAACATGTCTATTAGGAAATTAGGTCCACCTCAACTATTTTTATACTCCAAAAAACACATAAAAACAAGGCAAACATGCAATGACACACTAGCACGCTTAAAGACTAACTTTCGAACGTCTTGGTTGTTCTTGAACGTTTGACCTCCAAACCATTTCAAATCAACTATAAAAGCTGTAAAACACTTTATAAACAAGTTATTAACTTTTTAAAGCACATGTGAGGCTCTATATACCTTAATTTATTTTGAGGGTCTTAAAGTATTTTAGTCTTTTTACTGCCCTATTATTTTAATTCCTTTTAGTAGTTTAATATGGGTCAAATCAGAGTTTAGTTAGTTTTAGAATTTTGAATTTCATGATAGGGCTAAGGAAAAAAGAAGAAGAGAAAGGAACAAGGAGAAAAAGGCAAATTCATCAAGATTGATCAAGAATGTTGTTGTTTTCGCCAAGGGTTTACTTCTACCAGGTATGTGAGGCTTTCATAACGTTTGAATTGTTCTCCCACATGCCAAGCATATTCACATCCCTTTGGATTCGTCCTAAAAGAATTTGAATGATGATCTTGAAATCTATTCTTGCATTCGTATTTTGTTCATGAATTTGACTGAGTTGGGAAGTTCCTGAATTCCTTACGTTTTATTATAGCGTCATTTAGAGTTAGATTTTTAGGTACATTTGTTGGGTATCTATATCTATAAGAAATTTTAGAAAAAGAAACGAGTTTGTGTGAATCGGGGAAGAAAACGAAGAAGAAATTTCAACGGGTGAAATTTGAGGGTGGTCGCGTGTCGCGCGCCTAGTGCACTACTTTTATAATTCTGCTCCGCGTCGCAGAGCTAACATGAGGTGTCCTGCCTCAAAAAAATATTTTTGAAACAAAAATTTAATTATGCCTCCGCGTCAGAGACCCACCTTCAAATATTGATTTTTGGTCTTCTCTTATGTTTTGCTATCTAGAATCATTCCTAAACATCATGACATCTTTCAGATATCAAATCATAATACTTGAATCTATAATTCAATCAATGGATCAGTTAAAAGTCAAGTCAAGAGAAGTTAAGAATTAAAGTCAGGAGTTAAGTTAAGATAAATTCATAAGGTTTTCAAAAGTCTTTCACAATGTTTTAACTTTGTTTTAAGACTTAAGTTTTGAGTTTAGTAAAGAGTAAAGTTGAAGAGAGTTATATTAACTTTCTTACTAGTTTGGCCTAAACTTTCAAATGAACAATCACATGAATGTAGAGAGTAATTACAATTCATCTCTTCCTTTTTTTAATAAATAACATTATAATAATCATAATTCTAACCAACATATTAAATAATATAAATCCCTTCCCCCAACCATTCATATGTGAAAAGCAATATTGAAGCTTGATTAAGCTTTACCTTGAAAAGTTTTTATCGGATTCCGCCGACGTCAATGTTGAGTTTTCTCGTTCAATAGTTCCGCCGCACATGATTTGTTTGGGATAGAAAAAATAATAATTACCCTTTAATCTAATTTGACCTTTATTACCCTAGTTTTATACCTAACTAATTATAAAAATAGTAAAAGTGATCCACTATTAATTTAATGTTATTTTCTTTAACCACCAACTGTTTGAATTATTAAAACTGCCCTATTAATTTTATAATTGTAGTTACGAATAGTTCAAATACCTATTTAGAATCTATCAAAAGTATTTTATGAAGTAAAAAGTTTTAGAACTCAAAAAGAAAAAATGATTCGTTACAAATAGATATCAATTTACCCATCGTTCGTCCTCGAATGATCAAAAGAAGGTGAGGGTAAGAAAAGGATAATTGTCTCAATGATTACTCCAAAATTTTTGTACCCAATGTCTCATCTCAAAAGTATCAAACCAACCAAAAGGAAATCTTACCTCCTCTCATACAATGCCTCAAATAGAGTCATCTCAATACGCTAATGATAACTATTGTTGTATGTAAGCTCAAATAACAACAAAATTATTCACAAGTAGACTCTTCAACTGACCGATTCTCCAACTACACCTTAACACAACCCTCAAGACAAATACCTCCTAACATAACCATGATTCAATCCTGAATCAATATTGGCTACAACTAGGAGTGAACAAGAACCAACCACCACACACTCATAATGCATAACCCATCATAGATATTATCAAGATTATATCCTCATAACAAAATATTTCCTCGAGCTTAAGCTATAAAAATATGATCTTTAAACATCAAATAATCATCAAGGAGAATCAACTCATCTGATGCAAAGATTGAAATGATCAAGTAACCACCATTGAGTTATACACCCAAGCATACACATTCTCGAACAATATTGTTGAAATGCTAGATTAGTAGCTATTATAGACAAACCTTAAGAATGACAAAACTAGACTCAATGATCCTCATACTCAATCACACATAGCCAAAACATGATACCAAGGATGAGATAACTCTTAATTCTTTGAACAATTGTGAATTCTCATGGTAGCTCTCCTATGAATTCTCATAAGCAAAGTTATGCGTGTAGAATCACTAGTATATTTCAACTATTCCAAACTATACCAAATCTTCCATAACTGAAATGAGAAAGTCTAACCAAGGATGTTACCCTACCAGGGGGACAATTACAAAATTGGTACACCCGATCCACTAGTAAGACTCACCCATATAAGGGAAACACACACGGACGTAGAAAGTGAATCATACTCTAAATCATGCCCAGAATTAAGTAGTTTGTCACATAAGAATGTACATAACCAAGGTTGAATAACTCTAGCTACTCTTTCCATAGTGCCTATATGAAACATTTTTATTTATTAGACTCTTTTCCCTTGATATTCTAGCTACCCACAATCGCCAATTTAGTCCCTATAATAATTGCACACATAGTTTATCGAACCTCACATCCACCGAAGTCAATACTCTTAATACAAACCAAACATTACAACCACACTGATCATCTACCTTACTCCCAACCATCATTAGTACCAAAGTATTCTTATCAAATACATATTCAAAGTATGGTTATCTCTCTTTCTATTTAAGCATTTCATGACAAATACGAGTCTCAAATAGGACTAATAACACTAATTTCAAATTTGATAACACTTTTCCATCGAGATAAAACTATTAAATCACACCCAAATTCAATTTCACACCACTTCCACATACCATGCTTTAGCTACACTTCTAAACCATCATATACCTCATGCCAACACTTAGGAAAAAATTTTATCACTCAAATTATTTTGTATACTATAAGCTTATAACCTCTATTCACCATCAAACGACTATGTAACACATCATAACATTCTATGTAGTCCCATCAATAGAGTAGTATTAATCCAACTCTAAAGTCTTAATAACCATGTAGAACTATATCTCACCTTGCGCATCATTCTTAAGTCATCTATCATAAATTGAGCAATCTAACCCCACGTACAACTCTAAAATTTTCATACTTCAATGTTTGTCATCCATACCAAAACACAATCTTTATAAACATCAAGGATAAACTCCTAGTAATTCTATACCGAACTAGTTCACATCTCACATTCATACCTAAACGCATAAGCAAAAATTAATAAAACCTTCAACTACACCACAAGGGTTTATACGAGAGGTCTTATTCCTTCACTTTTCTCAAGTTCTTCTCACGATGCAAAATTCTAAATATATCGACCCTTCAATATATCAGACTTTTGTTTCTTTATCTCTCATACTGATCTCATCCTTTTACCAACAACCAATGACATTTTACTTCACACTCTACATCAAAATTTCATGGAAACCTTTTCTTAGGTCATTTAACAATCAAAAGTAACAAATTTTACGACTCCAATCACGTGTACATCCTTTCAAATGCTCGACATTTATTACCTTACAAATTCATACCTTGTCAAAACATATCACCAAAAATGCAGACTTATACTGAAAAAAATTTAATTGTAAATCCAATTGTGTAACTCATTGCTTTTATCTATCAACATTTGATTGTACTTTTTGTATCTTAGCTTATCATTGATCACCTTTCCATTGACCTTACCATGTCCTTCACAAAAAAAAAATCCAACCACATTTATCACCCCACTCGAAAATACATTTTTAGTCCTTGCAATTGGAGAAATTATTTCTGCTCTCACCTATTTCTGAAGGCTACAGATTTTACAAATTTTATCTTATTTTAATTATGACTCTAACACCACTAAATTCTATTCGAGCAGTGTCCCAACATCTCCTAAAACATTCCATACAACCACATTACTCACTGAATAGTAGAAACTCACAACCTTCGATACTCGCAAGTCTTTATTACCCTACAAAATTCATCGAACCAACAAATCATTATTATACAGTTTCATCTCAATCATAGTCCTTCATGAACTCTGTTTTTTACCCTCATGCTAAGTTTGACCTTGTCATCACCACGAAGTCAACCTTTTCCTCGACCCGACATCTTAAACTCAAGTATACCAATCAAATTCAAATAAATAACCCAATTTTATACACATTTTCTCAATAAAATATTCAATTGCCTTCACCTAAGTATATTTAGTGGAACTTTCCTTACCCATAAGTTTTTCATTCTGATATCAATCCACTCCTTTAGAGTTTAAGATAAAATCACCACTACTCCTTTAGAATCCTCAAGATACACTTCACAACCTAATTGCATTAATACCATACCAAATATCCACCACTAAAATCTTTCTTAAAAATAAAGCTTAACTCAAGCGTTTCTAATAACAATCTAGTTGGCATCTCAAATGAGAATGCAACACAAAATATCAATACGTCCTATAACTGACAACTCTTGAAGTAGTTAGTATTCACACTTGACAATCGACGTATTCATTTTCCATAACACTGTTGTCACGCCTTGAAAATTTGTTATATACATCATTAGAACACATCTTACCTATCGAGAAGATCGTACACCAATAGCTAACATATTTCTATCCATTGAATAGATCCAAAACATTATTAAATTTATTCATAGATAAAGTTGATAACAAAACTAACACACATCATAACTTTAACCAAGTAAACATATATATTAGTGTGGTAGTCGTATCATGACTTTTTTATATATACTTAATCTATGAAATCATCATAGAGATTTTGCCCTCACTTGCCTCAACATAATTTCATCATTTGCTAAGCAACACATATATGCTTATGATAACTTGACTAAATGTATTTTTCAAAGTGATGGTGTTCATTACCTATCCATCGCTTGCGAAACTTCTTGAATGTTCTGACATTGGCAAAGTCATCTAGCTTTACCCCCTCTACTTCTTATCCTTCAAAGTTTAGGGTATATATATCTTCATGAAGACGCTAGAAAAATGTGTCATAGGTAGTGCCTTTACTAATCGACACTCAACATGAGAATATCACCACATTGTGTGTATCCTCGAAACTAGTATGTCACAAACTCAATACTAAGCCTTTCAACTATATTCCTTTTATCAAGCAACTCAAAACAATTAACAATGAAGGCATAAACATCTTCAGAATCAAATACCCATGAAGGAAGAGGGTTTCAAATTTATGAACTTAATAAAAAAAGGCATGATGATCACTAGTCATTACATGCAAAGTAGTCAATCGATAAAATATACCTATTTTCAAGGACATTTTTTATTGTTGTTGTTTCAACTTCTAATACTCTAATACTAATCATATTTGAAATAGAGTGAAGAAGTTCTGATACCAATTTGTATCACCTAGATACCAATTGGATTCAAGTACTAGCACGAACAAAAGAAGGAATTAAGTTTTCCTAAAGTCTTATAGTCTCTCGAAGAAAATTAAAGGTGTCCCCATACCGTTCCGCAAGACTCTACTAGACATGTCCTTGTGTGATGAGATCACCGAACCTAATATTCTGATACCAAGTTTGTACGACCCAAAAGGAGTCGTGAGTGACACCTACACTTAACCTCCTATGTGGGAGAAGCAACAAATTTAACCCAACTTACAAAATACAAGCATAATGCGGAAGCTCAAAATCTTACTAAATATCATTTCCCAAAACCTGAAAGTCATCACAACAAGGACATCTAATCTCCAATTTCTAAATCTAAGAGTATCAAAGACACCAAAGTAAATGAATACGGTAATTTGTGTTTGAAAACTAAGGACATAAGTTAATGATCAAGAGAATTCAACCCAAGCTCGAATGAATAGCTCACCCTTGAACCTGATATGCTAACACTGGCTAGAGCTGAGGGTGAGTCAAATTCGCGGGTACACTAGTTGCACTCCATAAAAGAAAAACAAAGAAAAATACTAGCAAGGATCAGTACGAGGCAACAAGTACTGAGTAGGTATCATCGGCCAACCCAAAATAGAAACTAATATACAAGGAATAATAGTATGAACCCAACTATGACACTTAACAGGTGGTGAGCAACAAACAACATGAAAAAGTGACTACGTAATAAATCACAATATCAAGCACACCCATGAGGACTCATGCCTCCATGTCACGCTCATTTGGGAAATAGGTTCTTTGAGATTGAGTATATTAAGTTAATTATATATCCTTTTCCTTTACTGTTACTTTGTCGGAACGTGACACTCTGATTTAATTATATTGTGGAGGAACGTGACACTCTGATCCAAAAATACTTTGTCGGAACTTGACATTGCAATTCAATAATACTGTGTTGGATTGTGACACTCTAATCCAATTATACCATGTCAGAACATGACACCCCGATCCAATTATACCATTTATTTTCATATTTTATCACCACTTTCAATTCATTGATAATATTTCATCTAATCTTCTTTATTAAAGACATCACTTCAATAAAGAGGGTTCAAGAATATGAATTCCACGGTCTTAGGATTTCAGACCAATCACAAAACACACAACCAAGCCACACAACCACACGATCAAGTACATAGAAAACTTTACAATATCATTCAATGCATATCAATCACTATTAAAAGTTTACTATCAAATAGCATAAACCATAAGCTACCTTCACCAAAGATACGAAGTCAAGCAAGCTACTTCTCAAATATTTTTTATTTACTCAATGCATCCAATCCTTTCCAATCTATCAAGTATATATGCATAGTTTGTAAGTTAACGAGTCTATTAACACTCATATTATTTTATATATAGACTATGCCAAAAAACTCACCTACTTCCATTATAAAATACCTAAGGTTGAAACCTAATGATAAGTCTTAATTCCTTTAATTACCATATCTGTAATGGAATTTAAACAATTCGATACACCTAAAATTTAAGTACCTATCTCAATACACTAAAACGCATTTTAGTATATGATGATAAAATAATACTATAAAAAAAGTAAAATGCAAGACACTGAGTTACTGAAATTAGTGGCACGCTAGCATTTACCAAAACTATATTCAAATTATAATTTTTAGAAATCAAATATGATTAACAATTTCAGACAACATCTTAGTTGCTGGTCATTAATGGTTGGTCACAATCTTCTAATCACAGAAACACTTTATACAGTATTTAATTCCACAAAATAATGTAATATTAACTTTCATACTAGTTTGGTCTAAACTTTCAAATGAACAATCACATGGATGGAGAGAGTAATTACAACTCATCTCTTCCTTTTTCTAATAAATAACATTATAATAATCATAATTCTAACCAACATATTAAATAATATAAATCCCCTCCCACAACCATTTATATGTGAAAAGCAATATTGAAGCTTGATTAAGCTTTACCTTGAAAAGTTTTTATCAGATTCCGCCGACTTCAATGTTGAGTTTTCTCGTTCAATAGTTCCGCCATGATTTGTTTGGTATAGAAATAATAATAACTTCCATTTAATCTAATTTGACCTTTATTACCCTACTTTTATACCTAACTAATTATAAAAATAGTGATTCACTATTAGTTTTAATGTTATTTTCTTTAACCACTTACTATATAAATTATTAAAACTATCCTATTAACTTTATAATTGTAGTTACGAATAGTTCAAATACCTATTTAGAATCTATCAAAGTATTTTATGAAGTAAAAAGTTTTAGAACTCAAAACGACTAAATGGGTCGTTACAATTTGATATACCCTGTATCAAACATAGAAACCATTGAAAAGTTATAATGCATTTATCCTTGTTAATGAACATTGTATTATCATGAGAATGGACCATAAAAAATATTTTGACAATGTTGAACCGTCATTAACGACTTTGTTTGATCTCCTTGAACTTAGATCTTGTGATCTCCAGTCTTATAGGTGGAGTTACCACCACAATGACTTGTCATCGGCCATAGTCTCATATCTTTTGATAATCTATCAACTCCCTCTCTCGTTAGGCCTTTTATAAGTGGATCTGACACATTACTTTGACATACATAGTAAATTATGATAATTCTACTAGAGAGTAGTTCTCTAAAGATATTATGTCTACGTCATATATGACGAGACCTTCCGTTATACATCATGATTCATTTCCAACCTATTGCAAATTAACTCTCACACTGTATGCATACTGAATTTAAAGGTTTTGGCCAAAAATCTTTCAAGAAATTTCGGAGTCATTCAACTTCTTCACCGGCCTTATCTGGAGTGATGAACTAAGATTTCATAGTAGAGCGATCGATACATTTATATTTGGAAGATTTCTAAGAGACTGCTCCTCCACCAACAGTAAATACATATGCACTCGTGGATTTTATTTCATTTGACCTGGTGATTCAATTTGCATCACTATATTCTTCTAATATGATTGAATACTAGCTATAATACAAAGCAATACTTTGTTAAGTATGTTTTTAAATACTCAGAACTTTTGTCATTGTCATCCAAAGAGATTGATTTTGATTACTTGTGAACCGACTCAGTTTACTAATAGCACATGCTATATCTGATCGTGTACACTTCATGATATATATCATACTTCTCAATACTCTTGCATAATTCAATTGCGAGTCACTTTTGTCTTTATTCTTTTGAATTATAAAGCTCACATTTATTGGAGTCTTGACAATATTAAAATCCAAATACTTGAACTTGTCAAGTACATTTTCAATCACATCAGTAACTTCAATGTTTTTCATATCGAAGTTACTTTCTAGCATATTCTTAGTAGCATTTATGTCTGAAATGACTCTTTTGATGATCAACATGTCATCAATATAAAAAAACAATGACCTTGCGATTTTGATGTCTTAAAAGTAAAAGCATTTATCACATTCTTGAATTCATTCGCTAACATACTTTTGTCAAACTTCGCATGTCATTGTTTGGACGCTTGTTTTTAGTCCACAAAGTGACTTAAAAAATTTACAGACTATATTTTCTTTACTAGGAACCACAAAGCTCTCGAGTTATTCCATGTATATTTCTTCCTTCAATTTTTCATTATTAAGAAGAATATTTTCACATTCATTTTGACGAATTTGAAGGGCATATACCGCAACTAGCGCAATCAACATTTGAATTGATGTATCCTAGTTACTGGATATTATGTGTCAAAATAATCAAGGCTTTCTTATTTAAAGCTTATGACAACAAGTCTTGTTTGTTTTTGTCAATAGTTCTATCAACTTTCTTTTCCTTTTATAGGTCAACTTTGAACCCAAAAGTTCATTTCCTAGAGGAAGATCAACCAACTCTCTAGTACGGCTGCTCAAGGTTGAATCAATCTTACTATTGACATTCTCTTTCCAAAATGAGTCCACAGAGGGCATAATTTCTTCAAATTTATGATACTCATTTTCAAGAAGAAATACTAAAAAATCAAATTCAAAGGAAGTAATTTCTCTATTTACACTTACTTCTCCTCTAAATCTCTTTATTAAGTATATTCTCCTTTGGTTCATTCTAAGGTCGTTTAGAACCTTCACTTAACTAACCGTCGGTTCAGACATATGAGTCATAACTTGACATAATTTACTATTTATAGCATATCCAACGAACATACAATCCACAGTCTTAGGTCCTATTTTTACAAGTTTGAGAATAGTTATCTCATTTCCATTTCTCATATGGAATAGACTGTATAGAAAATTGTTAGATCACTCTCTTTCAAAAGTTATTGATTGTATATACTTTAAGGGGCGACAAGAATTCTCTATTAGGATACAACAAAGCCTGAACAAACAAAAAAAAATTGTTGCTCCCTTTCTGAACATTATTTATTTTTATTGTTCTCTTTTGCAATATGATAGAACCCCCACAAATTTTGTGGTAAATTGAAACTTATAGGAAATTTAACATTTCCTTCAAAGTTCGATTTTTCCTGTCAACAATTTCATTAGATTGAGGTGAGAATGTGTAGTAATTTTATGGATGATTCCATTTCCAAATATCTTTCTACAAAAGAAGATTCACATTCTACACATCTACCACTTCTAATCATGAAAATATTTAACTAGTTTTATATTGCTTATATGTTTCTATTGCTTGATCATTACCATTCAGCAAATAAACATAATAATATCTAGTGCAATTGTCAAAAAAATTTATGAAACACTTTTTTCTCACCACGAGATGGCGTTGAATTCATATCACAAATGTCAGAGTAAATCAATTCAGAGGTTTTCTAATTCATTACAACAACACATTCTTGACATTGATTTATTGCACTAGAAGTTAGGCAAAACTTCTAAGATGATCAGTTTTGACAGGTTTTGTAATTGACATGTCTAAATCATTTATGTCACAAACAATTTGAGTCAAGCAAGTAAGAACAAACAAAAACAGTAAGTTTGAAAAGACTGAGGTAACTTTTTCCCACAAATATTTAGTTCTTTACTTTTTATAATTTTCTCTAATACAAACATTGTTTTACAGTCAACACCTTGCCATTTGAAGAAGGACTTTTCCATAACATTCAATTTGTTATAGAATTATCCATGACCATAGTCTCATTGGTCCTATAAGGGCAATATGACTCAAATGTTTGTTTTACAACACAAAGATAACAGGTCACTTTTCACCAATGTTCTTGTCTATACAAAAAAATTAATTTAATAGGCATATCTTTTCATGAAAAATCACAATATTTTAAGTGAAATTTTTTCATCAAAGAATACAATTCCTTTGAACGAGTAATATAATTTTGTGGTTTTATACTAGTCATATTATATACTAGTAAAGAGAGACTCAACGATCACAATATCAAATATACTCCAAGAACTTTGTGGGTCTAACATAATACATGAATATCATCAAATTTCATATCTTGTACTTTCAAATTTAAATTAGATATTAAGTCTAATTTTTTCTTTATCACAAATAAAGAACCCCCAAATTTTAAATATGTTTTAAAAAATATTTTTCAACTATTTGAAATTATTTTTCACATATTTTTTCGTATGCTTCCAAATTGTTTACCATCAAAATATACATTGGCAACACGAAGCCTTCTTTTGGATATTTAATCCATAGAAACACCCATTGCACACTCAAAAATCGCTAAGTTTATGCTACTTGTGTTTTTTTTCCTTTCTTTCACAACTAAACATTTAGAAAACTAACAATAAAGATTCAATCTTTCTACAACATGTTTCTAGTTTAGCGATGAAGTTTCTATATTCTTCTAATCGGTAATCGAATGAACCTTGAATTATGATGATGTTTTATATTCTTTGAATCAGTTTCACATTCAGACAGAGTAGTAAACCGAAAAGGTTTTAATCTACACGAATCTCAAATAACATTGTCTCTAGCTAAGGATGACGATTTTATATTTTTCAAATCATTTAGCCTTAATATTGGTGACGAAGATTATGTACTCTTCAAGTCAGAATATTCATTCAAATAGAGTATCTAATAAATTCGTGAAGTTTCTATATTTTTCAAAAGAATGCACAATATGATTTGTTGGTGAAGTTCTTCTATTTTTCAAACCAAAGGAGTAAAAAAATCAAAAGATTTTAGTCTCCAAAAGTCAAACACAACCAAATTTCACATTGAGTATAAAACTATGAAAGTTTTCCCCCTCTTAATAGAATAAACATTAGTAATGATCATTACATAATGACCATCTATTCTAACATTTATTTAATAGAATAAATATTAGTAATAATCATCACATAATGACCATGTATTCTAACATTTCTCAGATAAATCTCAGAACTTATAAAGGATACGAAAAAACTAATCAAGGGAAATAAAAATAGAACTTGATTTTTACTCTCATTGAATCATATTCTATATGTCAGCAATGACTCCATGCAAGTCACTTTCCTTGCTATTTTTTCTCCTCCTTTTCTCAGTTGCCATCATATTCCTATTTTCCTCAAGAAGACAACTAATTTCAACAAGAAACTAAACTCAAGTTCAAATTTTGTTAGCAAACAACATTTGTTCATTTACTTCTTCTCATAATTATGTAAAAGCAAAAATATAGAGAAAAAAAATTAAAGCGCATATTTTAACTTTATGCACAAAATAAGTTTTCTTATTGAAAAGGAGACTGAAGGGATGCTATGTTTCAATGCACTTGGGGTAAAAATAAAAATAATCTTACCCCTCTAAGGAAAACATACTACAGAAAAAAATACTCAAACATATTAAAGAAATACTAATTTATCCCAAAACCCTTTTATCATATGATAAAATTATTTTCTTTTTCTTTTTCTTTCCAACAAAAAGAACACATAAAATAAAAGTAATTTCCTTAACATAGAAAATACCATCAATATATGTTTCTTAAGTTTGTTAGCTCTTGTATTCAGACTAGCAAACCAGAAAAATAATAAAAGATAAATGAAAAACACAAAGAACTATCCGAGTCCATAGAATCCACTGTGTGCTTAAGAGACTTAATCACCTGAAGTACCCGAGATTGCATATTAATTTCTTCCAAGATAAAATGAATTAACCATTAAAAAAGTAGTGGTACCTCAAACTTCATTAATTTCAACAAACTCAAAATGACAGCAACGAATCTCACACACAGAAACGATCGATCGATTTTATTTTGTAAGACATGTATGCAAGAAGGGATGAATTCCATTCTAAAAAATGACAGACAACCTCTCTATTTATAGCCAACAAAGGGTGAAGGTCAAAACTCTTAGGAAAGAATAAAACCTTCTAAAAAGAACACAACACTTTGTAAAAGGCACAACCTTTAAGGAAAGTCACAACCCTTAATTTCTTGTTCACAGCTTTAAAACCCAACACCTGTTATATGTGAAATGATCTAGTATGTGAATTGAATATGCTTTATGACTCATGTTGTCTCACTCTTATGTTATGTTTTTCCAAGGTATCATATTTAGTACATTTTTGGAATGAAGCATACTCTTGCCTACATTTCTCATTTAAATGTTGGATCTGGCATTCCCGACTCTCATCCCTGTGGCTTAGATATCTTGTAGATGAAGAGTTGAAGAATTGTGAGTCCTCATTCATCTGAGGATATGACCACTACTTTCCTTATGTGCTTTTTATTTTCAGTTTTGAACATTGATGTATGGGCTATATCCCAAGATTCTATTGCACTAGATGGTTTTTGAGACAAGTGTATCAGACTTCCTCTTTGTTTTTAAAAACTTTGGTTGTGTTTGAAATGTTTTAAATCTTATTAATATTCTGTTATCTTGACTATGAATTCTAAGTTGATTATATGAGTCCTCTCGGGCTCTTGCATGTCTGTTATATCTATTGGGTACCCCTGGCATGATAAACCGAGTAATTAGAGCACAATGGTACAAACTAAAAATGAAAATCCAAAACCCCGAACAAACACTCTTATTAGATGAAAAATGACATTCCAGAGCTAAACGCGCTGAAGAAATTCAAAATTGAGCATGTTTCCAAAAAATATTGACCAAATTCAATTTTTGCCAAAAGTTAAAATTGAAAATGCCTAAAGGCAAAAACTAGAAATAAAAGCTTCAAAACCCAAACCAAACATCCTATCAGATTAAAAACAATCTTTCGAAGCCACCCAAACTAACATAATTCTCATCTAACAACATTTTCAAAAAGTGTTATGGAAAATCAATTTTTCGCCAAAAAGTAACATTTAAAATGCTTGACACAAACTTGAAATGAAAATCTCAAAATCCAAAAAAAAAAAAAATACTGGACCAAAAATGACCTTCTAGAGCTAAGACCATCTCCAACCCCACTGATTTTACTCTGCATTCTCTATATTTGAAGAGTAAAATAGAGAATGGGCTCTCCAATCACCCTCCATTCCACTCTTTATTCTCTCTATATAGAGAGTTGAATAGTAGTTCTCCAAATTTGGAGAACTACTATTCACACTCTCTATTTCACTTTTTCAATATTTTATTATTATTTCTATTATTTTATAATTAACATATTATTTTTCATATAAGACTATGAATTAAATCTCTAATATTTGTAATTCTTTTTAAATGTAATATGATATTTAAATAATATATATATATATATATATATATATATATATATATATATATATATATATATATATATATATATATATATATATCACGACCCTCAAGTACACCCTAGAAGTTAGGGTACAATCTTGGATTGCGACCGGCGTATTCGACCTCTTGGAGGTCTCATACAAGCCTATCGTATCGTTCATCGCATAATAACATACTAAAAATGCGTAAGAATTAAACATTTTCTTTCATTAACAATATATAAGTGGAAGACTTTCATTTAAAACATTAAAATCTTTACAACCCTTGAACCATCTAAACTTAGAGTATACAAGACTTGGGACTAATCTCATACAAGACATAAACATAAAGACTTAAACATTAAGACATAACCGAACGTGTGGATATTGTCCTCGAATCGATGAGGACTCACCAATACTTCATCTTCAACTCTTAGAAACCTATCCGTCATCCATGGCACATCAATACTTCCAATTCCCTACACTTTAGTCAAAAAGGGAAAGAAGGGTTAGCACATTAGATGTACTAAGTATGGAAGTCATGCAAAAACCATGAAAAAAGGACATTTAGTTAATAAGATGCTTTTCATGAATTTCGGTTTAAACATCATAATATAATCATAAGAACAACATTTATCACATTATAAATACATTAGAAAATCATTTATGCAATTATCACAATTTAAGAAATATTACAGTGACTACTTCACTGTTACAGTGAAGTCCCCTTCACTGTACAGTAAAGTTCCCTAGCTTCACATATGACATCCTTTGGCATGTCGTCTACTCACTAAAGCTATCCTAAGATTCACTTAAGTCACACAAAGATAGACCGCCCATACACCCTCTCTAGATGTGCCTAAACGATCCTTAAGATTACTCATAATGAGACACATACACACCTACAAACATCAACATACAAAACATAAGATCTTCCTACCAAAGGTGATTCCAAGGTTCACTTGGATGAGTGTGGAGCGACCGCCCATACAATCCCTATCACACACACACAAGGGCTCCTATAGACTACCTAGCATAGAATCATTCTTACTTAATACAATAGTATACATCAAACATGACATTTTTCTTTCATAGGTTATCCAAAGACCTACTCAAGTAACTCAAGAAGATAACGTCCATGATTGACCTCTTCAAGATTACCTAAATAGTCCTTAAGACTTACCTAAGTTAGTATCATGTCCACATAGTCAAATCATATTCACTAACTAGAATCTTTATTAAGACTCATCTAAGTAAGAGATGAAGTGACCATTCCCTTGCCCCCTTCACACCTTAACTAGACAACCCTTAATTACTCTAGAAAGGAACTTATTCAATTAACATGATTTCCTATCTTAAGTCATTACATTACTTAGTTCATTTAAGAGACATTCATCACATAAGGACATTCACATAATGGTCTTCAAGAAGACCTAGGGACTCTCACTAACATCTTCAAAGTCTAATGTGCAATGTCTAAGTAGTGTCCCATACCACCACCTAAACTTCATAGACTTCTCTAATGCTAGTGGGTATCCCATATGATGAGAATAGGAAATAACCGACATAGACCATGGTAGCAAATCATGGAATCCGGTGTTCTATCCTACTCCAATGAGGTGTTCTACTTGCCAATGGTAGAACATAGACACATCCCCTATAGGCACATGGTTAAGGAATATGAAGGGCATACTTTGTATTCTAGTCTCATACTTAACTAGAACTACTTCCCCTTACCATACTCACTCGGTGCTAGTCTTATTTCTCATAGATCAATTCACATTAAGGTTCATATAAATGGGTCTCATATCTAGTTCATGACCCAATTACATTTACCCTACCAAAGCAAGGTCCACTAGGGCTATCTCACTATGGCGACAAAAAGCTCATCATGACTTTCCTAAGGTATGATATGATGTCGTTCCAGCCAATCAACCTTAAGTCCATCATTCGTTACATGAAGGATACCATTACGGCTCGATTCATAACCTTACCACTTGGTTTAAGGTTCCACATAAAGGACCTTCTTATCACCATTCAAGGTCTTACATAACATTCATACATTCAAGACTAAGACGCTTTAGCTTCCTAAGTCAAGATATAACATATTCATATTCATACAAGCATCAAGTAAGGGACACAAGTCTACCTAAACAAGATACAACATTACATCACTTTAGAACATATATCATAACATTCTTTATACACTTAAGAATGACCCTTAACATCATTTAGCAAACCTATTCATTACCTTAACATCATCAATATAATCATTATAGACTCATATAGCTAAGTTAGGAACAACCAAGTATCAACTCTAAGACTACACATATAAGCACATAGTCATAGTATAACATGATCACCTAATAACTTCAATACGAGAACACCTACTTTCACATTACTTCACATATAGATAGATATGATCATACTTCACATAATCAACTACACAAATCAACATAATACTTCAAATAGTGCCGACAATGCCATGATCATCATAATACTTAAAATAACGCCGACAAGTACACATCAATACACATAACACCGCCACCATAAGTGGACCATACCAATCACACATAATCCAAAAGCTAAACTAATATATATATACATAATAATAAAGGAGTTAGGGCATCATACCACCCACTTGAACTCACCACTTCAATCCCAAACTAAATCATCCAAATCGATACCATAAGGCCCTTACCCATGGCCATGAACATCAATTCAAAGTATAAATCATAATACTCAATAATACTCAATGAATCTAAGTCAATTCTATCTAGAATTATCAATATAAGACCAAGTATATATCAATTGAATTCGATCCTTACATCATTAGCAAGCCCATAAAAATCTACACTAGAATATATAAGCGTTAAGTTCATATCAATTCAATAAGCTTAATAGTCAAAAGATCTAAGAATATTCATTACTCAATTAACCAAATTGAAACATCCTATAAATCATTCATACATAATCTATACATCATTCAAAAGCCCATAACAATCTACACATGAAATCATTAATCTCAAAGCATAATCAATTCACCCATACTTTAGTGAAAATTAAGAGATTTGAGAAGATCATGGGTTCATGGAGAATTTCATTAGAAAAAATCAATTAAACATCAATAAAATCATATCTTAACGTTTGCAAACCTTTCATGCAAGAACCCAAGACTTAAAGTAGAAATTGGACTTTTCATCTTTTTGAAATCCTTTGAAAATCATCTTTGAAATTGGCTCTAAGTTATAGCAAGCCTTAGATGAAGAGCTCCCATACCTTATTTGAAGAACCCAATGCTAATTGAAGAAGAAACTCTATTGAAGATCCATCTTCAAGCTTCATCTTCACTTTGAACTCTCATGGAGGTTTTTGGAGAAACGTTTGGAGGGAATGTGTTTTGATCTTAGTGTTAGGGTTAAATGAGAGTTTAATGACTTATATAATCTTAAAATACCCATAAACACTCAAAACAACCGTCCAAAGACTTATAGGGACATGGGGTGAATTTACAAGTTCCAGCAAGCTGGCAGGAAAACAGGTTGCACCAACGACGTGACCATTGGGTCTCGTGGGTTGCACCTGCAACTCCCCAACCTGCAGTACAAGTGGATCCATCGACTATACCCATCGACGGGCCTTTTCCTGGTCGACTGGCCGTCATTTGGGTCGTCTATTAGACACTGTATGGCAGTGTTGAGCTCTAGGTTGGGGTCCTCCTCTAGGGACCCTTGCGGGTCCTACATGGAGTCGTACCCGGACGTTTCCAACCCAAACATGTACGTATACGAGTTTAGAACCTACCATATGAGTTTTATCCAAAACGAACACGTAAAAATTGACGAAACATGCTTAGACACACAAGGTCAATTCAACGCACAACTTTCGAACGTCATGGACGTTCTTGAGCGTTTGACCTCCAAACTTCACGAAACTTGACACACTCACTTTATACACCATATAAAATCAATTAAGGATCATGTTAGCTCATGCATCACACATAATCACATAGAACCACACATAACCACATATGAGACACTTAGGTGACTTAGTCGTCGAACGTCTTGGTCGTCCCTTGACGTTTGACTTCCAATGCACCTAAACTCTTAGCTACTGCCTCAATAACATTTTATAGACCATTGTAGGACCTTAGACCATCATGACAACCACGTTAGGCTCTAGCTTCACCTAAGTCATTTTCGGGATCGTACAATATATATTATTTAATATATACTACATATATTCCAAATTTATAATATTTCATTTTTTTATTTTATTTGTCAATTTAATATATTGATTTTATTATTAATTTTCACTATAAAGAATGCACAATTTTAAATTGTCTACAATTGTTCAAAGTATTCAGAATTCACGTTCTCAAAAGAAGAAAAATTATACAATGAAACAATAATCGAGCCGAAAAGATGTTGAATGTACATTGGGTTGCAATCACGTTTTGAAATTATTGTAGGATAATCATGTTTTTGGAAAAAAGGAAGTGCTACATGATATAGTGACTACATGTATTATATTGCACAACATGATAATTGAGGATGAACGTAATCTTAATGCACTAATTCAAGATATCGTAGAGGCTCCAATTGCAACGACAAAAATGGTGGTAGATGAAAATCTTTGATTTGAATAATTTTTAGCTAGACATAAAAGAATAATGGACAAAAATGTTCATTTTTGTACTCCATAATGCGTTAATAGAGCATTTATGTGAGCAACGTAATGATCTTAAAAGTTGGGTATTTATGTAATGCTTGTATAATCATATTTTATTATTGATTTAACTTTTATTTGAATTGTTCATTAATTTGTATATTATATAATATTTGCTTTTAAGGTATGTTATTTAAAAATTTAGAATAAAATATAATTTTATATTGAAAAAATTGTAATAAAATAATTTATATTACATGAAAATTATGTAAAATTGATTATTTGTTAAAAAGAAAGAAGGAATTTATATTATAAAGAAAATAAGAATGAAATAGAAATAATAATATAATATTGAGGATAGAGAAAAAGATTCTTTTTTAGAGAGCAAAATAGAGAATTGGTTGGAGTCGGTTATCTGAAAAAATAGAGAACTCTATATTTGGAGAGTGAAATAGAGTACAGGGTTGGAGATGCCCTAACTGCACCGATGAAATTTAAATGTGAGCATGTTTTCCAAAAAATATTGATCAAATTATTTTTTTTGCCAAAACTTAAAAGTTAAAGCGTCTGATGGCACAAATTGAAAAGAAAAGCATCAAAACACAAACAAATCATCACATTAGATAGAAAATGACCTTCAAAAGCCAACCACACTGATGAAATTTTTATTTGAGCATGTTTATCAAAAATATTGACTAAATTCAAAATTTGACCAAACGATAAAACATAAAACGCCTAAAAGCACAAACTAAAATGGGAAGCCTCAAAACCTGAACCAACCATCAGATGACCTTCCAAAGCTAATCGCGCTGATGAAATTCTCATAAGAGCATGTTTTACGAATAAATGTTAAGCAAAGTCCAATTTTGGTCAAAAGTTAAAAGTTAAAACACCTCATGATACAAACTGAATATGGAACCCTCAAATTCAAACCAACCATCCTACTAGAAGAATAATGACCTTTAAAAGCTAACCGCGCAGATGAAATTCAAATTTGAGCATGTTTACCAAAAGATTTGACCTAATTCAAATTTTAGCCAAAAGTTAAAAGTGAAAACGCTTAACGACACAAATTGAAAATAAAAGCCTCAAAACCCGAAGCAACCATCTAATGAGAACAAAAGTGAACTTATATGGGTAACCAAAGTGACAAAATTTTAATCCAAGTACGATTACAAAAAATATTGACTAAAGTGAAACTTTAGCAAAAATTTTAATTTAAAATGCCTAACGGCACAAACAAAAAATAGAAGTCTCAAAACCTTAACCCTCTATATTATTACATCAAATGTGACTTCCGCATCTAACTGCACTAACGAAATTCTCATATCAGCACGTTTATCAAATATATTGATCGAATTTAAATTTTTGTCAAATCATATAAGTTATAATGGCACACAATAAAAATGAAAGCCTCAACTCAAATCAACTATCCTAGTTGATAAGAAATTACCTTTGGAGTTAATTACACTGACATAATTCTTATCTGAGCACATACAAAAGTATTGACCAAAGTCAAATTTTGGCAAAAACATAAGATTTAAAACTTGTAACGGAACAAACAAAAAACAGAAGGCTCAAAACTTGAAACAACCTTCCTGTTAGATAAAAAATGACCTTTTCAAACTAATGACGCTGCCAGAGTTCTAATGTGAGCACGTTTACCAAATATATTGACGATAGTCGAGTTTTCGCTAAAATTTAAAAATTGTAACACCTAATGACACAAAATTAATATGAAAGCCTCAACAATAGAAGTTGATTTACCGAAAAAATTAACTTCAATTAGTAAATTTACCAACTATACAAATATAAGTTAGTACTTAATAATTTACCAATAAATTTTATCACAGTTGATATTAAACTAAACATTCGTATGTAATATTACCAACTAATCATTAAGATATTGGTAAATTCTACCAATGGATTAATGATCGATTGGTATATTACCAACTATTATAATGATGTTAGTAATTTATTAACTACAATTTTTATTTGTCGACAAAATTTCCAACTAATTGGATATTGGTTGGCAATTTTACCAACAAATTATATTTCGTTGCTAATTTACCAACACATTTATATTTGATTGATAAATTTAGGTACAAAATCTTGTCGTTGGTAAATGTTTTGTTAGTAATTCATTAGTAATATGTAAATAAATTATATAAATAGATCTTTTTGTCATATTTACAAATCGATATATACTTCGTTGATAATATTACCAACAAAAGGTGTGCGGTAGTAATATTTGAGTTGGTAATCCATTGATAGCATATTGTTATATTTGGCGCCATTTTTTCCCGCCGTATTTGTCAACTAAAATATTTAGTTAGTAAGATTTTGGTTGGTAATATGTTAGAATTTCATTGTTAAGTTTTAAAATATAATTCAGTTAGAAATAAATTTGTAATTTGTTAGTAGAATACTAACCACTTAAGTTGTTAGTAAAATCTATTGGTAATTGGTTTTTTTTTCCCAGTGTAGCAGCCAACTTCAAATCTCAATTCCCACTTCGTGTCTTATCCGATTAAGGTTATTTCTTGACTGTTTGTTCCTTTTAACTTAATCTTTGATTAGGAACTGAGAAAGGGTGATATGGAGTTGTGTAGTTCCAGATTTTTGCTCTAGAATAGTAGTTGTGATTTGGTATTTTTACTCGTTTTATTTCTCTAGTTTTTGGTGCTATCTTGTAGTTGTGTTGCTCATTGTTTGGTTCTTTGTTACTGTCCTTTTTGGAGAACACTTTTACAACTCTTGTTTATTAAAATGAATCTTTGGTCTTGTGTGTTGATTTATTTTTCTTACTTGGTTGATTTGTTGGTTGCCCAAACAGTTTTTCTCTTGCATTATTTTGTCTTCTCTTAGTTCAAATAGAAGTGAAAGTTTTGACTTGGATTTCATTCAGCTATTGCCCAGTCGTGCACATTTATTTTGTGCTTGTCTTTCACAATAGCTCTTGTTGTTCTTGCTAGTATATATAGAAATTTGGGCTCATTGAAACAAGTTATGATATACGCTTCATTAGAAGTGACATGTAGAAAGGGAGAAAATTTTGACATTCATAAACTTAGTTTTTGGTTCTCGGTGTTGGTTGTTCATGTTTGGGCTTGTGCAGGCTCCAAAATTACAAAATAGTTAGTTTGGTGAGAATACGCCAATGGCATGATATGAAACAATCAAGTGTACCTAATGTGAGGGCTACTATTGACTCATCCGGAGAGTTTCATTAATGGAGGCCACAAACCTTGATTGTGGAAGGTTGGTCAATTCCCAAGTTTTATAAGGATAAAGAAGAGTGGACAATAGCTGGAGGGAAAAATTCAGGTATAGAAATAGAGTCTTTCATTCGATGTTTGAGGACATCTAATCTTGTTGACTGTGATTCTCAAGAGCCCGATCGACCAAATCTGGTAGAAATGTAGACAAAATATGATCAAGACATCCCTAAATAGATTTCTCGCTAGCGTTCAAGTCCAGAGCTTTCGTTGAACAACCACAGAAGACCTATTGATTTTGTTTTGAGGTTATACTATCTGTATAGGTTGTTTGAACCTGATCTAATTAAATAGTATTTGAAATGATGGAGAAACGAAACTAATAGGGATGTTTGTGATGTTCGTCCTGATCTAACGAAAGAATGTCAAGTGTAGAATTACTGTAAAGTTCCTGCTGCTTTTTCTCCTCATTCGACAACCACTGTTTGAAAAACCTTCATAGATGAATTCTCCTTGTCATTTTATATTGTGCAATATGCTTCTACTTCGAATGAGGAGAAAAACCAGGATGAAGTAATTCTTCACTTGACATTCTTTCGGTAGATCACGATGAACATTACAAACATCCTGATTAGTTTAGTTTCTCCATAATTTGAAATACTATGTAGTTACATCCGGTTCAAAAAGCCTAGACGAATAGTATACTCAAATCATAATTGATATCTCTGATGTAGTTTTAAGAGCAAGCTCTGGATTTTAAGACGGGTGGTTAATCTATTTAGGGATGTCTTGATCATATACAAACTAAATTGCTACCGATTTGGTAGATAGGGCTCTTGACAATCAAAACCAACAAGCTCAGATGCCTTAAGCATCGAACGAAAGACTCCATTTTTATATCCAAATTTTGCCCTCCAACTATTGTCCAATATTCTTTATCCTTGTAAAACATGGGAATCGACCGACCTTCCACAGCAAAGGTGCATGGCCTCCTTCGAAGAACACTCTGTATGAGTCAACAATAGCTCTCACATTAATTACACACTATTCATTCATATTGTTCCATCGATGTTTTCTCACCTCCACTAACTATATTGTAATTTGGAGCACGCTCTGGTTGCAAAGATATCACCCTATCCCATGTCCAAAGTTGAACAAAGAACAATGGCAACCTAAGACTAAGTTTATAAATGTCAAATCTATCTTCGTTTACATCCCTATTTTATTCAAATATGATGAAATATCGTGGTGACTCAAATAATAAGCGATTAATTCAATTTTAAAAGAATTTAAATAATAAATAAATTTCAAAAGGAGTCCCCACCTAAATTTAGGAAAACTATGAAACCAATTAAAGTGATACACGAAATCAATAATTTCTAGGTAAGAGGTTCAAGTTATTCAGAAGGGAAGGTGTTAGGCATCGTTCGAAATCCATCATTGCGGGTCCCGATTGAACTCATATTTTCGGATTGAGGAGAAGATATTAACAAAAATACAAGTATAATAAATAAGTAATGTTCACAAGCAATACGGTAAAACAATAATATACGAATTGACATAACTTTGCCTATCGTCAATAATACATAATAACGAATAAAGAATATAACTTGAACTCCATTCGAAAAGGTTCACAGAGAAGCAAACCCGGGTACCTGTAAAGATACTTAGTAAAAGTGTTAGTATTAAATAAATATGAATAACAATAAAACAATTAAATAGTAATCTTCAAAATAAAAAAACGTCTTATTAACATGAAAGACCTTGGAAATCGACGGTACTTTCTTCATCGATCAATTTTAACATACAAAATATATAAATCTAAACTAAATTTCCGTCTTTATAATATAGAGGCCTCAAAAACCGACAAAGAGATTTTTTTTATTGGCCAATTTTAACTAACAAGACAATTTAATAAAGAACAAAATGTCTAACAACACCAACCTTAACAATAATAACAAAACTAATACAAAACTAGGATATTTAAATTATATTCCAAGTGATTGGTGAACCACACAAGCCATCAAAAGACAACCTATATTAAAAATATATATTTAAAAAAAGCTCATCAAGAAGATTGATGAAAAAAGACAAAGCAACGAGAAAGTAATAACTAAATATGATAGCCAAGTGGTTAATTTTAACAGAATATCAATAACCAAAGTAACAAATGGACAGAAACCAAGCAACAACAATAATAAATTATAAAACTAAAAATTAAGTAACTATAACAAAATAAAAGAAGCAACCATAAAATAACAAATAATTAAACTAAAAAAAAAATAACAAATAGCAAGATCACTAAGGCCATATATGAATGGAAAGAAATAAAACAACAGAAATAGCTAAATAAATCAATGACACCTGGGAGAATAAGAATAACATAAAAACACTACTCAAAACAATAGACAAAAACACTAAACCAACTTAACCAAAGCATAAACACCAAACAAATCAACAGTAAGAAGTAATAAAGAGAGACAACAGTGATTAATAGTAAATAATAAAACTAATCCAAGTATCGATGAATGATAATAAAAACAATTCGACTTAGCGGAACCTGATTGATAGAGCTCAGTGTTGTCTTCATTGTTGCTGGGATTTATGGTGAGATCTGCTTAGTAAGGATTTTGCCTGAGGTCGGAATGTTAGTTGAACTTGCCTTGAAGTTGGCAGCTCCATTAATCATGATCTTTTGTTGGAGCTCGAACAGAAAGCGAGAGGCAATGGTTTTTTGTTCTCTGGTGGTCTGAGGTTGAGCTTGACTTTTCTTCTAGTGGGGTAGCCTTTGGTCTGTTGGTATTATGATTTGAAGCTGGAAAAAGTGGACGAACAAATGGGGCTTTGGGGGTTCGTATCTCACCAGAAGAAAGGGTAAAGGGAGGTGGGGTATTTGAAGGTTGGTGGTCTGTGTTTGGGTCTGAAAAATGGGGTTCATTTGGAGGTGTTGCAAGGTGGTTCACAGGAGTTTCAGGTTGTGAGTGGCTGGACAAGGGTGGTATTTGGTGTCTTTAATTTTAGGCAATGATTGATTGGAGAAGAATTGAAATGGGGTTTGGGTGGCGGTAGCTTTAACTCAATAAACATAGAGTTATGAAATAAACTGGAATATTATAAATGAACATTCAACTTGGCCATTAAGGCAAACCCAAGTCTTAACATAAGATAATGACAATGAAAAGACTAACGAACTTACATATGACTGACTATGAATCATCTAAACAACTGAGATGGATATTGGGACAAACCCCACGACATCCTAATGAACTAATATAATAACTACAAAAATAAAGAGGAGTCCTCTAGAAAGCAAGGAGACTCACCAACTGACTCTGGAGTTCTCACTGGATCAACAATGCACTGATTGCTGATTCTGGTTATCCGCGTCACCCTCATAAGATGATGCAGGACAATTGGCATCAGTACATTGAATGTACGAGTATGCGAGTTGGAATGCTAAAAATAACATAAGCTTGAAAAGAGTCTGAAAGAAACACTTACATGGGCTTTACTTAACTCAACTGAAGTCAATTGATTTCAATAGAAAGCAGTGTGAATAAATGTAGTATAAAGAAATCTTTCACATGATTTTCAATTCTGTGTAATGATAACTCAATATGTATGCAAAGATACAATTTGAACTTTGTAATGTACATAAAAATACAAATATTTCTAATGTATATAAAAATGCAAAATATTGATGTGGAAGTTTCTCTAATCAACAACCATCACTTAAGAGCTATAATTATGATACAACACTTCACCTCACGCTGCCAAGGACCATCCTATACCTTTCCAAGGTATAGAACCTAACTCACTAAGTGGATCCACTAGTCTATGCGAAAATGATTCATCCAAAAAGTATGATCCTTTTCTACTCGTGATGACTACATGGTTTATGGGGGCTGATAGTTGTCTGAGCTCTTCTGCATATCGGTGCTGAATACTACTCCCAAAAATATTATATTATATTAGATCTTTATGTTTTAAAAATATACTTCTTATTTCATTTGAGATCAGTGCTATAAATCATAGATTAAGGCTACCTGGAAATCAATGTTTTCCCTCTTGCTTCATTTATACAGGTATTACTCTTTTCTGAAAACTAGCCCGAAGGCTATATAGAAATCTCAGTTTTCGTTCTTATTAAACGTGTAAACATTTTTAAAATATTGGGTAATACTTAGTCCCCATATACTTTTGAAGAAATGAACTTCAACTTTACTCTTTACTGAACTCAAAACTTAAGTCTTAAAAGAAAGTTAAAATGTTTACAAAGACTTTTGAAAAACTTTATGAAATTCTCTTAACATTACGCTTGATTTCTCTTGACTTTGATCTTAACTGCTCTTGACTTGATCGTTGAATTGAATTATGGAATCGAGGATTGTACTTTGTGATTGGAAAGATCTCATGATGTTTGGGAGTGATTTTAGATAGCTAAACATGAGAAAATACCGAAAATCAAAATCTGAGAGTGGGTCCGTGACACGAAGTGGCTTTTAAAATTTGATTTCGAGAATATCTTTTGAGGAAGATTACCTTGTGTCAAATATGCTACGCGAAGCAGAAATTTTCAAATCAGGGAGGTGGGAGCGCGACCTGCCACTGATGTCAAATATCGTACGACGAAATTTCTTCTTTGTTTTTCAACTCTAAGCCCTTTAAACATTATGGGCGCTTTTACTCAAACACTTAGAATCGATTAAATGTTAAAAGTACATCAGATTCTACTCAAAATCAACCTAATTTCATGGATTCGATTCAAAGAACACCACAATGATTTCAACAAATCAAGGAATTAATTTAACTTTATTAAACCCATTAAGAACTTAAATTCTCTAAAATAAATCGTGATTAACTCGTGGGATAATTAACCCAACACTATGTGATCTCACATACCTCTTTAGGGATCAACCCTTGTCAAAATGCACAAGCTAAACCATCAAGAACGACGAACTTTCATGTTTCTCCTCTTTTCTCCTCTTGCGTTCTTTCTCAAAAAAACCTAGGATAAATTTCCAATTGTCTAAGCTGAAACAAATCAGTTTATACCCCAATTTAATTGCTAAAACCTAATTAACTTAATTGGGTGGTGAAAAGACCATAATGCCCTTCTAAACACGGATTGGACTTTCCTTATTTGAACAACCCAACTTCCAATAGGCATAGCTCACTCATACAAACTCGGAATTGCGCAAACTCGGCGGTGTTGGAAAGATTACCCCAAGAGATTTCCAACTGTATATGTTAATACACCTAACTCATCCTGAGCTAGAAGTTATGGACTTTTGAAGTTGACCAAAAACTTAACTTTTTCTTACTTCACAAATTTCCAGCTTTCCATTATTTCTAAAAATTTACTATTTCCAATTCTTAGCTTCTTCCTAGTTATTTCAAATTGCGAGATGTTACAATATCTCCCCCTTGAGAACATTCGTCCTTGAATTACTCTTACTAGGCTAAAGGTGTAATATGCAACCATTCATTTCGAACACCCAAGAAGCAATGCAAATACAACATGCCAACACATAATTAAAGGGTACTAAAAAGAAAATTAGTATCTTGATCTAGAATTTCTTTGGATCCGAAGAGATGTGGGTATATCTTCTTTATATCCTCTTTAGTTTCCCAAATAGCTTTCTCAACAACTGATTTCTCCATAGCACTCTGGATGATGCTATTTCCTTGGTTCTCAACTTGCGAACTTGGTAATATAACATTTGGAAATGAATCTCTTCATAAGATAAGCTATCCTTGATACTAATATCTTCAGTTGGTATGATAAGTGAATTATCTCCCCTGCGCTTCTTCAACATGAAAAAATTAAACACCGGATGTACCGTTGCTAACTCTTGGGGTAACTCCAACTTATAAACTACCTTGCTAATACTCTTGGATATTCAGTAAGAACCAATATATCGGGGACTAAGTTTCCCCTTATTAACAAACCTGAATAACACCCTTCATGGGTGAAACGTTCAAGTATACTCAATCATATGCTTCAAACCATACAATAGAATATCTGCATCTTGTCCCATAGAGAGCTGAGTTATTTGGATGCTAGAGTGGTAAATATTGTTGTAAATGAACTAAACAAGAGGTAGGTGATCATCCCAATTACCCTTGAATTCAATCACACAATCTACCATGATACCTCAAAACACCCCCCGCACCCCCCTCCCCCCCATTAAAATTCGATCACTTTCTGCTTCTGAAACACTTGCCTTTAATTCAAGCAATAAAGGATCTTGGTATTACTTCTCTTTTACTTTTGACACTAATGATGATTCAGCCCCATTCATCACCACTACTCCTCCATCTATGGAATCCGTTAATCGGACTCCTAGTCGTGCAAGTATGTGCACCTCTTCTGCTAACTTTTTCCTATTTTCCTCAAAATGAGTGGTACTATGCATAGAGAATCTACGCAAGGTATCAACAATAACATTAGCCTTACCTGAGTAATAAAGAATACTCATGTCATAATCCTTGAGAAATTCTAAGCACCTCTTTGTCTGCAATTAAGCCCTTTCTAGGTAATTACATACCGAAGACTTTTTTGATCGATGAACATATCTCCATGAACAGTATAAAGATAGTGGCGCCATATTTCCAAAGCAAATACTACGACGGCTAACTCTAGATCATGGGTTGCGTAATTCTACTTATGAACTTTTAACTGTCAGGAGGCATAAGCTATAACTTTGTAATCTACATTAACGCACAACTCAAACAAACATTAGACACATTACAATAGACAAAAAGGCCTTGCAAACCTTTCTGGTAATGTCAAACATGGGCGGTAGTTAACCTATTTTCCAATTGCTGAAAGCTTTTCACCAGCCTCAATCCGTTGACATTTCATTGTTTTCTGAGTTAACTTGGTCAAAAGGGACAAAATAGATGAGAACCTCTCTACAAACCTTCTATAATATCCATCCAAAACCAAGAAACTCCTATCAGTTAGAGATGAGGGTCTATCCCAACTCTAAACTACTTCTGTCTTTGGGTATCAATTATAATTCCATCACCGTAAACTATGTGGCCCAAGAACAACACAGACTCAAGCCAAAAATCACATTTGAGAACTTAGCATATAATTCCTCATCTTTCAAAGTCTGAAGGACTATTTGACATGACCAGTATGATCTTCTTCATTCCTTTAATAGATTAGTATGTCATCAATAAAGATGATAACAAACTTATCTAAATAAGGTTTTAAAGCTCTATTCATAAGATCCATGAATGTTGCAGGTGAATTAGTCAAACCAAATGACTTGACCAGAAACTCATAATGACCATAACGGGTCCTTAATGTTATCTTGGTAATATCACACTCCTTTGCTTTCAACTGATGGTAGCCAGATCAGAGGTCAATCTTACAAAAATAAGAATCACCATGAAGCTGATCGAAAAGATCATTGATTCGAGGAAGATGATATTCATTCTTGATGGTAACCTTGTTCAAGTGGAGGTAGTATATTCTTTCTCACGAACAAGACTGAAGCGCCCCAAGGTGAGAAAATTGGTCAAATAAAACCCTTATCAAGGAGATCTTTCAACTTCTTCTTAAGATCTTTCCACTCTGATGATGCCATTTTGAATAGTGGAATATATAGGAAGAATATCTGGAAGGAAGTTTATACCGAAGTCTCTCTCTCTCTTAGGAGGGACTCCAGGAAGATCATTTGGAAAGACTTCTGGAAACTCTTTTACTACTGAAATTGATTAAATATGAGGTATCTCACCGCTAAAGTTATTAACTCAGACAAAGTGATAGACACGCCCCTTAGAAACTAACTTCCTTGCCTTAAGGTACAAACTGAAATGACCCATAGGCACTGCTGAACTGAGTTTTCACTCTAAGACTGGCTTATTTAGAAACTCGCCTGCATGAAGCCGGAATCGCTAGTAATCGTCGGTCATCCATACGATGGTGAATTCGTTCTTAGGACTTGTACACACCGCCCATCACACTATGGGAGCTGGCCATGCCCAAAGTCATTACCCTAACCGCAAGGAGGGGGATGCCAAAGACAACACTAGTTACTGGAGTGAAGCCGTAACAAGGTAGTCGTACTGGAAGGTGCAGATAGATCACCTATGGAACTTGACTACTCGAGTCCTACAAGCTCTTCACGTACAATAGGCATGAATCCAGTCTATACCTAGAATAACATCAAAATCTACCATGTCTAACTAAACCAAGTCAGCCATGGTAGTGATGTGATTGAAGGAAAATGTACAATCACGATAGATATTAACTTTTAGAATATGTGTGGAAATACTGAAGGGCTTAAGATGTTGTTGTGGTAAAACATCAAAACCGAAGACTTGGATCATACCAGTGACAACATCCAGCAAATCCCCTTCCTCTCGGTGACTAGTGATAGTATAAAGACGGTTTCCTTCTCTGTCTTGCCATGAAATAGCTTATCTAAATGTAACTCTATATGGTAAAGAAACTAAAGAAGATTGGGCTCTATTGCCCTTTTTACCATTTCTCGACCTATTCATAGGACATTCTCTTATATATGAAAATTCTGGAAACACTTGAAACAATCAGTGAAGCCACAACGACACACCCCTGAGTGGCTCCTACCACACTTGGAACATGAAGGAGTCTATGTACCCCCTTGTGCCGTACTACCTTGAGAATACACAGGTCTAGCTTTGAAGTTCTGAGAATTCTGAGTATCGTACACACATTGGTTCCTTGAGGCTGGTGCACTAGCAGATGATAAAGCAGGTCCTTTCTGCTTCTATTAGAAATAAGACCCGTTCATATAATTCGTTTGCTGTCCAGACTCATTCCTTATGACATATCCCTCTTATTCTTGAACTTTTCTCTATCCCTCACCTTTTCCTCCTAAACTTATTGCAGTTGGATTATCAACCTTGCTATGCCCATGTCATCTATTAACATCGTAAACTTACTCTCCTTACTGGACAAACGAGACAACCCAGCTACAAACAAGTTCATTTTACTCCTCATGTCAACAACCATCTCTTAGCTTCTCTTAGATCACGGGGAAAAGAAATGCCAAAAAAGGCCTCCTCAAATAAAGCCCAACTCACAATCATTTATGCGACTATTTACAGATAAACTCTAACACATGAAGTGAGTATGAAAGACCTGAGGAATTTCCTAATTTTTGTAGCCTCATAATTATAGATGTAGCGCATTTCACACCAATAAATGGGACTCTATAGACATGACTTCATAGAATCCTTACAATTCTTGAACTCTGTGCTTTGATACCAAGTTTGTCACACCCCGAGACTACACCCTGGGCGGGACTGAAACTAGAGAACCATTGTTGTCCCCAAGTGAATTCTCGACCTGACTTACCTACTTAGCAGATGACTTAAATAAATAAACATATAGTTATGAAATAAACTAGAATGTTATAAATGAACATTCAACTTAGCCATTAAGGCAAACCCAAGTTTTAACATAAGATAATGATACTAAAAAGACTAAAGAACTAACATCTGACTGACTATGAAGCCTCTAAACAATTGAGATGGGTGTCGGGAAAAACCCCACGACATCCTAATGAACTAATATAATAAATGAAATAAATAAAAAGGAGTCATCCAGAATGCAAGGGGCTCACCAACTGACTCTGAGTGCTCACTAGATTAATGATGCGCTGCTTGCTGATCCTGGTTATCGCGTCTACTTCATAAGATGATGCAGGATAAATGACATAAGTACATTGAATGTACGAGTATGTGAGTTGGAATGTGAAATCTAATATAGGCTTGAAAAGAGTCTGAAAGAAAAATTTGCCTGGCCTTTACTTAACTCAAGTAAGCACAACTGATTTTAACATAAAGTAGTGTGAATAAATGCAGTATAAAGAAAAGCTTTAAAACATGATTTTCAACTTTGTGTATTTAGAAATACAATTATATCTCTTTATGTACGCAAAGATACAATATGAACTCTGTAATGTTTATAAAAATACAAATATTTCTGATATATATAAAAGTACAAAATATTGTTGTCGGAGTTTCTCTAACTAACAATCATCACTTAAGAGTTTTAGTAATTATACAACACTTTACCTCACGCTGCAAAGGAAAATACTATGCCTTGCCAGGGTATAGGACCTAACTCACTAACTGGATCCATAAGTCTATGCGAAAATGATTCATCCAAAAAGTATGACCCTTTTCTACCAATGATGGATACATGGTTTATGGGGGGGTGATAGTTGTCTGAACTCTTCCCCATATCTGGGCTCAATAGTACTCCCCAAAAACATTATATTATATTAGCTCTTTATGTCTTAAAAACATACTTCTTATGTGAGTTGATATTAGTGCTCATAAAGATAGCTTAAAGGCTACCTTGAAAATCAAAGTTTCCTTTCTTGCTTCATTTAGAAAGCAATTACTCTTTTTCGAAAAGTAGCCCGAAGGCTCTTTGGCAATATCAGTTTCTGTGCTTAATTAAATGTGATTTTTTAAAATCTCTTTGGGTATAATTAGTCCCCATATACTTTTGAAGAAATGTAGTTCAACTTTAATCTTTACTGAACACAATACTTAAGTCTTAAATTAAAGTTAAAACGTTTGCGAAAGATTTTTGGAAAACATTATGAACTTCTCTTAACTTGACTCTTGATTCTCTTGACTTTCATCTTAACTTCTCTTGACCTTATTCTTAACGTTTTCAGAATGATTTTAGATAGCTAAACATGAGAAAAGAATGAAAATAAAAAATCTTAGAGCAGGTCAGCGACGCGGAGAGGATTTTATAATTTGGCTTCGAGTAAGGCTTTTGAGGCAGAACACCTCATGTCATCTCCGCGATGCAAAGCAGAAATTTTCAAATCTAAGAGGTAGGAGCGCGACGCGCCACTGATGTCAATTATTGTCCGACGAAATTTCTTCTTCGTTTCTCAGCTTTAAACCCTCTAAACTCTATGGGTTCTTTCCCCAAATAATTAGAATTGATTAAATGTTAAAAGTACATCAGATTCTACTCAAAATAAATCTAATTTCATGATTTTGATTCAAACAACACCTCAACAATTTTAACAAATCAAGGAATTAATATAACTTCATCAAACCCATCAAGAACTAAAATTCTAAACTTTCAAGAACTTAAATTCGCTGAAATAAATCGTGATTGGCGTGTGGGAAAATGAACTCAACACTATGTGATCTCACATACCTCTTTAGGGATAAACTCTTGTCAAAATCCACAAGCTAAACCCTCAAGAAAAACAAACTTTTCTCTTTCTCCTCTTTACTCATCATGCGTTCTTTCCTCAAAAATCCCAGCGTAAATATCCAATTTTCTAAACTGAATTTAATTGCTAAAATGAATTAACGTAATTGGGTGGTTAAAATACCATAATGCCCATTTAAAATCCGGATTGGACTTTTCTTAATTGAACAATCCAATATCCAATCGGCATAACTCACTCATATGAACTCAGAATCGTGTAAACTCGGTGGCATTAGAAAGATTATCTCAAGAGATTTCCAACTATATCTGTAAGTACACCTAAATCTACATAATGTACAGAAATAAAGTGCCAGACAATGAGCAACACAACTACAAGATAGCACCAAAAACTACAGAAATAAAAGGATTAAAAAAACCAAGTTGCAGTAGCTGTTTACGAGATAAAATATGGGGTTACATGATGACTTTTTCAGTTCCCAATAAAAGATTTTTATTTAAAGGAACAGGCTATAAAAAATAAGCTCAATTGGATAAGAAACGAAGCGGGAATCGCGGTTTCAAATTGGTTGCTAGGTCTTTTGCGAAAATCAGCACTCTATAACTATTCTCTCTATATGAGTGCTCTAAATCACTTATGATCCTTCTAAACTAAGACTTAAAAGAAGGTCTTACACATGCACCACAATATTGAGCTTACGGGCAAAGTAGGATAGTCAAATTGGGCTAAATTAATCCACAAAGGATAGGAAGGTAGACTCAAAACCTTGGACTTTTATTTATCCACAGAGGAAAGGAAAAAAGGCCCAAAACCCAACAAGAGCAAGTGGTAGGCGCATACCTCTTGCTAGATTAACAATTATTGAGAAAACAAGAGCATGTATTTTACATTGAAACACAAATCTTGATAACCAAAGAGAAAGAAAAGCTTCATTTTCATAATCCTTACCACTATTAATGAAAAAATTCAAACACCTACTCTTATTATTAGTCTTCAATCTGATACGATCCCTTCGTGCATTTTGAAGAGTTTCTTTAATTTCTACCAACTCAGCGGATTGAAGGGGGGACAAAACGGAGTCACCCAAAAAAGAAAACCTTCCCAAAATTATCACGTCTTCAAGAGTAACAGTAGATTCATCCCACGGAAACACAAAACTGTTAGTCACACAACACCACCATTTTGAGAATGACGGCTACAAATAGTTTATGCAGAGTATGGTTTACATTCTATAATCTTCTTTGCCCTTTAGTGAGTATCAACTTAAGATTAAATGTTGCTTGAAATGGAGGAACTATTTTATTTAAAGGGTGTTAAAACATAAAAATAAAATAAACATATGAGTAAATTTAGGGATTGTATATATTGAATGTATGTTATAAAAATTTTAACCAATCTACATATTATATCTTTGAATACATTTTGTTCTGTCATTGATGATAATAAATTTTATTTAAACTTTATGTATATGAGCTTTCAATCCTAAGCCCCGATAAAGGAAGTTGATTAGTGTAGACTATCTGTCAACGTAAAATTGGTGAATTCTGATCGAAATAACAAAACAAAATATAACAATCTTTCTATTTATGACACATTCACTCAGTAGTACTCTATTAATTCTTAATGAGATTTGAGATCTTATTTAAAAGCAATCTAGAAAAAAAACACTTTTTTTGGTGGGTATCTTTTATAGAAAAAATGTGAATTCGGATTGTCAATAATCATTTGATATAATATATTGAAATATACATAGCATGTAGTGTCTATATCTTTTTAGTGGAGCGGTGTGAGTTGACTCTTTTTGAATACATGTGGCTCTACCAGTGATGGAGATGTGTATTACTTGAATTTTATGTGCATGAGCTTCAATACTAAGACGTGATAGAGCTAGGAAAACAATTAAAGTAGGTTGACAATCAATAAAAACACTCGTGAATTTAGTGATAAGAATGACAAAAAGTAATATGAATTGTTGTAAGGTTTATATTATATCAGAAGGTACATACTTATTTTACTTGAACTTCACTTGCATGGGCTTTCAATTATAATCCCCGGTACATGAATATGATTGTAGTAGGCTTACTGCCAACATAATATAAGTGAATTTGGTGATAGAGGAAGACGATTGTAGTAGGCTGACTGTCAACGTAAAACTGATGAATTTGATGATGGAAATAACAAAACGAAATATGACATTTCTTCTAATTACAACGTATATTCTTTCTATATTATTTCATTAATTGATAATATTATTTCATAATTTAAAACATTCTAAAAAACGATTTTTTGTGAGGGGTAATTTTGTAGAAAGAATATGGATTTGTTTGTCATTATTCGTTTGATACAATATTTAGAGACTCAACAAAACATATTGTATCGATACCTTCCAGTGAGAGTGGTTCATTTGACTCTTTTAGCCACTAAATATGTCATGTATTACTTAAACTTCACGTGCATGAGCTTTTAGTCTTAACCCGATAGAGGAAAACAATTATGTTGTCTGTCAATGTAAAGCTGGTGAATTTGGTGAAGGGAATGACAAAACAAAACAATACAAAATATTGCATGTTGTATATATGGTTCATATTGTATCATAAGGTACATCGTGATATTACTTGAACTTTACGTGCATGAGCTTTTAGTCGTAATCCTTGATAGAGTGATTAATTTTCAATGTAAAATCGGTGACAGAGATAACAAAACAAAATGTGACATGGTTTAAAGTTCATATTTTACCATCATGTACAAATTTCTATTAATAAAAATTTACATGCCTAAGCGTTTAGTCCTAAACGCTGACATAGGAAGACAATTACAATAGACGGAATGTCATAAACCGACGAAATAAGTGTATGAATCCTTCTAATTATAACATATATTCACTCAATAGTATTTCGTTTATTCATAATGCGAGTTTACAAATTATTATTGATCATTCTTCCAAAACACTTATTATTTATTTTATTGTAGGGTGACAGTTTTTTTTATAGAATAAATAATAAATTTGGATTGTCATTAATCATTTGTATATATATATATATATATATATATATATATATATATATATATATATATATATATATATATATATATATATATATATATTATGTATGTATGTATATGCGTTTGCCAAAAAATTTCTTCAGAAGATATATACAAATAGTGTGAAAGATATTTTTTATTTTATCTAAGCCATATTTGAACTATGAATTCAAATATCTATAATAGTGATACTCAATATTAATAACGGAATTTTTAATAAATTTTAGGGATAAGACACAAGTATCCCTCTAGACTATGTTTGAAACCACACAAATACACATAAAATTAACTATGGTTCTATTACCCCCTAAACTAATTTAAAATGACATAGAGAGTGTGCACACTCTCTTGAAGACTAGTGATGAGTGAACAAATTTGACACAATTCATTTTTAATTGCTAACTTTATAATTAGTTAGTGCTAAATTTATTGCTATGAAAACTTACATATGTTTAATTATTTCCACTTCTTTCTTAGTAAAATACTTCTTTAATTTTATCTCACTTTAGACTTTTTTCCTTTCATTAATTTCTTAGATTCACTTTTAATTATTTTTAAAAGTTATTTGTATTTTTAAAAAGTTATTAAAAAGTGTCGTTTATGTTTTTATGTTTATTTGATTCTTTCACTTAATTTTGATATTCATTCAAATATAACTTATTTTAAATACAAGACACGTAAATTAAATTTGAAATCAAATCAACAGAAAGTACAAATAAAATAAAATGAGTAAATAAAATCAATGGAAAAACAAAAGAGAAAAAACATTGAATGAAGTAAGAAAAAGATTAAGATACTTGTAAGAAAAAGATTAAGATACTTATTCATACCATCAATGAACTTTACTAAAATTGTTGAATTTGCCTTTTAGTTCTAAATTAAATGAATATTGGATCTTAATTATTTTGTATAATTTCAATATATATATATAGATATAGATATACACACACACATTTTCCGGAGAAACTCTTTCCAGTCTATATATAAATAGTGTGAAAAACATTTGGGATTTTAGCAAGCCATAATTGAACTATGAATTCAAATAGCTATCATAGTGACATTAAATATAGTAACTGACTTTTGAATATAGTTATATAGATTTTGTATATTTATTACTACAATGAATGAGTTTTTCCTTAAACTGTTGAATTAGTTTTTAGATCTATAGTTAAATCAATATCACATCTTTTGTTTTTAATCCCTATTTGCGATAATTTTTTTGGTGGTCCGCCTGGTTGCTTTCTGCAACACCTTTGAATCTAGTTGGCAATGCAAGGGGCTAGGTGACCAGTCACAAGCCAAGGACTGAGCCTACGCACCCTTGACGAGGGCCCAGCCATGTAGTGAAGTGAACTACGAGACGTAGTATAGCCCGTGGTTACTCACAAAATTGAGACCATGAAGGCTCCGCTCCCAAGAGCACTCAAACGCTTGTGAAGAGGTCAACGAGATGGGGTGATGGATGTGGAGGGGAGGTAGTAACTAGACAAAATCATGACCCTCCACATGAGCCACCTGATGGCTCGTGAAGGCCTACACGGGCCGCAGAGAGTGTAGTGAAGGGAAAAAGGGTTAAGGGGTGGTTTTCCAAGCAGCTTATCAAGGACAAAGACCACCACACCGAGTCGTGAAGTCCTTGCGGCTCGTGGTAGCCTCTATCATGAGGCTGCGTCAATCTTAAGACATGGGATAGTTGGGTCTTTTCCATGTTTCTTTAAAACAAAGTAATGTCATTTTGCCCATGCCTAGAGTACCTATATAAGTGATTTTAACCCCATACTAAACCCACTCAAGTCATTTTATCAAATTCACCAAAAGAAATGTGTTCTTCCTCTCCAAAATATTTCTCTCTCTAGAAACTTGAAGAAGAAGTGTTCAAGCTAGTGCTCAAGGTTCAAGTCTCCATTCTCCAATTGTTTGTGGGCTTTGATACCAAGGTATGATAGCTTTATTCATTCATGGAATACTTGTATCCATAGAGCCCCTAAGTTCCACAATTGAAAAGTAGAAATTCTCAAATTTGATTTAGGTTTTCTTCTAAGTTGTGGATCATTAACAAAGGTAAGAGGAGAGCACCCATGTCATATTATAGAAAGACAAAAAGTGTGTACCCATGTCAAATGATGAAAGGATAAGATGAGATTACCCATGATCCTAAAGTATGTTGGACAAGAGACGACTACCTGTAATCCTATTGTAAGAGGGACAAGAGGCGACTACCCATTATCCCAAGGTAAGAATGGCTAAAGGTGATTACCCATGATCCCAAGGTAAGAATGGCTAAGGCAATTATCCATGTTCCTTTATAGTAAGGCAAGAAGCGATTTCCCAGGTCTTTAAATGGTAAGCTATAATATGTTATGATAGGTGAGACGATCTTGGATTGTTGATTTACTTTCCCTTCAATTATGAGTAAGGCTTCCGATGGATTACCCGTGTCTTGAATAAGTATGAATTGAGGTTACTTAAAGAAGTACTTGTTATATGTGATATGATCTAGTATGTGCATTGATTATTTGTCTGACTTATGTTTCCTCACTCTTATGTTATGTTTTTCCGCTATCATATTTAGTACATTTTTGTACTAACACGTACTTTTGCCTACATTTCTCATCTAAATGTAGGATCTGGTGTTCACGACTCTCATCCCAGTGGCTTTGATTTCCTGTAGATGAAGAGTTGAATATTGGGGAGACCCATTCATCGAGGATATAGCCACTACTTTCCTTATGTGTTTTTAATTTTAGTTATGAACGTTGATGTATGTGCTATGTCCCCAGATTCTATTGCACTAGATGGTTTTTGAGACAAGTGTATCAGACTTCCACTTTGTTTTACAAAACTTTGGTTATGTTTTAAATTTTCTAAATCTTATCAAATTTCTATTATATTGACTATGATTTCTAAGTGGATTATATGAGGCCTCTTGGGGTCTTGCACACCATATTATATCAATAAGATACCCTTGGGTCGTGACAAGCCTGATAATCAGAGCGCTATGTCACAAAATGAGAATGAAAATCCGAAAACCTTAACAAACAATCCTATTAGACCAAAAATGACCTTCCATAGCTAACCGCACTGACAAAATCCCAATTGGAACATGTTTCCCAAAATATTGACGAAATTCAAATTTTTGCCAAAAGTTAATAGTTAAAACGTCTAACGATACTAACTGAATATAAAGGTCTCAAAGACCAAACCAAACATCCTATCAATTAAAATATGACCTTCAAAAGCTAACCACACTGATGAAATTTTAATTTGCGCATGTTTACCAAAAAAGATTACCAGATCCAAATTTTGACCAAAGGTTAAAGTTAAAACGTCTAACAGCATAAACTAAAAATGAAAGCCTCAAAACCTGAGCTAACCAACCTATTAGATATAAAAATGACCATCTCGCGTTGACGGAATTCTCAGAGCATGTTTACAAAAAATATTAAGCAAAGTCAAATTTTGGTCAATAGTTAAATATTTAAACGCCTAATGGTACATACTGAATATGAAATCCTCAAAATTAAAACAAACCATACTATTGGATGAAAAATGACCTTTCAGAGCTAACCGCACTAACAAAATTCAAATTTGAACATGTTTCCTAAAAACACTGACCTAATTGAAATTTTAGCCAGAAGTTAAAAGTTAAAACACTTAACGACACAAACTCAAAATAAAAGTCTCAAAACCTGAACCAACCATCCTATGATATCAAAATTGAACATAAGTTGCTAACCACGGTGACAAAATTTCAATTCGAGTACGTTTACAAAAAATATTGACTAAAGTGAAATTTTGGCCAAAATTTAAAATTTAAAATTTCTAACGGAACAAACTAAAAATGGAAGCCTCAATACCCGAACCCTCAATCTCATTACATCAAAAATGACCTTTCACATTTAATTGCACTGACGAAATTTTCATCTGAGCAGGTTTAACAAATATATTGATCGAAGTTAAAATTTGGCAAAAATTTATAAGTTAAAACACCTAATGTCAAACACTGAAAATAAAAGATTCAAAACTCAAATCAACCATCCTAGTACATAAAAAATGACCTTTCGAGTTAATTACGATGACAGAATTCTCATATGAGCATGTTAACAAAAATATTGAGCAAAGTCAAATTATGGGCAAAACATAAGACTTAAAACACCTAACGGCACAAATAAAAAACCAAAGCATCAAAACTTGGACCAACCTTCCTGATAGATCAAAAATGTCCTTACGAAGCTAATGACATTGATAGAATACTAATCTGATCACATTTACCAACAATATGGCCAAAGTCGAGTTTTGGCTAAAATTTAAAAGTAAAACTCCTAATGACAAAAACGGAATATGAAAGCCTCAACACTAAACGCTGATTTACCAAAAAAATTAACTTCAAATGGTAAATTTACCAACTATTCAAATATAAATTAGTAATTAATAATTTATCAATAAGTTTTATCACACTTGACAATATTTACTATTCACCTAAACATTCATATGTACTATTACCAATTGATCATTAATATGTTCGTAAATTTTACCAATGGATTAAGGATCAGTTGGTATATTACCAACTATTTTAATGGTGTTAGTACTTTACTAACTACAATCTTTATTCGTCAAAAAATTTCAAAATAATTTTATATTGATTGGCAATTTTACCAACAAATTACATTTCTTTACTAATTTACCAACATATTAATATTTGGTTGGTAAATTGAGCAACAAAATCTTGTATTTGGTAAATGTTTGGTTAATAATTCATTGGTAATATGTTAATAAATTATATAATTTTTTTGTCATATTTACCTATAACATCTTGAAAATTGAAATAGCTAGCAAGAAGCTTACAACATGAAATAATCATTTTTTGAAATAATTAAAAATCTAGAAATTTTCGTATGTTAGGAAAATTTGAGTTTTGGTCAACTTCAAGCGGCCATAACTTCTATCTTAGGTTTGATTTTGGTGTATTTCTATATATATGGTTCGAAACATCTTATAAAGATCTTACCAACGCCGCTGTGTTTGTGCGATTCCGAGTTCATATGACTAAGTTATGCTCTTGGGAAGTTGGGTTGCTCGATTTAGGAATTGGCCAATCAGGATTTCAGAAGGGTAGTTTGATCTTTTTCTTTCAAAACTAATTAAATCTGTTTTTAGTAAATTTATTGGGTTCAAAACTGGGTTAGTTTGGTTTATACTTTTGAAAAAGAGAGTTGGGGCTTTTGGAGAAAGAACACAAGAGAAGGGAGAAGAGGAAAAGCAAGAGTCACAAAGATCAATTGTTTTTTTATTGAAAATTCACCAAGAAATTGATCCTACAAGGTATTTGAGTCTTTTATAGCGTTGGTTTCGTTCACCCACGCGCTAAACATGTTTTATTAAACGCAATTCTTCCTAAAATAGTTTGAAATTTGATGTTCTTGACATGTGTTCTTGAATTTCGAATGTTGTTCTTGAATTGGGTTGAATTGAAGAGTTCCTAAGAACTTTATGTTGAGTTTTAGATTTTTATTGAGTTAGGTTCTTAAGTACATATTCTGGGTATAGGAATCTAAAAAATTTGAGAAAAAATTGAGTTTAGGAGAATTGGGGTTGGAAAACAAAGAAGATAAAAATCGGACAAGGAACACGTACATGGTCCGCCATAGTGGACCAAAGTTGCTTCACATCCTATTAAGGACGCAGACTCCTTTGTCTCAAAATTTAATTTCACGAGTAATTACTTAAAATACCTCGCGGACTTGTTCCAAGACGGTGATTTCGTGACTTTTCTCATGTTTAGCTATCTAAAATCATTCCTAAAATACATGAAATATTTTCAAACACAAATCATAATCCTTGAATCCATAATTCAATTCAAGGATCAGTTAAGAGTCAATTCAAGAGAAGTTAAGATCAAGTGAAGAGAAGTCAAGAGTCAAGTAAGACAAGTACATTTAAAGTTTTCATAAGTTGTTTACAAACGTTTTAACTTTATTTTAAGACTTAAGTTTTGAAGATAAGTAAAGAGTAAGAGCAAAGTTCATTCTATTTAAATGGATATATGGGTACTAAGTATTCCTAAGAGTAAATGTTTTTCACATTTAATTGAGAGAAACTTAGATTTCCAAAGAGTTTTGAACAGAAAAATGGAACATCAATTCCAAGAAAGCTTTTAAGCTAAGTTTGAGTAATTATCTCAAACCAGAGAAGTTGTTTTAAAAACATATGAGCAACTATATTTTGGGAGTATTCACCAATATGGGGACACAAGTTCATATTAATTCAATCCCCATAAACCATGTAGCCATCATTGGCAGAAAGAGGGTCATACTTTTAGATGATTCCTTAGTGTTTTTTAGCATAGACTAGTGGATTCACTAAGTAGTTTAGGTTATATACTGATGGAAAGGTATAGGACGGTCTTTGGAAATGTGAGGTAAAACGTTGTACCACCACTTAGGCCCATAGTGATGGTTGTCGGTTAGAGAATCTCCCATAGAAGTTATATTACATTTATATAAGAAAAGTTAATTTGGAAATATTACATTTATATAAGTAATGTTAAGTTTGTAATTATTTTATCTTTAACCAACTAAGATTGTTTTCAGTTGTTGTATATAGCTTTATATGTATCACATGTGTTTTACTTGCATTATATTGAGTTAAGTTATTTATAACATGAGAAGAGCCAAGGTAAGTGTTACTTTCATAATCTCTTCCAAGACTAGGTTTGTTAGAATTCCAACTCGCATTCTCATACATTCAATGTACTAACGCTAGTTCACTTGCATCGTATTATAATGCAGTTGCCGGTAACCAGGATCATAATAGAGCACCCTGTTGATCCAACTTGAGCATTCAGATTCTGTTGGTGAGCCTCCTTGCATTCTGGAGAACTCTTTTATTTGCTTCCTAGTTGGGTTCATTCGGCTGTTCTGGGTTTGTCTCAACATCCATCTCAGTTGCTTAGAGGCTTCATAGTCAGTCAAATGTTATTTCATTAGTCTTTTCATTGTGATTATCTTATGGTAAGACTTGGGTTTGCCTTAATGGACAAATTGAATGTTAATTTATAAAATTCTAGTTTATTTCATAACTATATATTTATTGATTTAACTCTTTCCCTAAGTAAATAAGCCATGACAAGGGTCAGCTCAGGCTAGCAATGGTTTTCGATTGCATGTCGTGCCCAGGGTGTAAGCTCAGGGCATGACAAACTTGGTATCACAGCCCAGAGTTCAAGAGTCCTAGGGATTCTAGTGTCTGAGTTATTGGTATGAAGTGTGCCAAATCAATAATTAGGAGGCTGAAACATTTAGGAATTTCTTTACTTCTTCATATTCCTTTCGTGCGTTAGAGTTTGATCTATAAAAAGTTTCTCTTTAATTTGTGGTTGAACGTGTTTCAGATAATCAAGCCTCCACGATGAGCAGTCAGAGGTCATCCAGCTAGAAGGATTGTTTGATCTAACGATCAACGGGTACCCAATGCACTTGAAGTGCAACCCAAGCGAGAAGTTACTAATATCGAGTTAATATATGCGATAAAGATGCCTGGTTAAGCTATGACTAATAATTTTGGGCAATAGAAAAGATGATGCACCACCTGCGAGTCGGGCCTGTTTTGAGAAAGCTTTCTTGGGGTGTTTCTTTCACCGAGAACTGAAAGAGGCTAAGGTATGAGAACTTCCTACAGTTAAGCATGATACTCTAAATGTGCACGAGTATGGGTTAAAGTTTACCCAACTATCTCGTTATGCTCCAAAAATTGTTAAGGACACGAGGAGTGTGAAAACGTGCTTGCCGCTGAGTTGGGCCGTCTATCAATAAAGGAGGGAAAAGCAGCGATGTTGATAGGTGACATGGACATATCAGGTTGATTGTTTTTGTGCATCAGGTTGAGGAAGAGAAGCTGAGAGACAAGGCAAAGTTCAAAAATAAGAAAGCAAAAACAAAGAAATGAGTCTTGGCAACAGAAGGGTAGTGTGAATCATTCGTACTTTCGGATGCAAAAGTGACCCAAAACATCATTTGATAGTGCACCTGCACCCAGAAACAAAGTGAGCATAATAGCCAGTATTCCCAGAATTTTAGAGCTACACCAGAACATTATCAAGGTAGTGTGACACAAGGAGGTAGTTTGGCTCTTGCATGTTCTAGGTTTGATAGGAACCACTCAGGTAAGTGTCGTGATGAGTAGACAGGTTGCTACATGTGCGGTCAAGAGGGTCACTTGATGAATGAGTGTCCTGAGAATATGCAAGGTGCAAAAAATTTGGACAATAGAGCTCAATCTTCGTTAGTTGCTCTACCAGACAGGATTGCACCTAGAGGAGCTACTTCCGGTACAGGTAGAGGAGAAAACCCCCTCTATTCAATCACTATTCGACAAGATAGACAAAACTCTCCAGATGTTGTCACTGGTATGACTACAGATTTTGCTTTTGATGCTTATGCTCTGTTATACCCAGGAGCAAGTTTATCTTTGTAACCCCTTATGTTGCAAATAATTTTGATGTTTTTCCGAAGGAACTTTGTAAATCCTTCATTGCTTCTACACTTGTTGGGTTTTAATTGCTTTAGATTGAGTTAAGTTATTCATAAGTTGAGAAGATCCATGGTATTTATTACTTTCATAATCTCTTCCAAGCCTATGTTTGTTAGCATTCAAACTCACATACTCGTACCTTCAATGTACCAATTCCAGTTGACCTGCATCATAATATGAAGTAGATGCAGGTAACCAGGATCAGCAACCAACGCCCTATTGATCCAGCTTGAGCATTCAAAGTCTATTGGTGAGTCTCCTTGCATTCCAGAGGACTCATTTATTTGGTTCCTACTTTAGTTCATTAGGATGTTGTGTTTCTTTTTCTAAACATCCATCTTAGTTATTTAGAGGCTTCATAGTCAGTCATATGTTAGTCTTTTAGTCCTTTTATTATAATTATCTTATGTTAATACTTGGTTTTTTCTTAATATCCAACTTGAATTACCATTTATAACATTCCAGTTTATTTCATAACTAGACGTTTATTGATTTAAGTCTTTCGCGAAATAAGTAAGTTGGTCCAAGGGTCCGCTCGAGGCCATCAATGGTTTTCTACTGCCAATCCCGCCCAGGGCGTAGGCGCGGGACGTGAAATTATTTAACGATATATACTTTATTGGTAATATTTCCAACAAAAGGTGTGCATTAGTACTATTTCAGTTGTAATCCATCGATACGATTTTTCTAAATTAGGCACCATTTTTCCCATCGTATTTGTCAATTAAAATATTTTGTTAGTAAGATTTTTGTTGTATTATTTTAGAATTTTGTTGTTAACTTTCAAAATATAATTCAATTAAAAATATGTTGGTAATTTGTTAGTAGAATACTAACAAACTTAAGTTGTTCGTAAAATCTATTGGCAACTTGTTTTTTTTAGTGTAGCAGCGAATTTCAAATCGCGATTCCGGCTTAGTTTCTTATGTGATTGAGGTTATTTCTGGGCAGTTTGTTCATTTAAACTTAATCTTTGATTGGGAACTGAGGAAGGTTGATTTGGTTTCATGTAACTCCAGGTTTTTTCTTGAGAATAATATCTGCGATTTGGTATTTTTACTACTTTTATTACTCTAGTTTTTGGTGCTATATTGTAGTTGTATTGCTGGTTGTTTGACACTTTGTTTGTGTCCATTTTGGAGAACACTTTTATAACTCTTGTTTGTTCTATTGGAGCTTTGTCGTTTTTGTTTTTACTCTTCTCACCGAAGAGTATTTCCTTGTTAAAATATTGTGTATTGTGTGTTGATTTATTTCTTGCTTGGTTAATTTGTTTGTTGTCCAAACAGTTTGTTCTGGCATTATTTTGTCTTCTCTTAGTTCAAATAAAAGTGAAAGTTTTGACTTATGTTTTTTTCGACTATTGCCCTGTCATGCACATTTATTTTGTGCTTGTCTTTCCCAATAGCTACTGCTGTTCTTTCTAGTATATATATGGATTTGGGCTCATTGAAACAGGTTATGATAATGGCTTCATCAGAAGTGACAGGTAGAAAGGGAGACAAGTTTGACAGTCATAAACTTATTTTTTGGTTGCCAAGTGTTCTTTGTTCATGTTTGGGCTTTGGAGAGGATAGTGTCTTTGCAGCCAGTGCAGGCTCCAAATTATAGAATAGGTAGTGGGGGTGAGAATACACCGAAGGCACAATAGTAAACAATGAGGTGTGATTCATGTGAGGGATACTATTGACTCATCAGGAGAGTTTCTTTGATGCAGGCCATACACCTTGGTTGTGAAAGGTTGGTCATTTCCCATGTTTTACAAGGATAAAGTAGAATGGACAATAGTTGGAGGGAAAATTTTAGATATAGAAATGGAGTGTTTCGTTCGATGCTTGAACGCATCTGACCTTTTTGGTTTTGATTGTCAAGAGCCCTATCGACCAAATCATGTAGCAATGTAGTTTCGATGTGATGAAGACTTCCCTAAATGTATTCCTCGCTCGCCTTCAAGTCCAGAGCTTTCTTGGTACAACTACAGAAGACCTATCGATTTTGATATGAGGTTATACTACCCTTATAGGCTTTTTGAACCTTATGTAACTACATAGTATGTGAAATGATGGAGAAACTAAACTAATTGGATGTCTATGATGTTCATCTTGATCTACCGAAGAATGTCAAGTGGAGAATTACCTTGAAGTTCCTAGTGGTTTTTCTCCTTACAAATTGCTCTAGACCAAACCCATGATCCCCATACCTAGATTAGGGATTTTTACACCATAATTTTAAAATAAAAACCCTTCCCCATCGATAATTACCCAAGAAACTATGTTCTATGGATTGGGAAATAGATTCTGGGAGTTAAAACATTACCTTTAGCCTCAAGAATGGTGAAAAATGGTCAAGAACTCGTCTGGGGTTGTCTTCTAGCTCTCAAAGTCAAAAAGTGCATAATAAAACATTTTTGGGGTTTTATTTTTGACTTAAGTTGCGTCTGTCCTGCTACATCGGGACCCATTCCGCTACAACAGCCCCTCTACCGCGGCATGCACGGAGACGGAATGCTGGAATTTGAATTCCAATCCCGATTTCACAAAACACCTTCATCCCAAGAAACTCTGAAGTCTCGATACTAGCCATTTACATTCAGTTGAATCCACATACTTTTCACATCCTTCCACTTAAGCTCAAACTCTCAACACTAAAAACTATCATAAAGCTTTGACCATTTACCTTACTCTAAACCAACATTTCAAATGAAAACTTTTCTTAGGCTTAACAATTAACAATAATAAACATAAGACTCAACCCAGGGGATACACTACAATTACACCTCCCTCTAGAAGCATACATGATCGTTATCAAGAAAAGAACTCAACTTGCAGGTTGGGGACTACCCCACGAGGAATATGTATTAGACTTAAGTTTAATATAATATATCTTTGTTTACCTAATGTCACGGCGGGGAGAACCCCCTAACGTAACCGGCATCGTCGTCCTCGGAGATGACTAAGACGAGCCTCTTATTATTCGTCATAACATATCATAGGTTAAAATGCGGAAAAATTAATACTTTTATATATTGAGGTTTACATAGACCTCTCACTACTATATACAGAGGTTACTTAGACTCCTCGCATAGGAAGCTTACATAGGCTTCTCGCTTAGACAACATAATTAACATATAAGAATTTAGTCTACTAATATCGTCCCACATTAAACCATCTAAAACGAAGTAGAATATTCAGGCATAGCCATAATAAAAATTCATAATTTAAACTTAGGGCTTACAACAATATCTTAAACAATAGGAGAGATATGAATGCCTTTATACTATAGCAATACTAATACGGTAGAGTAGACGGCACCATCCTAAAAACTAGAAGACCAAACAAAACTTGCGGCGAAGTCCAACTCTTCTTGCAATCGACCTTGATACCTCAATGGCCCGAAGCTACATTGTTTTGGGGAAAAGGGAAAGAATATGGGTTAGTACATCCACTTGTACTAAGTATGGAAACATATCCAAATATAATCTTTGAAATCATGCTTAAAGGGACATTTTATTCAGAGTCATGCTAAGTCACTTTTGAAAGCCTTAATGCACAAATAAGAACACATACAAGCCAATGATCACATAATCATTAAGACAATTCCATATGCAACACAAGACCAACATCACCAATAAAGTCAAGTCAGATGGATATTATCAACATAAAGTCATATCACATGAATAGTAGCATATCAAGGTCATATAACCAAAGCAACTCCAATATAATGTTACAACAACAAAGCATATATAAGATCTCATGTCATCACATCACAGAAGACCCTTACTCACAACCCCTTTCCAAGCCTACAAGTGCAATGCCTATGTTAAGTCCCATAACCCCACATAGTCAAGAAAACAAGGAAAGAGATCATACTATTGCCTAACTTCATATAACATAGCATCATGAGTAGTCACATCATATATAGCAATATATACCAATAACATGTTCATAAGTGAAACAAAAATCATATAGGATCATCAAAATGTAAAGTCAACATATGCATATAATTTACTTTGTAAGAGTATAAGAACAACCTCCTAGGACTTCCCTTAAGGCCAACTAGTCCAATGTATACGTAGAGTTCGATACCCCTACCTACGTTAAGAAGAACCCCTTGAGTCACTGATATGCTCAAATTACACTTCCTAAAAAAGTATAAGCGGTCGTATCAAGTAAAGAACCCAACTAGTAGGTTGGGGTCGATCCCACGAGGAAAATGGCTTAAACTTAACTTCAATGTACGATTATATCTATTTAGTCAAAATCTTTCCGAAAACAAGTAATTAGAGGGGGGGGGGGTTGTTAAAACTAGTTTGTTTAATATTTCTAAGTTAGCAAGTAAGCAAAAGTAAAGATTTAGTTTTATCAAGTTGTGGGATAAACTAGGGTGTATGTTTTCCCCATAGGTTCATAACTCTGTATTCCTAGCAATAACAATTCTTCTCTAGTGTTTTGCATGCAAAATGATAAGTCAGGCATCTCTACATCCTTGGTTCGGCATCTAGAGAATTTCACCCCGTTCCTTGGTCCGGCTACGTGTGTATAAACTACTAACCCTTACCTTTACTTCATATTAAGCATCATAATCGATGTATGCCTTATTTATTACATCGCACCAATCAACACTAGCCTATTAGATAGTATCCCACTAAATCTATGTTGATAATTCTTTTCTTATTGACTACCTCCTTGGTCTGGGAAGTAGTAACAAGGTGATTTCTAACGTTGGCCACCGTTAAAATGACTTTTAAATGAAAGAATTATCAATACTTGCAAAATCTAGTTGAGAATTGTTATTTAGCTAGGTTTATTTTATTAATCACCCATGGTTCCCACAACCCTATTTGTAGATTTAGTTACCCATGCAAGAAAGAACACAATTCATTATTGTTAAGAAATAAATCATGAACTTACTTTGACAATTTGAAGAAAAACCCAGAAATTTAACTTGAAAATGCAAGATAATACTTGAAACCAAATCCGGAAATTGAATTATTACTAAAGTTTGTAAAAATCGTTCTCCAACACAAAACAAGAACAATAACAACAATGTCTAACCTCAAAAATGAGATTTTAATTCCTATTTATTGAAAACATTGTCCTAAATGAAAAAGAATTAAAATAAGGAAAGTTGTCCAAAAAATGCGGTTGTAATCGACGACCTCCACAGACGCTTCTGTCAGTCCAGACTTAGAATCTTTTTTAGTCCTTTGGATGGAATCATCTCTGGATCAATCGATGGACCAACAGAACGGTCCATCGATGCCCTCCGTCACGCCATCCTTAGAATTTCTCCAACAACGGGTACTGGGACTATCTCTCATCACATCAACGATTTAGCAGAACGGCCTGTCGATCCTCTCCGTAGTCCCACACATGGTCAAATTTCCCAAGTTTTCTCCATTTGTTTGAACTGCCATCGACGGTCACCACCTACAGAACGTTGATTGAACGACGGGCTATCGATGGCCTTCGTAGGCCGCCTCTGCACTATTTTTCAGCTGGCTTCTGCGTTTTAGTTCTGGACATCTTTCCTGCAAAACAAACATAAAAACATGTTAAAAACTACTACAAAAAGTCTCTAGACACCCACAACCCTTAAAAAAAAAGAATTGGAAGCACCGTTAAACCACGATACATCAACACCCTCAACTTAAATTCGTTGTTTGTCCTCAAGTGACGCACGATGATTCAAAAAAACATTTTGTACAAAAGTATACTCTTTTAACCTTTCTCAATCACATGGCTATCACTACCGATTATTTATTTGCTTGAGTGTATGCTTACGCCCTCAGGTTCGACAAGCTAACTCATGTGGATCACACCACGACACCGACTCACAAACACCTCTAGTATTTTGCCTCTCACTAAGGTACCAACTTTCTGACATTGCAACTAGCGTCCTCACTTCAAAATAAATCCTTCTTTTTTGCACAATGATTTTAACTTTGGGTACAAGGATCTTTTTTCAACACTCACTCTCAGAAACAAATTTATACATAGCTAGTACTCGTCACCATAGGCTTGCCCTTATTGTCACTGCTTAAGTTAACCACACTAGACTCTAGGATCACGATAGGACATTCTTGGCTTGTAACATAGGTTTAGGGTTAGGTATGGTAGATATGGGTACATTTTAGTGACTTTTTGCCATCCTTGACATTACGGCTAAGCTTCCTACCTCTTTCATTGTCGTTTATGCCCTACTTTTCTTCTCTTTTCATCTTTGCCTTACTTTTCCTTCTTTCTTTATGGATATGACTCTTACTTCATGTTGTTCACCTCTTCTTTTTATTTTCAATTTATCATTTTACTTAGTCACTTCTTTTACTCACTTTCTCTTTTCTTTTCAACAATTAAAATCATTTCCTACCATATTTCAGGTCATCAGTCATAATAGCCACCCTCAACTTATGAATTTTCCATGAGTTGAGGTGCACATTAGCTGAGATCGTGTCAGGTCCAAGACGAGGTTAGTTTCTGTATTAGCTACCCTCAACTTAAGATTTTGGCTTAAGTCGAGGTGCACATGTCAAAGGAGGGACCAGGGCCAACACATTAAACCCAGGGAAGCTGAGTTGGTAAAGAAAAGAAAGGTCTATTATAGGATCAATAAATTTGGATCAAAAAGGGCTAAACTTTCATTTGGTTAACTTCATTTTAGGCTAGGTGTTTGCTCATTCGAACAAGGGCCTATGATCCTTTCCTACTCATCTCACACTCTCTTGACACTTGATTACCCTATCTGATTGTCAGATTTCCCAGTTTAGGTGTTAGTTTGAGGGTCATGCAGTGGGTGCCTATCCATCTCATGACTAGAGCCAACACATTCAGCTCATTTTCACCTATTCATGCAAGCACTTCCTTAGGACGGGATATCATTCATACTAGCCATCATGTTTCATATTTCATGCTTTTATACTTTATACAAGTTACTACATGCCGGTTTAACAGAAAAGTAACCAGTCTCTTGGGGCAAAAAAATTACAGGTAAGAAAACCCCGAAGAGAAGATTTCGAGTTGGGCTACTTAGACTTCACCCTAACACTCACTTTCCATTTACCCCACCCCCAATGAAATGAGCATGCAATTGTGCCCAATGCATAATAATAATTAAGAAATAGGGTGGTTGGTGAAGCAAACTTGTGGCGCATAGCGCCGACGATCTATCAACAAGTGGGCGGGTCCGATTTCACCCACAAGATCAATAGATAGGTCACCCTCAGTTGTGCCCACAAAAATTTCTGCACCATCAGTGGTGCTCCTCTCACCGCTCTTCGGTCTGGAACTAGATGCCCCAGCAGTTACCTCTCGTGCCCTCATCTAGAGGGCCTCCTCATCAATCAAAGAGGCTCTCCTCGCATCCTCGAGGTCATTCATCTCTTTATTCCTCACACGGTCATCCTATCCCTCAGTAGTGCGGCTAGAAAAGTGCCTCTTGGCACGACCACATGGATTAGGGTTGCAACTCAGGAGGTGCTGAGAACAGTACAGCAAGCACAATGTCCTCCACTAGCTCGGAGGGTGTAGTCTCAGGCTCAGTCCCCTGCATCTCCAGAATACTGTCCACATCTGCCCGAAAACTAGCCACAACCACCTGAAGAGTAGTCAACTCAATAGTAGGGGCTGGGCGTGCAAGGACCCGCAACTCAAAGGCATCAAAGCGCTGGTGAACCGCCTGAATTTTCTTCTAAGTCTGTTGGGCCACCTTCTTCTTAATCTTGTCTTTAGCCTCAGCAATGGACTTTTGCATCCAGGTTGTATGTAGTGCACCAAGGTGGCCATTTGGGCCTCTAACTTGCAGACCCGCGCCAAAGGGACCAATGTTGCAGATGGGGGAGTGGACCGGGAGGAACTAAGTTCTCTACTGGCGGCATGGGCTGAGTCAGCCGGGGTGGTATCAACGATCTCTGAAGTAGAAGGGTCATCCATTTGGGCTAAGTCCACTGTGTCCGCCAAGTTCTCACTCAACGACTGCAACTCAACTCTGGGCCCTCTCCTCGGTGCTGCTACATTGGTCTCATCCCTGATGAGACCTATATCAACCGTCCCAGCTGGAGTGCGGAGTGTATCACAGTGCCAAATGGGAACTCCGACATCCCTGCATAAATGGAAAATAAGACATGCAAAGGGGTAAGTAGTCGAGGCCTTGATAGCCCTCTCATGTATCACCATGATCAAGAACTTTGCGAAGTCGATCTCCAAACCTGCTACCAGGGCCGCTACCAATACCGCCCTATCCCATTTAAGAATATTATTGACACTCGTTGGTGATACGCGGTGACGGACTAACAACCAGAAGAACGTGTCTGCGAAGGTGAGGTTGGCCTTCTTGATCTGCACTTTGGGGTCCAACAACCAATCTGCCCCCTCACCATTGATCAACAAATATTGAGCAAGCCATCTCTTATTGGCTTCTCTCTGCTCCGTGGTCCACTGAAACTGACCACTTTTGACCATGTCCCACCGATAGTTGAACTCTAGAGTCACGGGAACCCGTTGTATGTCAGTGGTAGGGCCATATATAAAAAGACGAAAGGTGGACGTAGAAAGATCAATCCGGCAGCCTCGAACTAGTACCTCGGTGAGCGGGCTTGTTTGGCAGGACTTGTCCGACTATCAAAAGAGCCTCTGAGAGTCTCCACATATGATGCATAGAAATCTTGGACAACCACCACATTGTACGAACTCAAACTCCTAACCATCCACTCTAGCTTGAGTCGGGTAAACATCGTATGCATATCACGGACTGTGTGTAAACTCCCTGTAAGAACCCGATGCTCGACAGTCACAATTCGGGTCATCACCCCTTCTCATTAAGCATTCTGGCATATGTGTATACCTGATACTGACCATCTATACACCTCCAGTTAAGCTCCTCAGCAACCGGTGCGGAGACATCTACCTGGGGCGCTGAGGCAGACGCCGAGCTAGTAGCCTCATCAGACGAGGCTTTACGGACAGGTTCATCCAGCCGAGTGGCTCCTTGAGATACGGAACCGGAGGCAGTGGTCTCATTCGACCAGGAAGAGTGGACCAATCCTCATCCTGAGGCGGACTTGGAGCCAGATGCTCCTTCAGAACCCGAGGCACACCCAGATGGTGTGCCGGTCAGTGTGTGCTTCTCATCAGACTGGGAGACAGTGACTCTTCCAGAAACCACCTTCTGAGGGATACCCCGAGTGGCTCGTGCAGCTAGTGTTGGGATCCTGGTTCCTAAGGGAACGTATTCCGAGTTTTGCTCATTATCGAAGTTGGCAACCATCTGAAGGGACGGGGCCACGGACTTGGAATTGCCCCTTTGGTAGACAATATCCTTTTTGGGTGCCATTTGCACCTGAAAAGCAATTGTTAGTATTATTTCAACAATTCGACACACTCGAACAATCAGTGCGAAGAAAGAAGACATAAATCAAACACATGTTGCAACTTCTGGTTGACGAGCACTATCGACAGTCCGTCGATGAATCGACGGTCTGTCATCCAACACTTAGAATTATATCAGTTACTTAACAATTTCAGACCTCTCAATTGGAAATGACGGATGGGCAGAATGGCCCTTCTATTAATTGACGAACCGTAGTCCACTTTCATCATCTAACACATAGAATAATTTTACAACGCTGGAAAAAGAGGAAGTCTGAATGAAATGATGGACGTGTAGAATGGCCCATCAATCAATCGACGGGCCGTAGTCCACTTTCGTCCTCTCAAACTTAAACATATTTTGGGGGTTCCAATTGACGGACCCCATCAACGGCTCATCGATCCATCGATGGACCGTCGATGGGGTCTCGTGTTTTGGGCCTAAGACAAATTTTAGGCAATTTTTTAAAACTCCACATTTAGACACTTTTAGACCCACACAAGTTTACACAACACATTGTAACAATCAAAAGACCATTTCTTCATTCCTAGAGTTTCGAGTTCACAAGATTCATGCTCTAATTCATCGATGCTATAAAACCCTAAGTTAGAATGTCTAAACTACTACCATACATTTATTTTAAGCAGATTCCACAACACAAAACCACTTTCTATCATTTCAAGGGATATACTACATAAGTTTTAAGATGCAACATCAATCAATTTTAGTCCCTTAGTCAAGAGCCACTTTTGAATTTCTGTTTAAATAGTATATGAACAAGAATCCATAGTACAAAGGGAATCAAAATACCTTGTGTTCGTAGTGGGGTGGTTGTGAGAGGGACTCTTTTAGCAGCCTACATGCCCGGTTTGATCACCGACCATAGAACAATGGAGATGGAGGAGAATTTGGGAAGAGAGCATTTTGAGGAATTTCGGGGATTTAGGGAGTTTGGAGATATCTGATGGCTATGGAAGGTGGGAATGTGGTATTTTATGAGATAGAAAGGAAGTTTAATGAAAAAACGGTTTTGAAAGGAATTTGAAAAGAGTTTGGAGGCTAATGAACCGTTATGTCCTTTTATATTACCGGCCGGGTCAGGTCGGGTCACTCGCGATTTGGACCTACGACACCCCGTGGATGGGCCGTAAGACAGTCGACGGTCAATTAACTAGGAACGTCGAGGCAACAAGACTTAGAAAGTTTTTGAAATATACCTCGAATCTACGGACACCATCGACGGTCTGTATATTGAGCGACGGCTAGTCGATGGGGTCCGTAGATCTGTGCACCAGACCGTTTTCTGCAGATTGTTATTTTTGGTCCCTGCACATGTAACCCCCATTAAGCTATTCTTTTTGTGTTTTTCTAGAGACTTTAAGACACATACTCTACACTAATCTCTAGCCAACACTAGTGCATACATGCGAATGAACTAAAACAAAAAAATGAAACGGAAAGAGTACGACTATTGCTACTAAGAAAACAAAACCTATCGATGGCTAGAGAATACACCTTGAGTTGCCTCTCAAGAAGTGCTTGATTTAACATCGATGTACGATGCATGCTCCTTGATTACTCATACTTCATCAAGGTGATATGCCTCAACAACTTCATGGACACTCTCCGCATGCCCCAAGTAGATCTTAATCCTTTGCCCGTTGACTGTGAACTTTGCACCCTCCTTATTCTCCAACTCAACCGCTCTATGTAAGAACACTTTAGGGATAAGGAATGGTCCCATCCACTTAGACTTTAGTTTGACCGGAAACAAGCGTAGCCTAGATTTGAATAGAATCACCAAGTCAGCAACCGCAAATTCTCGCTTTTCAATCTTTTGGTCGTGGTACTTCTTCATATTCTCTTTGTAGATGGCTGAACTTTCATACACTTTGAGGCAAAACTCATCAAGCTCATTCAACCCATTAAGTCTCTGTTCCACCGCTCCATTCCAATCCATCTTCAATTTTTTCATTGCCCACATTGCTTTTTTCTCTAACTCGACCGGCAAGTGACAAGCCTTCCCATATATAAGTTTGTATTGAGACATACCTATGGGAGTCTTTTATACTGTCAGGTAGGCCCAAATAGCATCGTCAAGCCTCCTTGACCAATCCGTTCTATTAGCATTCACCATTTCTGCCAGAATTTGCTTGATTGCTCCATTGGACACCTCAACTTGCCCGCTAGTCTGTGGATGATAAGGAATTGCCACGTTAGGACGTACCCCATATTTCTCCAGTAGCACTTTGAGTAAGTTATTACAAAAATGAGAGCCACCATCACTAATAATGGCCCTTGGTGTACCAAATCTGGAGAAAATGTTCTTTTTCAAGAACGCGGTGACACTCTTTCCTTCATTGTTAGGAAGCGTTATGGCTTCCCCCATTTTGACGCATAGTCAACCGCGACAAGTATATACTTCATTCCATTAGAACTGAAAAAAGGGCCCATAAAGTCAATGCCCCAAACTGGGGCGAAGCCACGTAGGCTCAAGGGTGTCTAATTGGACACCCTTCGTCGAAACAAAATGCTATATGTACATGTAAAATTTTGATTTAATATTGATATATATATAAAAGTTGGACCCCCTAAAATAACTAAACAATACGCAGTCGAGTTGTAAATGGCTGGCGCGTCCCTACACTTTGTCCGGGTTCGATTCCCCGCAGGGAGTTTCATTTATTATAGTTATTTTTGACTTCTCGAATTTAATTAATTAGAAAGAAATGCATATTTTTAGCATAAATATTTAGTGGCGTTTCGGTTAATTGTGTCATGAATCCCTCCGTTGACCCAAGGTCGAATCCCCTCTAACACTAATAATTTTTTTCCAATTAAAATTGAATTGTTTCCTTAAATTTTAATATATTCTCACTATGCAATAAGATTTCCTAAAATTTAATACTTTTTGTTTGTGGATTTTTTTCAATTAGAATTGAATTATTTCCTTAAACTTTAATACCTTTTTCTTGTAGAATAAGATTTCCTTAAATTTTAATACCTTTTCCTTGTAGAATAAGATTTCCTTAATTTTTTTTTAAAAAAAATTCATATCGAATAAGATTTTCTTTCTCTATAAATACAAGACGCAATTACCCAAATGAAGTATATTAAAAATGACTTGCGAAACCGAATGGATAATGAATTTTTAGACAGTTATATAGTGCCTTATGTAGCAAACAAAGTATTTCGTACTATTTCTAATGAGTCTATTATAAACACATTCTAGGATATGAAACCTCGTCGTATACAATTGTAAAAATATTTTTGAATCATGTTTTCAATAGTAGTTGTTTTTTTATGTTAGTTTTGAATTATACACTTGTAATTCTATTAAAAATATTCTTATATTCAATTAAATATTGCTTAACTTGATTATTGTTAGTTTAAATTATCGTTTTATTCTTTAAAAAATACTATTAAATATTTGGACAACCTTAATGAAATTCCTGGCTACGCCACTGGCCCCAAACATCAAATAACTCAATCACCAAAATAGGATTTAAAAGGAGCTCTTGCCTCTTCAAAATTCCTCCAGCTCTTTGGCACCTATCGTATGACTTGGACAACTCATGAGCATCTTGGTGAATGGTTGGCCAATAGTACCCACACTGCAAAATCTTGTTTGTAATCCGGATACCAATATGGTGCCCACCCACCAGAGATGAGTGACATGCCTCCAAAACACTGAACATCTTAACTTCCGATACACAACGGCGGATAATCCCATCGGCACATATACGATATATGTAAGGCTCATCCCAAAAGAACTTTTTCACATCATACATAAACTTCTTCCTCTAATGGAAAGACAAGTCCAATGGAACTATATCACTACCCAGATAATTTGTAAAATCTGCGAACCATGAAATCAAATCTTGAGAAGCGGCCAATGCATCTTCATCAGGGAATGCATCATTAATCTCAACCTTTTCTCCTACTTCACCATAGCTTCATCTCTAGCCTAGACAAGTGATCGGCAACTTGATTCTCAGTCCCCTTTCTATCTTTTACCTTAAAATCAAACTCTTGCAGAAATAGCACCCATCAAATCAACCTTGGATTCACATCCTTCTTTGCCATCAAATACCTCAAAACGGAGTGGTCTGTGTATACTATGACCCTTGTGCCAAGAAAATAAGAGCGAAATTTTTTGAAGGCAAACATCACTGTATGAAGCTCTTGTTCGGTTACTGTGTAGTTCTTTTGAACTTCATTTAAGGCTTTACTTTCATAGTAAATGGGTGAAGGATTTTATCCCTTCTTTGTCCCAATACCACAACAAGAGCAACCCCACTCGCATCACACATCACCTCAAACGGTTTACTCCAATCTGGGGAAATAATAATGGGCGCTGGCACCAACTTCCCTTTAATTCTCCAAACGCTTTCACACAGGATTCATCGAAATGGAACTTACATTCCTTCTCGAGTAGTTTGCACAAAGGATGTGTAATTTTCGAAAAATCCTTGATAAACCTCAGGTAAAAACCCGCATGTCCAAGAGAACTTCTCACACCTTTTATTGAGATAGGAGAAAGAAGCCTCTCAATAACTTCGACTTTACCTCTATCAACCTTTATCCCCTTCTCCAAGATGTGATGGCCCAATATTATACCTTCTTTCACCATGAAGTGACATTTTTCCCAATTAAGCACCAAATTAAAATCTTCATATCTTTGATAACCATTGACAAATGACTCAAACAACTATCAAAGGAGTCTCCAACCACCGCAAAGTCATCCATAAATACCTCAATAGTGTCGTCTACCATATCAGAGAATAGCGACGTCATACATCGTTGGAAGGTGGCCAGTGCATTACATAACCCAAAAGGCATCCTCTTGAATGTGAACGTCCCATAAGGGCAAGTAAAAGTGGTCTTCTCATGATCCTCAGGGGCAATAGAGATTTGATTGTAGCCCGAATAGCCATCGAGAAAATAGTACCATCCTTCTCCTGCAAGTCTATCTAACATTTTTCCTAAGTGAAAAGGATCTTGCTTGATCTACATCACTCATGATATATGTGCATTTGGTATGAGTTACTTATTTGCCTCTTGAGTGATAATGTTGAGCATGATTGGATGTGCTTTAAAGATTGTTGAATGTTGAGGTCTTAATGAAATGAAATATAAAAACCATGTTATGATTAGGATAAGGATGTTCCTTCTATGAACATGATAAATGACTATGTGTTTGATGTACTAAGGAGTGAGTGAATGAAGGTTTCTACTTATTTGTGTTGCATTGAGTGCATGATTGTATGAAGTTGGTGTTCCTTGTAAGTTTGGTGCATTGACTATTATGTGATGATATTATGAATTTTCTGAGCTTCTCTATGAGTCATTGATTCCTTAAAAGTTTTTAAAGTGTTCCAAGTGTCATTCGAGGACGCATGTTCCCAAGTGGGGGATATTGTAAGACCCTCAAAATGATTTGAGGTGTATAGAGACTCACATGTGCCTAAAAATGTTAATATCTTGTTAATAAAGTGTTTTATAGCTTGTATATCTGATTTTAAATGGTTTGGAGGTCAAACATCCAAGAACAACTAAGACGTTCGAAAGTTAGTCTTTAAGCGTGCTAGTGTGTCCTTGCATGTTTGCCTTGTTTTTATGCGTTTTTTGGAGTCTAAAAACAGTAGAGGTTACTCTATTATCATCATAGACATGTTAAGGGTAAAAATGTTTGGTTACGACTCCCCGAGGACCACCCTAAGGGCCCCCGAGAAGGACCAAAACTTTGGACAAAGAAACTGCCTAAGGCAGCGTGCAGAACCAGTATATGGAGGCCATCACTCGTCGCGTTCCTATCACTCAAACTGTCTTTGCGTCTCGCGACTTGCACGAGACTTACTGCCTCAAAAAATTACGTGAGGCAAAATTAGGAGCTGCCTCCGCGACGCGCAGCCACTTCCCATATTCGGTTGCGCTATTTTAAAGTCAAGTTTGACATGTTTAAAAGGTCCAAAAACTATGGGGGTATTTTTGTAACTTTGGGAGTTGGTTATAAACTATTTTTAGGACTTATTTAACCCCTTTCCCAAATCAAAACCCCAACACCCAATAAGAAATCAAAATCCCAAAACTTTCTTCTCTTCCAAATTCTCTCGAACCTCCATTGGAGGGAAAACTCAAGCTCAAGCTAAAACATGAATTTTGGATTCATTTATTCTACAAATGTGTGGTCTTTTCTTGTATTAAGGTATGTTAACCCTTGATCCTTAGTTAATCTTCCATCGAATGAGTTCCTTCAAAGGTTTTCAAAGAGATTTCAAGATCAAAATTGCTAACTTTCAATCTAGACATGGGTTCATTTTCAAATTATTCTCAAAGGCATTTTAATGGTGAATTTATGATTATACAATGATTTTAATATTAAATTCAATAAACTTCCATAATTTTCCTAGTTTCTCAATTTATGATATAATGTGGGTCTTGTGATCTTGATTAGATGATGATTGTATTATGTTTAGATTGTAATGAATTGCTTAATTATATGTTTATCTATGTCAATTGATTATGAATTGTTGAGTATTGATGAATGGTGATCAAATTTTGGAAGTATTGGTGAGTTGACCTAGATCTCTCTATTTAGTATAGAATTGACATCGAATTGTGTTCATTTGTGTGGTCTACTTATGGTTGCGGTGTTTAAATTCTTGTCTATATAATTATGTGTTGATATCATGGCCTTGAAGGCAATTGATGTAATGTGAATTGTGGTGATGATGATCACATGTGTGAATGGTTTTGTGTAGTCTTTAATCCTAGTATCATGCTCTAGGTATAGTGCTAATGTGATTGATGTTATTAGGGTTAGGTGTGGTCTATATGTTTAACCTTGATTAATTTACTATTGAAGGATGATCCCCTACCTATGTGACCCTATATGAAGGTGTGATCATTGCATGTTAAGAGTCTTCTATTCTAAAGTTAAATATTCTTATATCTCCTATGATGTAATGTGGGTGTGTGGCCTAGATTCCCTAAACATTGTATATGTGAGTTCATGACTAGAGGGATACATGGTATATGTGTTGTAGTCTTGTAAGGGTGTATTTCTAAGAAACTAAGTTGTTACTCTTATGTGGTCATGATGACTAATATGCACACACATCTCATGCATCATTACAAGTGTAATATGTTCATGATGTGAATGAATTAAAGTAAAAAGGATGTATCTTAACTAGGATGACTTGATAGGTAGACTAGTTTAGGTAAGGGTAAGAGACATTACTTATTCATTGCACATGTGTACCTTAATATGATAATTCTAGGGTGATTTCTGTATGTATATAAGTGCATGATTAAGCCATGAACATGATACATATAAGATGAGGATAAATGCATGATTGTGAGGGATTAGAAGTGACCTCTTATGCATCTTAATATTATGTTACGAAGTAAAGTTTATGAATGATGAAGTATAAGCATGTAGTGTCTAAATGTGTTTATATGAAAGTCTTGCTCATATATGTACATATACACATGAATGAATGAATGAAACATGTTATGATATTCTAGTAAAGTAGAGTCTTTGGAAAGGTATTGCTCAATTGTACTCTAAACTAGGCTATGCTATGAATATGCTATGTCTATGTGAAAGGATATTCTCACATGAGTTAGGTTTGATGAAAGGACATCATTCTCTACACTAACCTATGAGCTATGCATATGAGGGCTTAATCTCTTAAAGCCTGTTTCTATGAAGTAATGTTAATAAAGGCTTTCCAAAAGTGAACTTAGATTAGCACCGAGTGAACTTGACCATGAGAGGTGCCCCTTCCCAAAAAAGGAAGGCATGTTCACTATATGGTTTCTCATGAGATTGAAGCTACAATGGAAATTATCATAAAGAGGGTTTCAATATACATCCCCTAGTTCCTTAACTGTTTCTCCCATAGGACCTAGCAAGTGGATCCACATAGATGCTAGCATGATGTTAACGTTCTACATTGGCAAGTAGAGCACCTCCTTTCAGTGTGGGGTTCCATGACACCGTATTCCATGTTTAGCTCACATGGTATTAATATCGGTTAAGACTATAGTTTACCTAAAGTAAAATGGACAATGGGAGTAAGATGTTGAACCCTAACTAGGATCACCTAAGGGAAGTTGCTTAGTGTAGGTTAGGGTGTGGGACTTTACCTATGCATTGGATAAATAGCTCTTGAAAGGAGTTCTAGAATGGAGTTCTATATGTATATATATATGTATACGTCTATTATGCATGACATTGTAGTATTGACCTACTTATAAAATGATATGTTTGATATTGACCTTATTGACTATATGATGAAGGTCTTACTTGATATGCATGTAGTTGGTTAAACTTGTCATATTGATGTATGAAGTAAGTGATAGTGCTTGTGGTCTCTTTGTGGGTTTACTTAGTATGGTGAGGTTATGGGGCTTCACATGTACATTGCAGTTGTAGGCTTAGATTGAGCTTATAAGTAAAGTCCTATGATGTATTTTCTTGAACGAACTCTATACATGTAATGTTGACTAATGTATTTTTATGATTATATTGGTAGTATTGACTAGCATGTGGTCTTGAAGGGACTATAAAGACTAAATGGGTTATAACAGGAAGAATAAGTAAATGAGTATTATATGAGGGTCATGATGTATGTTGGTTCATATGTGAAGTATGTGTTTCATGATATGCTAAGCTTCTAGGAATGTATATGTTTGAGTTAATGAAGGTTGTATGAAGTTTACCCTTGGTGACCTTAAGGTGGTACTTTGGTGTTAATGGTGGAATGGCACACTATTCACACATTGCACTAAGTGTTACTTAAGGGTTGCTTTGGGTGGATGAGTTAAGGTAAAGAGTAAAGGTAAAACTATGAAAATGTTGAATATGCCTTAAATGTGATATGTGACTTTATGTGATGTTATGACTATGGCACATGTCTATATGAAGTATGTAATCTATATGATGCTTATTGTAGTAATGTTTATGAAGTTTTACTAAAAGGCATGTTTCGTGGTTTTTAACTAAATGTCCTTTTTAAATGCATGTTTTTGCATGGTTGTCATACTTAGTGCATTCTTGTAAGAATACCATTCTTCTTCATGTTTTACACAAAGTGTAGATGGTGAATGGCTAGAGTATATTTACTAAGTGAGGATCTTGGATAGATCTTCCAAGTTCAAAGAAAGGGATGCTTATGATTCAAGGATTTTCCTATGTCAAGTTCTTATTCAAAGTATATGTAATAGCTTAGATATTATTTTATATTGGTTAAGGGTCGTGTCCCTATTCTAGTCAATTGATGTTGAGTCTAAGATGACAAAAGAGATTTAGAGTCTATTTATGTACTTATGATATTTTATATATATGAACTGGTATTCTAGCATATGATGTGCTATGAATTTTTTTAATTTTTCCATTAAATTTTGTATGACAATATGATAAATGATGTCTATGGTCTAGTACAAGACCTCTAAGAGGTCAAGTACGCCATGTTACTTATAGGGGATGATCCCCAATCGTGACAAATACCCCTTAAAAATCCATATTGGACATTTCCTTAATCCAAAAGTCAAGCATCTAAAGGGCATAACTTACTCATACGAACTCGGAATCGCACAAATGTGGTGGCATTGGAAAAATCATTCCAAGAGATTTCCAACCATATCTAGAACCACACACAACTTATCCTGAGCTAGTAGTTATGATCGTGTGAAGTTGAGCAAAAACTCATTTCAACTTACTTACAAATTTCCAGATTTCCATATTATTTCTAAAAGTAACTATTTCCAGATTTTAAACTTCCTTCTAGTTCTTTCTAGTTGCGAGGTATTACAATATCTCCCCCTTGGAAAATTCTTTCTCGAATTAGATTATTCTTACTAGGCATAGGGTAGAAATATCAAGTTTAAACACACAAAAAGCAATTAAACAACATGATTTATCATAATTTATATTGTACTAAGAAGAAAATAGTCTACATTTTCTACGAAGTCAAAGAGATATGGATATCTGTTCTTCATATCCACCTTAGCCTCCCAAGAAGCTTCCTCAACAAATTGGTTATTCCAAAGGAATTTGACTGATGTTACTTCATTTATTCTCAACTTGCCAACTTGGCGATCTAAAATCTTAACAGGAATCCCTTCATAAGATAAGCTATCCTTGAGCTCAATATTTTCAATTGGTATGATCAATGATGGATCGCCCATACGCTTCTTCAACATGGAGATGTTAAATACCACATGAACCCCTGCTAACTCTTGTGATAGCTTTTATTCATAAGCTACATTTTCAATCTTCTTGGATATTCGATAACATTCAATATATTAGGGAGTAAGTTTCCCTTCATACCAAACCTCATAACACCCTTCATGGGTTAAACTTTCAAGTAAAACCAATCATCTACTTCAAACTCTAACTTCGTTCTCCTAACATCAGTTTAGGATTTCTGATGTTTGTACATCGTTTTTAACCTCTCTTGAATCACATTCACCTTCTCCAAAGCTTAATAATCTAAATCTGATCTTGTCAACCCAGCTTCACCAACTTCAAACCATCCAATAGGAGATTTGCACCTTCTCACATAAAGAGCTTCGCAGGGAGTCATTTGGAGGCTAGAGTGGTAACTATTTTTGTAAGCAAACTCAATTAGAGGTAGGTAATCATCCCAATTACCTTTAAAATCAATCACACATGCCCTCAACATAACTTCGAATGTCTGAATATTGCGCTCTAGTTGCCCACAGTCTGAGGATGATAGATAGTACTTAAGTTCACCTTTAATCCCAAACCTTTCTGAAAAGATTTCTAGAATTATGCACCTCTATCTTAAATAATGGAGACTGGAACTCCATGAATTCTTACCACCTCCTGAATATATAACTTGGCATTATCTTCTGCTAAATGGGTAGTCTTTACCGGACAAAAATGGGCTTATTTTGTCATCTTGTCGACAATCACCCAAATAGAATCATGTTATATGCGAGACCCTGGTAAACCTGTGATGAAATTAATATTAATCATCTCATAATTCCATTCCAGAAGTTCTATATTATGAACTGAATGACATTGCCCTTGGTGATCTACTTTAACTAATTGGCAATTTGGCCACTTTGCAACAAATTCAGTAATGCCCTTTTTCATACAATTCCACCAATATACTTCTCTCAAATAACGATACATTTTAGTGAAAGATGGATGAATATAATTTTTGGAGCTATGACCTCCTCCATGATCCTCTCTTTGAGTCCATCCACCATTGAAACACACAATCTACCTTGATATCTCAATACACCATCTTCCCCTTGTTCAAAAGCTAATACCTTTAATTCAAGAAAAATGAGATCTTGTTCTTTCTTGCCATTTACTTCTGACACTAATGACGACTCAACCCCATTCATCACCACTACCGCTCCTTTTGTGGAATCCATTAGTGGGACCCCTAGTCGTCGTGCTAGTCTATGTATATCTTTTTCTAGTTTTTCGCTTCTTCCTCAAGAAGGGTGGTACTACCCATCGACAACCTGCTTAAGGCATCAACAAAAACATTAGCCTTACATGTGTGGTTAAGAATACTCATGTCATAATCATTGAGAAATTCTAACCACCTCATTTGTCTGAGGTTAAGCTCTCTCTGTGTGAACACATATTATAGGCTCTTATGGTCAGTGAATACATCAACATGAACACCTTACAAATAGTGATGTCATATCTTCAAGGTGAATACTGCTTCATCCAACTCTATGTCATAGGTTGGATAATTCTTATCATGAACTTTCAAATGTTTGGATGCATAATCTATAACATTGTCATTCTGAATAAACACACAACCCAAACCAACTCTAGATGCATCACAACACCCCACAAAACCTTAAGTACCTTTCGGTAAAGTCAAAAATGGGGAAGTGGTCAACCTCTTTTTCATTTCCTAAGAGCTTTTCTCACAATCTTCAGACCCTTGAAACGTCACTATTTTCTGAGTTAACTTCGTCAAAAGATAAGAAATAGATGAGAACCCCACTACAAACCTTCTATAATAGACAACTAAACACAAGAAACTCCTAATATCAGTTGGAGATGTAGCTCTAGGCCAATTCTGCACTTCCTCAATCGTATCGAGATACTATGTCGCCTACGAATGCCACGGACTCAAACTAAAACTCACACTTAAAGAACTTAGCATACAACTCTCTATCTTTCAAGGCCTAGAGAACTATTTTGACATGGTTAACATGATCCTCTTAATTCTATGAATATATTAGTATGTCAACAATGAAGACGATAACAAACACATATAAATAAGGCTTGAAGACTCTGTTCATAAGGTATATGAACACTGCTATTGCATTAGTTAAATTGAACGACATGACCAAGAACTCATAATGACCATAATAGGTCCTGAATTCGTTCTTTGTATTATCACATTCCCTTACTTTCAAGTGTTTAAAGCCTGATCTAAGTTCAGTTTTTGAGAAATAGGAAGCACCCTAAAGCTGATAAAAAAGATCATTAATTCTAAGAAGGGATACATAATTGATGGTAACCTTGTTTAGATGATGGTAGTATATACACATTCTAAGGGAACCATCTTTATTTCTTACAAACAAGAGCAGAGTGGCTCAAGGTGAGACACTTGGTCGAATGAAACCCTAATCTAATAGATCCTTCAACTTCTCTTTAAGCTCTTTCAATTCTACCGGTGCCATTTTCTATGACTTAATTGATACAGGACGAGTATATGAAGAAGATATATACAAAAGTCTATCACTCTCAGGAGGGACTCTGCCAAGATCATCCTGAAACGCTTCTAGAAACTCTTTTAGTATTGAAACTGACTGAATATGAGGTACCTCAATACTTGAGTCATAAACTCGAACAAAGTAATAGACACACCCATTAGAAACTAACTTCCTTACCTTAATGTACAAAATAAATTGACCCTTAGTCACTACTGAACTAGTTTTCCACTCTAAGACTGGCTCATTTGGAAACTTACACTTTACTACTCGATTTCTACAATAAACTGAGGCATAACAGGAAGCCAGTCAATACCAAGAATTACATCAAAATGTACCATGTCTAACTCAATTAAATCAACCATGGTACTCTTTTGTTTAATGGAAACAAGACAATAACGATAGTCTCCTTATTCTAGAATGAACTCACCAACATATGTAAAAATTCTGAATGGTTCACTAAGTTGCACAAGAATAATATAAAAGTTCATAGAAACATATGGAGTTAAAAAAGATAAACTAGCTACTGGATCTAACAAGGCATTAATAGTGATGTAAAATACTCGAATCATACAAGTGACAACATCTGGCAAATCCTCTTCCTCTTGGTGACCTTGATAACATATAGGCGGTTTGTTCCTCCTCTAGTACTGAAAATAGCCCCTCTAGGTGCAGCCCCATGTCATGCACCGATCCAACAACCTAGGCGGGACTGGCACTCGAAGAGCATTGTTGTCCTCGAGCGGACCTTTGGCCTGGATTAATTACATAGTGGAAAAGTTAACATAAGATATAAAACTCATGGAATGTAAATTAAAGAAATATCTTAGCCAAAATCACAAATCATATCTTAAACGTTTACATTTTAAAGGAATAAGACTAAAGAACTCATACTATGTGTATTTGAAGACTCTAAAACAAAGAAGGATGTTGGGACCGGTCTCCTAAACATCCTAAACTGAAAAACAGAAAGTAAGTGATAAACCATGTCCCCTAGAATGGAAGGAGGCTCACCAACTGACTCTAAGCTGCTTACTTGATCAATGGTTCGTTGGATGCCGATCCTAATTATCTGTGTCTACATCATAATACGATGCAGACCATCTGGCATCAGTATATTGAATTGATGAGTATTCGATTTTGAATGCTAAACAATACAAACATAGGCTTCAAAGGAGAATTTTAAGAACTTACCTCGCTAAAGTCAACTCTGCAAGACTGAACTCATTTGAACATAAAGCAACTTTAGCACACGTGCAATATAAGGAAAAACTATTTAAAACATTATGTCAGCTCTGTATGCATGCAAAGATACAATATAACTCTTAGATGTATGTAAAAATACAAATAATTGTGCATGTAAAATACATTTAAATTCTGTGTGAGTTTCTCTAACTGACAACCATCTGTTAAGAGCTAAAGTGATGATACAACGTTTTACCTCACGCTGCCAGGGCCATAATATACCTTTCCATAAATATATATATAGAACCTGAACTACTAAGTGGATCCACTAGTCTATGCTAAAAAGCACTGAAGGAATAATCTAAAAAGTATGACTTTTTCTACCCATAGTGGATACATTGTTTATGGGGGTTGTGAGTTATCAGAACTCTCACCCATATTGATTCTCAAAACAACTCCCAAAAATATTATTATATTAGCTCTTATGTTTTAAAAACATACTTCCTTCTGTGATTTGAGATTAGTAGTCAAAAACTTACCTCAAAGGCTATATTTGAAATTCAAAATTCCCCTCTTGCTTTACCTAGAAAGCGATTACTTTTTGTTACAACTAGATCAAAGGCGTTGAAATCTCAATTTCCGTTCTTACTTAAAGGTGAAAACATTTTATAATTATTAGGAATAATTAGTCCCCATAAACCACTTTGATGAAATGAACTTCACTCCCTATCTTTACTCTTAACTCAACTTTATCTTTAAGTCTTAAAACAAAGTTAAAAGCATTTGAAGAAGACTTCTATAAAAGACTCAAAGAACTTTCTAGACTTGACTCTTAACTATCCTTGAATTTGATGTTATGGATTCAAGGTTGTAATTCATAACTTGGTGTCAAAACACTTTAGAAAGGTGTAAACGGACTAATTTATGAAAACTTTGTGTAAAACGCAGATCCAGGCGCATCTGGGGCGGCCCGATCTTGCCCTAAAGATAAGGGCCCAACTTGGGTGCACCGAAGGCAGGCCACCCTAGGACCTCTCGCTGACACACCCCGGAAATTCTATGACCTAGAATAGAGATTCACAAAATGACTAATAATGATTTTAGACCTAAATAAGTGTAATAAACTTGTCTAAGAAGTGTTAGAACCAAAATGCTAAGAAACAACCATGATGTCCAGAAACTAGCAAAATTGAACTAGAGAACGTCCTTAGGTCTTGGGAAGGTTTATAAGTGTTGTATGAAGTCTAAAACTTGTTAAAAGTCTTTAAATAGGTAAAATATTATTTATAGGGTTAAACGTCCAGGTCCAAACCCCTAAGGTTTGCCCGAGTCCACGAAGGACCCCACTTTGACAAAGCAAGCTTCCAAGAGGCAATAGCTTTTGTGCATCGAGGGAGACAGTCCGCGTCGCGGACTTGGAAAATCCAAAGACAAATTCTTGGTATGTGACGTGGACACATCACAAACTCTTCTGTTTCAAAAATTATTTTTGGATATATTGCGGGAACAGCTCCGCGGCTCGGACTTGTTTCCTGACGAAAAATCTTAAATTGGAATTCGAGTTTGACTTCATTAAATGGTCAATTTAAGTGAGGGGTATTTTGGGTATTTTAGGGGAGGGTTATGTATTGATGTTCCTTCAGTTTTCCCTCACAATAACTGACTCAAGTCAAAACCCCAAAAGAAATCTCGAAAGCTCTCCCTTCTCTCCCTTCTCTCTCTACTTATCCCCCATTGAAAAAAAGCTTTGAGGCTTGGAGAAGAAGACCAAATCCCTCAAGTTTATACTCAATTTCGTGGTGATTAATCTTTAAGGTATGATTTCTTTCACTCTTGGGATTCTTTTCCCTAAGAGGTCCCTCCAAAAGATGATTTCTAAATCCCCCAAAACTAGGGTTCTTCCTCTCACATGGGTCTTCTTTGAAAAATGAAATTACGAATCAATTGTTATGAATTATGATTAACTAATGTTGTTTAAGTATATATTGATGGTTAATTGATGATTTCCTATGAGATTTCCGTAGACACATATCCTTACCGAATTTTCATGAAAACCTTGAATTGATATGGTGAATTGTGAAGATCATGAACATGTAGATTGCCTACATTGTTGTTAATTATGTAATTGCTTGTCAAATTTACATTGTTTATGTAATTTGTTATGTATTCTTGGTAATGTAAGTATGAAGGTTCTTGTATGGGGCAAATAAGGTATTTTGATTGGTTCTTCTTGGATTCAATTGTGAATTATGAGTTACTTAGATAGTAATGCTTCTATGTCTAATGTGTGATTGTGATGTGATGTTAGGTATTCCTCATCCTTAAATCTAAGACATTGAATTATACATGAATTATGTATGCATGTTATGATACAAATATTGTATAATTGAAAGTAGTTTCTCATGATTATTATAAAGTTTAACTTAAAGGTTTACTCACTTGTGAATTGGTGTCTAAAGTGAAAGGACTGTTCTCACATATGATAAACTATGATATAATATAATAAGAAATTTACATAGTGGTCTAGAGGAGGCTAATGTGAACTTGTATAATGAAATAATATGATTAAAAAGGGAACAATTTCTTAGAAACGAAAGGGCATGAAAATGAGATGGAGGTCTCACGTTAGTAGGTACGGCCTCCCATATGGGTTTCTTCACGTTAGTAAGTATGGATTCTGAAGATATGTGTTCTCATGAGATGGAAACATTCACGTTGAGTAAGTCAAGGTCGCTAGAAACAATCTCCTTTACCCTTAACTATGTGCCCACATAGGACTCTAGCTTAGTGGATCCACCTAGATAAGTATGTACAAATGGTTGCACCTTAGGCAATTGTTAACCCTCTCTTTTCGGTGTGGGAGTACAACACCGGATTCCATATAGCTCACATGGTCTCATGTAGGTTATTGCCTTTATTCCCTAATGTAAAAGTAAATGAACAAGTTAAGTATGTGAACTCTTATTAGTGTTGTCTTAAAAGCTACTAAATAGTGTGAGGGAGGGTATGAGACTTCTCTTACACATTACACATGTGGTATCCTAAGGGATGGTTCTAGTAGTGTTATCTTATGATTATGATTATGTTGATAAGTTATGAGTAGTGTTGATGTATGAAGCATGTTATGAAAATATGAGAATTATGTTGTAGGTATGAAATGGGTTGCTTAATATGATACTTAGCTTTGGATAGGGTTATGAGGCTTTATTCTTGGCATTGCACAAGTGTTGCATGAGTTTCTTCTATGTTGTGTTGACGTATGATATTCCATATATGTGTATATTGAGTTGTTGGATATTATGCATGATTTTGACTAAATTGTCCCTTTTTCATGCATTAATTATGCAAACGAACCATACTTAGTACATGTGTTTTCTACTAACCCATATTTCTTCCCTTTTTCCCTCAATATTGTAGCTTCGGGCAATTGAGGTATCTTCAGGCTAAAGCAAGAAGGGTTGGACTAGACTCTCCAAGTTTTGGTAGCTCCTCTAGTTCGAGGATGCTACTACATACTCTACCTTAGTCGTACTTGTATTGTCTAAAGACATTCTTTTCTCTTCTATTGTTGAAGTTATTGATGTAAGCCCTATGTGGAAACTTTGAATTTGTATAAGAGCTATGGCCGGATGTTTTACTACATTTAGATGGTTTAATGTGAGACAAAGTGTTACACTAAATTCTTATGTATTTTTATGTTTCTTAAGCGAGAAGCTTCCTACGTGAGATGTCTATGTAAACCTCACTACGTATGTATATAAGAGTTTTAAATTTTTCCGCACTTTGACCTATGATATGTGATGATGAATGCTAAGGGCTTGTCTACGTCCTCTTTGAGGACGAAGATGCCGGTTACGCCAAAGGGGTACTTTGGGTCGTCAAAAACTTGGTATCAGAGCATGATGTTGAGTAATCTTAGGATTGGTGTCTCACTAAACCACGTCTTTGCAGAGTCTTATTCATAATTGTGAAGTGCGCCACACTTTTGAATGAGAGACTATGCGATCCTTAGGAACTTTCACTCTCTTCGTATTCCTTAATCGTGCCTAAGAGTCTTAACTCTATCTAGTCCTTTCTTCTAATCCCTTTATTGTGCTTATAAGAAATTAATACAAGGAGGAACAATTCTCGAAAGGCCGAGGAAGAGAATTTTAATGAGGTGGTTCCCCCTCAAGGTCCTCAAAACCCTCAAGTTCCTATTTAAGAAGGGGCAATGACTAACGTTGAGATAAGGACGGCTATTCATAGCTTGAATCAAGTGTAGGCTATCCAAGTTTCTAGGGATGCAAGGGTGCAAGTGAACCCCAATGCTAACACCACTCCTTCAAGGATTAGGGATTTCACAAGGATGAATCCCATTACTTTCTATTGTTCTAAGGTGGAGGAGGACCCACATGTGTTCATTGATGAAATGTTTAAAGTTCTTTATGCTATGGGAGTTTCTTCTCAAGAAAAGGCGGAACTAGCGGCCTATTAACTCAAAGATGTTACTCAAGTTTGGTATGAGCAATGGAAGGATAAGAGGTCGGTTATAGAAGGTTGGATTACTTAGGAAGCTTTCAAGATGGCTTTCCTTGATAGGTTCTTTTCCTTGGAATTAAGGGAGAGAAAAATGCAAGAATTCATCAACCTTCGTCAAAGGGGTATGAGCATGAAGGAGTATAGTATAAAGTTCACTCAACGATCAAAGCATGCTCCTATTATGGTTGCGGATTCTAGGGCTACGATGAACAAATTTGTCATAGGGATATCCCATCTTATGGTTAATAAGAGTAGGTGGTTATGTTGATTCCTAGAATGGACAACTCTCATCTCATGGTTCATTCCGAACAAATTGAGGAGCAAAAACTTAAGCAAGTTGGTGGAGAGTTGAAGAAGGTGAGAACCGAAGAGCGCAATTCTTGCAAGAGTAGTTTGAGGTTCAAGAAAAACCAAGGTTCAAGAAGAGGTTTTCCAATCAAGGACCTCCTAATGCTCCAAGGGTTAAAAAGAGTAAGGTGTGTACTCCCAAGACCCAAGGGGGAAAAGTTGGTAGATCTTATGTTGATAAGCCTCTTTGTGCAAAATGTGACTAGAGATATGAGGATAAATGCCTAGTTGGCACGGGAAATTGCTATGGTTGTTGCAAGAGTGGTCACATGAAGAGAGATTTCCCAATGGTGAAGGATCAAGGAAGTTAAAATCCTCAAGCACAAGCAAGTACCCCAAATTTTGATGCTCTTAAAAAGAATCGCTTTTATGCTCTCCGATCCCGAGGTGATCAAGAGAGCTCATCGGATGTGGTTACCGGTATGTTATAATTATTTTTCTTTGATGTATATGCTTTGCTTGATCGTGGAGCTACATTGTCATTTGTGACCCCCCATGTATCCATGAAATTTGAAACACTACCCGACATATTAGATGAACCTTTTTCTGTTTCAACCCCGGTGGGTGATTCCGTGGTGGCTAAAGAGTCTATAAATGTTGTCCTATTTCCTTGCCCAATGGAGTTACGTTAGTTGACTTGATAGAACTTAATATGCTAGATATTAATGTCATATTGGGAATTGATTGTTGCATGCTTGCTTTGCCTCTATTTATTGTTGGACAAGGGAAGTCAAATTTCAATTTCCAAATAAACCCATTTTTGAGTGGAACAGAGGAAACTCAAATCCTAGGGGTAAGATCATTTCGTGTCTAAAGGCTTACAAATTGATTGCAAAGGGTTGTCTCTATCACATAGTTAGAGTTAGGGATCTTGAATCCGAAATCCCTCTCTTAGATTCGGTACACGTGGTGAGGGAGTTTCCAGAGGTCTTCCCGGAATCCCTTTTGAACGGGAAATTGACTTTGGTATAGATCTATTACCGGATACATAACCTATTCGATCCATCCTTATCGGATGGCTTCTGATGAGTTGAAGGAGCTAAAGGCTTAACTCAAAGATTTGTTAGATAAGGGCTTTATTCAACCAAGCATATCTCCATGGGGTGTTTCGGTATTGTTTGTAAAGAATAAGGATGGGTCTTGAGAATGTGCATCGACTATCGTCGATTAAACAAAGTTACCATAAAGAATATGTACCCGCTATGTAGAATTGATGACTTGTTCGATCAACTCTAAGGAGCTAGCTACTTTTCAAAAATTGACTTCATATCGGGTTATCAACAACTTAGGGTAAGGGAGGTTGATATTCCGAAAATGGAATCCGAAAGAGATATGGTCACTTTGAATTCCTAGTTATGTCATTTGGTCTAACTAATGCCCCGGTGGCTTTCATGGACCTTATGAATAGAGTTTTTAGAAAATATCTTGATTTGTTTGTCATTATCTTTATAGATGATATTTTGATATACTCTAGGAGTGAGAATGATCATATGAGTCATTTGAGGATAGTTCTGCAAGTTCTCAAGGATAACCAACTTTTTGCTTAATTTAGTAAATGTGAATTTTGGTTGAGATCGGTTGCGTTTCTTGGCCACATTGTGTCTAGTGAAGGGGTAGAGGTTGATCTGAGGAAGACAGAAGTGGTCAAGAATTGGCCAAGATCTTTGAATATCACCGACATCCTAAGCTTTCTAGGGTTGGCCGGTTACTATAGGAGGTTTGTTGAGGGATTTTCGTCCATCACATCTCCATTAACAGCTTTGACCCAAAAGAAATCAAAGTTTGAATGGTCGGAACCATGTGAAGAGAGTTTCCAATTATTGAAAGATACACTCACATCCGCTCCAGTATTGACTTTACCGGAGGGTACCGATGGGTTTGTTATTTATTTTGATGCCTCCCGAGTGGGTCTAGGGTGTGTGCTTATGCAACATGGCAAAGTAATAGTGTATGCCTCTAGGCAAATAAAGCCTCATGAGAAGAACTATCCAACTCATGACCTTGAACTTGCGTTCGTGGTATTTGCATTGAAAATTTGGAGACATTATCTTTATGGGGTACATGTTGCTGTATTCACCGATCACAAGAGTTTACAATATGTGTTTACCCAAACAGATTTGAACTGACGTCAAAGAAGATGGTTAGAAATTTTAAAGGACTATGGTATGAGTGTCCTTTACCATCCCGGAAAAGCTAATGTGGTAGAGGATACCTTGAGTAGAGTGTCCATAGGTAGTGTGGCTCATGTGGTTTATGATAAGAAAGAGTTAGTAAAAGAGGTTCATAGGTTGGCTCATTTGTGTGTTCAACTAGAAGACTCTACAAAGGGTGGTTTCATGGTTCGCCAAAACTTCGAGTCCTCTTTAGTGGTTGGGGTGAAATCCAAGCAACACCTTGATCCTCTATTGATGGGGTTGAAGGAAACGATCCTTAGTAAATCTAATGAGTCCTTCTCTCAAGGAAAAATGGGGTGCTTAGACACAAAGGAAGATTGTGTGTACCAGATGTGGATGGTTTGTGGGAATTGATCATGGAAGAGGCTGATGGATCCTGATATTCAATTCACCCGAGTGCCAAAAAGATGTACCGCGACTTATGAGAAAATTATTGGTTAAATAGTATGAAAAGAGACATAGCAGATTTTTTTGCTAAGTGTTCGAATCGCCAACAAGTAAAAGCGGAGTACCAAAGGTTTGGTGGCTTAACTCAAAATATATATATTCCCACATGGAAGTGGGGGGATATTAAATGGACTTCATAGTTGGGTTGCCGCGTACATGAAGGCAACACGACTCAATATCGGTCATTGTGGATAGATTGACCAAGTCGGCACATTTTCATCCTATCAAAGTCACTTATTCGGTGGAAGACTATGCCAAATTGTACCTCAAAGAAATAGTGAAGTTACGAGGAACCCCTTTATTTATCATTTCGGATAGAGGCACTCAATTTACCTCCCATTTTTGGAAAGCTTTCCAAAGTGGGATTGGTACAACGGGGAAGTTTAGTACCGCTTTTCATCCAAAGACGGATGGTCAAGCAGAACGCACTATTCAAACCCTAAAATATATGTTGAGGGAATGCGTCATCGATTTCAAAGGTAATTGGGATGACCACCTACCTTTGATAGAATTCTCCTACAACAATAGCTACCATTTGACTATCTCTATGGTACCCTTCGAGGCACTTTATGGGAGGAGGTGTAGATCCCAGATTTGGTGGTATGAGGTAGGTAAGTTTGCTCTACTTGGTCCCCATTTGGTTTATGATGCCCTCAAGTAGGTTAATGTTATATTGGAAAGGATAAAAATGGCTTAAAGTTGGCAAAAATCTTATCATGACAATAGAAAGAGGGACCTTGAAGTTGAAGTAAGAGATTGGGTCTATTTGAAAATTTTACCTATGAAAGGGGTGATGACGTTCAGAAAGAAGGGGATACTTAGTCCCCGGTATGTGGGGCCGTATGAAATTTGAAAAGAGTCGCGAGTGTGGCCTATGAGTTGAAATTGCCCAATGAGTTGGCCATGATTCACCCGGTATTCCATGTTTCCATGCTCAAAAATTATATAGGGGACCCGATTTCCATTCTTCCTCTAGAACGTTTAGGGGTAAAAGATGACCTTTATTATGAAGAGGTCGCGGTTAAGATCTTGGATCGTCAAGTAAAAAAATTGAGGAATAAGGATGTTGTCTCTGTAAAAGTTCTATGGAGGAACCACCTTGTTGACGGAGCTACATGGGAGGTCGAGGCCGACATGAAATCCCGCTATCCTCATCTTTTCCCTATAAATCCTAGCCAAGGCTCAGGTTAGTAGTTCCTTAGATAATTTTTATGAATAATATTGGACTTATCATGTTTTTCTAATGTGTGCATATTGATGTAGAAATTCACGTTTAATTTTAGTTCTTTTCTTTTCCACGATATGTTTTTCTTATGGTTGGCTTTCACTTAAGTATGTGGTGTGATATATATATTCGTGGAAGTTGTATTGAGCATAATTGGTGTTGTTTTGATCAGAAATATGCATGACAACTCTTGATGTTCATATGGAGCTCACATTGAAATGGAGAAGGTAGTTCCTCCTTATATGATATGAAAAGTTAAGCTTATGTATGTGATATGTTGTGGATTAAGTTCCTATACGTTAATTCAATGATTATATGTTTAAAGGAGTGGAGAATTTCTTCAATGAGCTGTGACTCATTTGATATATATTTTTGTTGGTTGGGCTGCTAGTCTTGAGTCTCTTCTTCCTACAAAGGCCTAAAGGTGTGATTCGGGGACAAATGTTCCTAAGGGGGGGGGGGGAGTATTGAAACACCCCCGAAATTATATGACCTAGACTAGAGCTTCATAAAATGACTAATGATGATTTTAGACCTAAATAAGTGTAATAAACTTGTCTAAGAGTGTTAGAATCAAAATACTAAGAAACGATCATGACGTCCGGAAACTAGCGAAATTGAACTAGAGAAGATTTCTACGATCTATTTATGATGTCTCTTTATCCTTTGAATACTACGAGATACTTCATTAAGTATGTTTAATTATTTCATTATGAAAGCTTATTAGATCATATTTGAGAACTCATCACCATCCAGGATAACTTTTACTCTTAGATTTATTTTAGGTGAGAAAATCTTTCAACCTTCAATTATTCTATGTGAAAAAATCTTTCACATTATACATTCATACTTACATAATATATATCATGTGAGCAAAAATTTCCACAACAATACTATATACAATTCAATATACATACGCTTTACTCTCAAAGCCACAATAATCATAATTTATCAATTATGCTCTACTCTCAATCCCTACTAGTCATAACTCATCATCTTAGCTTTTATTTTAGAAGCCCCAACAATTATCATTCATCATACATGTCTTACTCGCAAGATATTCTAATCACATGCTTATTTCTTAAGCAATCTGAATGATATATCATCATATAGGCTCAATCTAAAAAAACAAAATCATAATTCATCATACATACTTGAACTTACTCAATTCATATTTATAAACTATACTCTAAAGAAATCGACAATGGATATCATCAATCCTAGAAGAATACACCTAAATTCTCAATTTCCCCCTATAGTGGCATAAAACCCACTTACATAATTTGATCTTTCAAGACATGGGTACATGTACATTAATTATAACAACATGCAATTCTATCAATTCAACCATAAATAATCATAATCCTATCAGGGTATAAGGGAGATTTGACATGACCTAGCTTTAACTTCTCATTCTCCTCCTCCTCCTCCTCCTCCTCCTCCTCCTCCTCCTCCTCCTCCTCCTCCTCCTNTCTTCTTCTTCTTCTTCTTCTTCTTCTTCTTCTTCTTCTTCTTCTTCTTCTTCTTCTTCTTCTTCTTCTTCTTCTTCTTCTTCTTCTTCTTCTTCTTCAGAGGTGCCCAATTCATTTAGGGAGTTTGAGAGAATGAGTTAAATGACTTAGATTAGCGGTCTAAAGTACTTATATATATGGTTTATATTAGGATTATACGACCCTACTTATGTCTAATTAAATCCACAAAGGACCGTTAAGTCCATAACTAATCTGCCTCACTTCCCATCCATGATATACTGCCAACGACGCGTAGGTTTACCTACAACCATTCCTTTTTTATCGTGTTTTGGGGTTCATAGAGTTGGAAAAAAGGGTCTTGGATTTATGACCCCTAACCACGAGGCGTTGACTCATCCACAGGGCGTGGGTCTTGTTTGTGGCTACTTCCTTAGGATGATTCCTAGGGTTGTAATCAATGAGCCCCACCAACAGGGCATGGTTGTCCCTCTCGTCGTGACACCTCAAATTTGTAAAAGTTTCTAAGTACCCTCTTTCAGATACGGGGTGTTACAGGAACCACTATTTACATAACAAAAAATATGGCAGGTGAACATTTCAAAATTGGACATAATACTAAATTTTGGCCTTTGTTTAAGGTAAAATTTCAAACACAATAATAATTTATTTTATGGCCTTAATAGGTTTAAGTTTATATTTTATATGTAAGTTATTAATATTTAATTACATATTAACGATCGACTTTGTCTAGACACATAATATTTATTTTATGACTTTGCGTTGTCTTGGAAGCACTATTTTTTACTCTTAAAAACATTATTTTTAAGAATTGTATTCTATAATGCTTCCAATTTATTTTATGTTCACTAAAAAATATTGATATATTTTGTATATGGTAGTATTGTGTTGGTTTGATTGATGGAAAAATAAAGAAGGGGAGGTTCCTAATGTGGTGCAACAAGCATATCGTAATCGCTAAGGATGAACATCTCAAAATGTCTTAACTTCTTGTGATTTTGATATGGGATTTACATGTGTTGCTGCTTGTTGGGAAGGTACTGTACATGAAACTAAAGTACTTGAGAATTAACTTGTTGAACCAACGTCACAATTTCCATTTCCATCAATCGTAACTTTAAATTACATTCTTAGAGTAAATATTATGTATTTACAGAAAGTTGTCTCATTTACGTCACATATTTTTTTAGTAATTCTTTATAAAATTGTAACACCCCGGAATTTTTTTGAGCTAAGTCTAAAAATTTCTCAACTTTTAGGTCACTAGATGTAGCACACTGAGTTCTAAAAGACTAAATTGGAAGTAGCGAAACATGAAATTTTGGAGGGTGAAGCTAAGTATTATTTTTGAGTCAACTTGAAATGACTACAACTCCTAGCATAGGATAAGTTAGGTGTGCTACAAGATACCATAGGAAGGATCTTTGAATTATCTTTCCAAAACCACCGATTTTGGCCTCGCGACACGGAGCTGACAGGGACCTCACTGCCTCAGCTCAAAAATCGAAAATAAATAAGGGAATTAGCCCCGCGACGTGCACCTACTTCCCAGATATCGTAAAAGTCGTATTTTGCGTGTTTTGACTTCACAAATAAACCCATTTAAGTGACGGGTATTTTGTGTAATTTAATGGGTGACTATATAATGTATTAGAGTCAGTTTTAGGTCAACTTAATCACTCAAATCAAGTCCCACAAGTTGAAATAAAAAATCCCTCTCGCTCTCCCAAATTCTCTCTTCCTCCAAAACTCCATTGAAGACCATTAGAGCTCAAAGAAGAAGATCAAGCCTCAAGTTTTTCAACCCAATTTCGTGGCTTTCTCCTCTATAAGGTATGGTTTCTTTCACTCTTGGGAATCTTTTCCCCAAGAGGTCATTCCAAAGATTATTTCTAAATCCCCCAAAACAAGGGTTTTTCTCCTCACATGGGTCTTCTTTCAAAACCAAAATTTTGAGTTAATTTTGATAAATTATGATGAAATAATGTTTTTTAAGTATGAATTAATGTTTAATTGATGAAGTCTTATGAGTTTTCGCTTTACCCATGTCTTTCCCCTAAATACCTAATTTCTTGGATTGATTAAGGTGAATTGTTGAGGGTGATGAACATGTCACTTGTTTACTTTTATTTTAGTTATGTTAATACTTCATGAATTGCCCTATTTCATATGTTGATTGTGAGTTCTTGGGTATTGAAGTATGAAGTCCCATGAAGGGCAATGAGGTATGATCTTGATTCTCCTTTCATCTCAATTATGTAAGGTGAAGTCTACTTATATGATAATGACTCTATAGCTAATTGGGTTGTTGTGATGTTGGTGACAAGATTCCTCATACCTAACCATAGATCTATTAATTCGCTATGAAGTATGTAATTATGTTATGGTAGGAACATTATATGATTGAATTTAGTTTCTCATGATTATAATATGTGTAGTCTCATGAGATGGAAACCGTCACGATTAGTAGTAAGGGTTTCTAGAAACAATCTCATTGTCCCTTAACTATGTGCTCACATAGGACTCTAGCTTAGTGGATCCACCTAGAATAGCTATGTACGAATTCTATGTAGCTCACATGGTCTCATGTCGGATATGGTACTTATTTCCCTAAAGTAAAAGTATGAATAAGTCATGTATGTGAACTTCTATTAGGGTTGTCTTAAAGGTTACTACATAGTGTGAGGGAGGGTATGTGACTTCTCTTACACATTACACATGTGGGATCCAATTGGATGATGCTAGAAGTGTTCTTTTATGATTATGATTGTAATTATGATTATGTTTATGATTATGTTGATTAGTTATGACTAGTATTGAAATATCAAGCATGTTATATATGAGAATATGTTGTAAGCATGAAATGGGTTGCTTAATGTGATACTTAGATTTGGATAGGGTTATGGGGCTTTATTCTTGGCATTACACAAGTGTTGCTTGAGCTACTTAAATCTTGATATGATTATGATGTTCCTTATATGTGTATATTTAATTGGTTGTCATTTTGCATAGTTTTGACTAAATGTCCATTTTCTCATGCATTAATGATTTTTATGCATATGGATCATACTTAGTACATATGGTTTGTACTAACCCATATTTCTTCCATTTTTCCGAAAACATTATAGGTTCGGCCCGTTGAAGTATTATTGAGGCTAAAGCAAGAAGTCTTGGACTAGACTCTCCAAGTTTTGGTATGCTTTCTAGTTCGATGATGCTACCACACACTCTATCTTAGTAGTACTTGTATTGTCTAGTAGACATTCCTTTCTTTCCTATTGTTGAAGATATTGATGTAAGCCCTATGTGGCAATTATGGATTTGTATAAGGGCTTTGCCCGGATTGTTTGACTTCGTTAGATGGTTAATGTGAGGCAAAGTATTAGACTAAATTTCTATGAGTTGTTATGGTCTATTGCGAGAAGCCTATGTATGCTTCCTATGTATAGGTCTATGTAAACCTCCTTGCTATATAATCAAAAGTCTTAATTTTTCCTCGTTTTGACCTATGATATGCTATGATGAAGTTAAGAGGCTTGTGTTAGTCCTCTTCGAGGACGACGACGCCGGTAATGACTAGGGTGTACTTTGGGTCGTTACAAACTTGGTATCAAAGCATGAGGTTAAATTTTCTTACGATTGATATCTCAATAAACCACGTCTATATAGTGTCTTATTCATAATTGTGAAGCGCGCCACACTTATGAATGAGAGACTATGTGATGCTTAGGAACTTTCACTCTCTTGTTATTCCTTAGTCGTGCCTAAGAGTCTTAATTCTTTGTTTGTGCTTTTAGGCAATGAATACAAGAAGGAACAATGATAGAAGGGCCGGAGAGGAGAATTTGAATGAGGCGGTTCCCCCTTAAGCTCCTCAAAACCCTCAAGTTACTATTGAAGAAGGGGCTATGTCTAATGTTGAGATAAGGTCAACCATTCATAGCTTGACTCAAGTATGGGCTACCCAAGTTGCTAGGGATACAATGGTGCAAGTGAACCCCAATTCCAATACCACCACTTCAAAGATTAGAGACTTCACAAGGATGAATCCCTATACTTTCTATGGTTCTAAGGTGGAGGAGGACCCACAAGGGTTCATTGATAAAGTGTTCAATGTTCTTGATTCTATGGGTGTTTCTTCTCAAAAAAAGTCAGAACTAGCCGCCTACCAACTCAAAGATGAGGATCAAGTGTGGTATGAGCGATGGAAAGATGAGAGGCCAATTATAAAAGGTCGGATTACTTTGGGCGCTTTCAAAATGGCTTTCCTTTATAGGTTCTTTCCCTTGGAACTAAGGGAGAAGAAAATGCAAGAATTCATCAACCTTTGTCAAGGGGGTATGAGCGTGAATGAGTGTAGCCTCAAGTTTACTCAACTATCAAAGCATGCTCCAACTATGGTTGCGGATTCTAGAGTTAAGATGAACAAATTATTCATGGGGATATCCGAACTTGTGGTAAATGAGTGTAGGTCAGCTATGTTGATTCCTAGTATGGACATCTCTCGTCTCATTGTCCATGCCGAGCAAATTGAGGAACAAAAGCTTAAGCAAGTTGGTAGAGAGTTGAAGAAGGTGAGAAACGAAGATCGGAGTTCTTCTAAGAATAAATATTAGGTTCAAGACAAACCAAGGTTCAAGAAAAGGTTTTCTAATCAAGGATCTTCTAGTGCTCCAAGGGCCAATAAGAGTAAGGTGCCTACTCCAAAGCCCCAAGAGGGAAAAGGTGGTCGTTCTTATGTTGATAGGCCTTTTTTTTCTAAATGTGGTAGAAGGCATGATGGCAAGTCTCTTGTGGGCACGTTAATTGCTATAATTGTGGCAAGAGTGGTCACATGAAGAAAGATTGCCCTATGATGAAGACTCAAGCAGGGGAAAACTCAAGCAAGTGCACCAAACCCGGATTCCCCTAAGAAAAATTGCTTATATGCTCTCCAATCCCGAAGTGATCAAGGGAGTTTCCCGGATGTGGTGACCGGTATGTTACTCTTATTCTCCTTTGATGTATATGCTTTTTTGGACCCCAGTGACACATTGTCTTTTGTTACCCCTCTTGTATCCATGAAGTTTGATATACTACCCGACATATTAGATGAACCTTTTTCGGTTTCTACCCCGGTGGGTGATTCCGTGGTGGTTAATAGAGTCTATAGAGGTTTTCCAATTTACTTGCCTAATAAAGTTACATTAGTTGACTTGATAGAACTTGATATGCTTAATTTTGACGTCATATTGGGAATGTATTGGTTGCATGCTTGCTTTGCCTCTATTGATTGTAGGACAAGGGTGGTCAAATTTCAATTTAAAAAAGAACCCATTTTTTAGTGGAAGGGAGGAAACCCAAATCCTAGGGGTAAGATAATCTCACGTCCAAAATCTTTCAAATTGATTGCAAAGGGTTGTCTATACCATATAGTGAGAGTTAGGGATCTTGAGTCTGAAGTCCCTCCCATAGAGTTGGTACCCGTAGTGAGGGAATTTTTAGAGGTCTTTCCCAATGATCTTCCCGGAATACCTCCAAAACTGGAGATTGACTTTGGTATAGATCTATTACTGGATACACAACCTATTTCAATCCCTCCTTATCGGATGGCCCCGACAGAGTTGAAAGAACTAAAGGCTCAACTCAAAGATTTTCTAGATAAGGTTTTTATTCAACCAAGATTATCTCCATGGGGTGCCCCGGTATTATTTGTGAAGAAGAAGGATGGGTCTTTGAGAATGTGTATCGATTATCGTCAATTGATCAAAGTCACTATATATAATAAGTACCCGCTCCCTAGGATTGATGACTTATTTGATCAACTCCAAGGAGCTATCTACTTTACAAAGATTGACTTGAGGTTGGGTTATCATCAACTTAGAGTGAGGGAGGTTGATATTCCGAAAACGGCATTCCGAACAAGTTATGGTGACTTTGAATTCCTAGTGATGCCATTCGGTCTAACAAATTCCCCGGCGGCATTCATGGACCTTATGAATTGAGTTTTTATAAAGTATCTTGGTTTGTTCGTGATTGTCTTTATTGACAATATTTTGATATACTCAAGGAGCGAGGATGATCATATAGATCATTTGAGAATAGTTTTGCAAGTTCTCAAAGATAACCAACTTTTTGCTAAGTTTAGCAAGTGTGGGTTTTGGTTGAGGACGGTTGCATTTCTTGGGCACATTGTCTCTAGTGAAGGGGTAGAGGTCGATCTGATAAAGACAGAAGTGGTCAAAAGTTGGCCGAGACCTTTGAGTCCTACCGACATTCGGAGTTTCCTAGGGTTGGTTGGCTACTATCGGAGGTTTGTTGAGGGATTTTCGTCTATCACATCTCCATTAATGGCCTTAACCCAAAAGAAGTCCAAGTTCGAATGGTCGGAATCTTGTGAGAAGAGTTTCCAATTATTGAAAGATAGACTCACCTCCGCTCCGGTATTGACCTTACCGGAGGGTACCGAAGGCTTTGTAATTTATTGTGATGCCTCCCAAGTGGGTCAAGGATGTGTTCTCATGAAACATGGCAAAGTCATAGCGTATGCCTCTAGATAACTCAAGACACATGAGATGAATTACCCAACTCATGACCTTGAGCTTACGTCCATCGTATTTGCTTTGAAAATTTCGAGATATCTTTATGGGGTGCATGTAGATGTATTCACCGATCACAAAAGTCTCCAATATGTATTCACCCAAAAGGACTTAAATCTACGCCAAAGAAGATGGTTAGATCTTTTAAAGGATTACGACATGAGTGTCCTTTACCATCCCAGAAAAGCTAATGTGGTGGCGGATGCCTTGAGTCGAGTGTCTATGGGTAGTGTGTCTCATGTTAGTGATGACAAAATGAAACTAGTCAAGGATGTTCATAGGTTGGCCCGTTTGGGTGTTCGACTAGAAGAATCGCCGAAAGGTGGTTTTATGTTTTTTCATAACTCCGAGTCATCTTTAGTGGTGGATGTGAAGTCTAAGCAACATCTTGATCCCCTATTGATGGAGTTGAGAGAGTCGGTCCTTAACAAGAACAATGAATCTTTATCCCAAGGGGAGGATGGGGTACTTAGGTACCACGGGAGATTATGTGTGTTGGATGTGGGTGGTTTAAGGTATAAAATAATGTATGAGGCTCATGGCTCCCGATACTCCATCCACCCGGGGCCACCAAGATGTATCATGAATTGCGTGACATCTATTGGTGGAATGGAATGAAAAGGGACGTGGCTAAGTTTGTGCCGAGGTGTCCAAATTGCCAACAAGTCAAAGCCGAGCATCAAGGCTCGGGTGGCCTAACCTATGATATTGATATCCCAACTTGGAAGTGGGAAGATATCAACATAGAATTTGTGGTAGGTTTGCCTCGAACACATCGACAACATGATTCCATTTGGGTTATAGTAGATAGGTTGACCAAGTCATTCAATCCCGTAAGGTGTCTTACTCGATGGAGGAGTAAGCTAAATTGTATGTTATAGAGATTGTGAAGTTACATGGGGCTCCATTGTCGATCAATTCGCATAGACGATCCTAATTCACTTCACACTTTTGGAGATCTTTCCAAAGTGGACTTGGTACGAAAGTAAAGCGTAGCACCGTTTTCCACCCAGAAATGGATGGAAAAGCGGAGTGCACCATCCAAAATCTAGAAGATATGTTAAGGGCTTGCGTGATTGATTTCAAGGGTAATTGGGATGATCATATACCCTTAATCGAATTCTCCTACAATAATAGCTACCATGAAATTATGGGTATGGCACATTTTGAAGCATTTTATGGTAGAAGGTGTCGGTCCCTGATTGGATGGTTCGAAGTTGGTGAGTTTGCTCTTCTTATTCCCGAATTAGTTTATCAGGACACTGAGAAGGTTTGACTTATAAGGGAGAGGTTGAGAACGGCTTTTAGTCGGCAAAAGTCCTATGCCGACAATAGAAAGAGGGACCTTGAATTCGAAGTGGGAGATTGGGTCTATTTAAAACTTTTACCTATGAAAGGGGTAATGAGGTTTTGAAAAAATGGAAACTTATTCCCCGTTATGTGGGGCCGTATGAAATTTTGAAGAGGTTTGGGAGTGTTGCCTATGATTTGAAGTTGCCAAATGTGTTGGCCATGATTCATCCGGTATTCCATGTTTCTATGCTTAAAAAGTGTATAGGTGATCCGGTTTCCATTCTTCCTCTAGAAGGCTTAGCGGTAAAGGAGGACCTTTCTTATGAAGAGGTCTCGATTGAGATCTTGGATCATCAAATTAAGACATTGAGGAATAAGGAGGTTGTTTCCGTAAAAGTGCTATGGAGGAACCACCTTGTTGAGGGTGCAACATGGGAGGCCGAGGCCGACATGAACACCCGCTATCCTCATCTTTTTTCCCTTACTCCTAGCCAAGATTAAGGTTAGTAATTCCTTATATGACTATTATGAATAATATTGAACTTATCATGTTTTTCTAAATATGTGCATATTGTAGTAGAAATGCATGCTTAAGTTGAGTTCTTGTCTTTCCATGAAATACGTTTATTATGTTGGCTTTCACTTGTGTGTGTTGTGTGCTATAAGTGTTCATGGAAACTTATAATGAGCATAATTGATATTGTTTTGATAAGAAATCACATGTCAACTTTTAATGTTCATTTGAGCTTATATTGAAATGGAGAAGGCAGTACCTCCTTATGTGATATGAAAAGTTGAGTTAGTGTTATAATATGTTATGGATTAAGTTCCTATTTGTTGATGCTCTGTTTATATGTTGAAAGGAGTTGAAATTTTCTCCTATTATATGTGACTCATTATGATATTTTTGGTTGGTTGGCTGCTAGTCTTGAGTCTTTTTCCTATTTCCCAATAGAGGTTTAAGGTGTCATTCGGGGACGAATGTTCCTAAGGGGGGATATTGTAACACCCCGTAAATTACATGACTTATTCTAGAGCTTAATATGTTTAATAATTATGGTTTAGACCTAAATAAGTGTAAATAACTTGTTTGAGAAGTTTTGGAACAATAAGATTAATAAAAAGCCTTAACGTCCGAAACTAGCGAAATTTAACTATGTTGACGTCCCTATGTTTGGTGAAGCTTACAAAGGGTCATTGGAGTACAAAACTTGTAGAAAGACTTTGGTTACATATAGTGTAGTATATATAGTCTAAACGTTCGAAAACGACACCCAAGGACCACCGGATAGGGTCCTTCGGGAGGACCCGAAGTTGGGAAAGCAAGCTGTCAAGGCAGCCTGCGCGCATTCAGATTCTGGCGGCTGCTGCGTGTCGCACAGACATCATGAGGGAATATTGTATTGGCCTATCGAAGCGGAGCTCACATGGACCTCACTGCCTCAGCTCAAAATTGTAAAATAAATTAGGGAATTAGACCAGCGACGCGCACCTACTTCCCAGATATCGTAAAAGTTGTATTTTGGGTGTTTTGACTTCAACAAATAAACCCATTTAAGTGAGGGGTCTTTTGGGTAATTTAATGGTTGACTATATAATGTATAAGGGTCAGTTTTATGTCAATTTAATCACTCAAATCAAGTCCCACAAGTTAAAATAAAAACTCCCTCTCTCTTTCCCAAATTCTTTGTTCCTTCAAAACTCCATTGAAAACAATTAGAGCTCCAAAAAGAAGATCAAGCCTTCAAGTTTTTCAACCCAATTTCATGGATTTATACTCCATAAGGTATGTTTTCTTTAACTCTTTGGAATCCTTTCCCCAAGAGGTCATTCAAAAGATGATTTCTAAATCCACCAAAATAAGGGTTTTTCTCGTCACATGAGTCTTCTTTAAAAACGAAATTGTGAGTTAATTTTGATAAATTATGATGAATTAATGTTGTTTAAGTATGAATTAATGGTTAATTGTTGAATTCTTATGAGTTTTCCCTTGACCCATGTCTTTCCACTAAATCCCTAATTTCTTGGATTGATTATGGTAAATTGGTGAGGGTGATGAACATGTCACTTGTTTACTTTGATTTTAGTTATGTTAATACTTCATGAATTGCCCTATTTCATATGTTGATTGTGATTTCTTGGGCATTGAAGTATGAATTCCTATGAAGGGCAATGAGGTCTGATCTTGATTCTCCTTTGATCTCAATTATGCAAGGTGAAGTCTACTTATGTGATAATGATGCTATAGCTAATTGTGTTGTGGTGATGTTGGTGACAAGAATCCGTCATCCCTAACCCTAGATCCATGATTTTGCTATGAAGTATGTAATTATGTTATGGTATGATGATTATATGATTGAATGTAGTTTCTCATGATTATAATGTTGGGTCTAAAAGTGAAAGGATAGTCCTCACTTATGATCACCTATGAGCTATTATGATAAGATGTTTACTTAAAGTTCTAAAAGAGACTAATGTGAACTTGTATGATTATATATGGTGATTAATAAAGGGAATAATTGCTTAGCAAGAAAGGGCATGTAAATGAGATGGAGGTCTCACGTTAGTAAGTTTGGCCTCCCATATGGGTTTCTTCACGAGTAGTAGTGTGGATTCCCAAGATATGTGTTGTCTCGTGAGATGGAATCCTTCACGATTAGTAGTTAAGGTTTCTAGAAACTATCTCCTTGTCCCTTAACTATTTGACCACATAGGACTCTAGCTTAGTGGATCCACCTAGAATAGCTATGTACGAATGGTTGCACCTTAGCCAAGTGTTAACCCTCTCTTTTCGGTGTGGGGGTAGAACACCAGATTCCATGTAGCTCACATGGTCTCATGTTGGTTATGCTACTTATTTCCCTAAAGTAAAAGTATGAATAAGTTATGTATGTAAACTTCTATTACGGTTGTCTTAAAGGTTACTACATAGTGTGAGGGAGGGTATGGGACTTCTCTTTCACATTGCACATGTGGGATCCAATAGGATGATGCTAGTATTGTTCTTTTATGACTATGACTATGATTATGATTATGTTGATAAGTTATGACTAGTATTGGTGTATGAAGCATGTTATATATGAGAATATGTTGTAAGCATGAAATGGGTTGCTTAATGTGATACTTTGCTTTGGATAGGGTTATGGGGTTTATTCTTGGCATTGTACAAGTGTTTCTTGAGCTACTTAAATGTTGATATGATTATGATGTTCCTTATATGTGTATATTAAATTGTTGGTCATTTTGCATAGTTTTGACTAAATTGTCCATTTTTTCATGTATTTACGATATTTATGCATAGCGACCATACTTAGTACATGTGGTTTGTACTAACCCATATTTATTCCCTTTTTCCCAAAACATTGTTGGTTCGGGCCGTTGAAGTATTATTGAGGCTAAATCAAGAAGTCTTGTACTAGACTCTCCAAGTTTTGGTATGCCCTCTAGTTCGAGAATGCTACCACACACTCTATCTTAGTAGTATTTGTATTGTCTAGTAGACATTCATTTCTTTCCTATTGTTGAAGATATTGATGTAAGCCTATGTGGTAATTATGGATTTATTTAAGGGCTTTGCCCGAATTATTGGACTTCGTTAGATGGTTAATGTGAGACAAAGTATTAGACTAAATTCCTATGTATTGTTATGGTCTATTGCGAGAAGCCTATGTATGTTTCCTATGTAGAGGTCTATGTAAACCTCCTTGCTATATAAGGAAAAGTCTTAATCTTTTCGCATTTTTGACCTATGATATGCTATGATGAAGCTAAGAGGCTTGTCTTAGACCTCTTTGAGGACGACGACACCGGTAACAACTAGGGTGTACTTTGGGTCATTACCGTACTGAAGGCAATTCTTCTGAAGTAGAGGAAGCGCCGACTGGTCAACACTAATTAGGATATTATTTTTGAGGATCTGTCATGCCGAACGGAATAACAAGTATATGTGTATCATGGATGATGCGATCTGAGAGAGAAGAAATAGGTCTTTCAATATTCTCAATGGACGACTAGACTCTTCTAATTGATCATAGAAGTGTCTTTCTTCTGCATTAGGAGTTTCATCAAAATATTTTTGCGGTTCCATCCCAGCTTGACCCTGAAAGCATCATTGATTATTTCATGAACCCTATCATGTTCAAACCTAATTTGGTCATGTTGTTCAACAATATTATATACATCCACATGCATCAAATTATAGGTCGTTCATATCCAATCCATCACATTCTCCATGATCAATCCTGTAACACACTGGAAGTCCAAGACCTAATTTAGAGTCTCACATGAATAACTAAGACTTGAAATAATGTTTACAGGCCTAAAATAATGTATTTGAATAATTTAGGAGGTGTTAGAGTCAAAACGTCAAGAAACGTCCATGACGTCCGGAGACTAGTGAAATAGGTGCTAGTGTTCTTAGGCATGTTTCATGGGGTTTTAGGAGTCAAAGTTTAATGAAAATTAGTAGAATGTTGTTAAAAATGTATTATAATGTGCTTATGGTCGAAAATGTCCGGGTACAACTCCCAAGAACCGCCTCCGAGGACCCTTCAATATGACCAAAAAGCAGTGTTTTGGACAGTGTGCATCGACGAGCCAAGCGACAAGCCGTCGATTGATCAACACTTCATCGACGGATCCGTCCTTCAACAATTATCCATTTTTCAAAAAGACCCCAAAATTACTGTCTTTGAACTCATCGTCGACTTGTCAGCTTGGGTCGTCGATGAACCTAAGGTCCGTACGTCGGGATTCATCAATTGAGTTTGTGTTTCATTGTTAGGATTTTAAGTTAGGGAATTAATCAGTTAATTAGTTAGGGATTTAATTAAGGGTTAAGGGGTGTTTATTTTAGTTATTTAAAGGACTATAAAAGGCCTAACCCTCTTCAAACTAATGGAACACTCTTCAATTCCCAATACTCAAATCCTTCACCTTCTCTCTTCTTTCTCTCTCCCCAAAGAACACCATTGAAGACCAAGCTTTGAGGGCATTAGGTCTGCAAGAATTCAAATTTCTCTCCATCAATCTTCAAGCATTAACAACGTATGAAAGATCTTCACCCTTGGGAATCCTTTCCCAAAGGTGTCCTTAAAAGTTGATTTTCAAAAGTTATAAAGTCATGGGTTTTCTTCTTACTCCGAAATTGATCTTTCAAATTGAATTGTTATTATTCTCCTTTAATTATTATGGCTATATTATGATGGATTAGTGGTTAATTATGATAGTTCTTCGTAGTTGACCTAGTTTCGTTGAAGAGATCATGATTTGACCCTTTCCCCCTAACCCTAGATTTTGAATTGATGTTTAATTGATTAGTGATGACACAATTAACATAGTTCTTGTGTTGATTACTGTTACGTGATGTTATTAAGTATATTGATGGATTAATATAAGGGGGGTTTTTATTGGTGAGATCTTGACGATGGCTTTTGAAGGTAAATTGGTAAGCCTTTGTGATCTTCACTGCGTACTTCAAAGATGAAGGATTATACTTATTATTGCTGTTCAATCGAAGTATTCTATGAGATTAGATTAAAAAGTTGATGGTATGATGAATGTGATGAAATTTCTTGACTATGTGAATGGTGAGATTATGTTAAGGATATGAAGGTACAAGGTTGCATATGATTTCACTTGTGTGCCTTCCTATATTATGAATGTGATATGGTGCCTTACTATGTTATGAATGTGATGAAATGTCTTGACTATGTGAATGGTGAGATTATGTTAAGGATACAAAGGTACAAGGTTGCATATGATTTCACTTGTGTGCCTTACTATCTCACGAATGAAATATTGTTATAAAAATATATTTTCATGCAATAACTCATGAGATAATGACTATGAATATACAAGGTGTTAGTCTCCTATGACCTATACTAAGTTATAATGATAAAGAAATGCTTAAAGACATTTCAAAAAGGATTCTAGCTTAGCACAGAGTGAACTAGTAGTTAGGAGTGTCCCTTCCCAAGTAGGTAAAGTAGGTTCACTATATACTCATTAGATAGAGATTACAATGTCAAATACATAAAGAGGGTCGCTACTATGTCTCCTAGTTCTATAACTAAGTTTACCCCCATAGGAATACTAGCTAGTGGATCCACCTAGAGTGCTATGTACATGTTTGGTTCTACCTCGGCAAGTAGACCACCTTCTTTGGGTGTAGGTTTTTTTTACACCAAATTCCAAATTTAGCTGATGTGGTCTATGTTGGTTAAGTCAAATGTTCCCAAAAGATAAATGAATAACTATATGTAACTGATGGTAGACATTGACTAGGGTGACTTGAGGGGTCTACTTAGTAAAGGTAGAGTATGGGACCCTATCTATACATTGCACAAGTTAACTCTAAAGGGAGTCCTGAGAGATGGTCTTATGTATTATGATGCTATGTAATATGAAATGTTAACTCTAAATGGTGATACTCTTTTATGATGTTGGTTATATTGATGAACATGTGTTGGTCTAAATTGTTGTATGTAGTGATAAATATTTATGATATATGTTATATGTAGCAAAGCATTACTTATGAATTCCTATCTTGTTCACTTGATTGTGTGGGTTTACGGGACTTAACATGACCATTGCACTTGTAGGCTTGGGATGTGATTGTTGGTAAGGGTTTTGTATATTATATTGATATGAATTATTGAGCGTGTTATGTTGATATGACTCTTATTTAATGTTGTCTTTGATTATTAACATGACTTATGTAATTGTTGTACTTATGTTGTATATGCTCTCTTGTATGTGCATTAAATACTCTCCAAATGGCTTAACATATTTTCTAAGGAAATGGTCCCTTTCATGCATGGTTTCAAATGTTTTATGTGCATTGTTTCCATACGTAGTACAAGTGGTGTACTAACCCATATCTCTTATGTTTTTCTACATATATCTAGGTTCCAACCGTTAAAGTTTAGAAGGACACATTTCAAGAAGACTTGGACATTTTCCTCCAAGTTTTTGGTAGGTCCTCATGTTCGAGGATTATACCATTTTAGTATTTTAGCGATGTTGCTGCTTATGTCTAGAGACGTTGTTCTTTCATTTATCATTTGATACATTGTTGTAAGCCTATATGGCATTTTGAAGTTGTATTGGCTAAGTCCATATATTGTACTCATTTTTAGATGGTTTTATGTTAGACGATATTATTAGACTATCTTATGCATATTGACTATGTTGTGTAAAAGAGATGCCTCGGTAGGCTTCCTATGCGAGGAGTCTATGTAAACTCCCTATAAGTAGTATGTGAGAAGTCTATGTAAACCTCACTATGTATATGTAAAAGTTTTAAATTTTCAGTGTTTTTGGCTTATGACATGTAATGACGAATTCTAAAGGCTAGTCTAAGTCCTCTTCGAGGAAGACGACACCGGTAACGTCTAGGGGTTGCTCCCAGAATGTGAAAAACTTGGTGTAGAGTACGAGGTTAAGTAACACTAGGATTCATGTCTTACAAAACCAAGTCTTTATAGATTATTATTCATAATTGTGAAGCGTGCCACACTTATGAATGAGGGACTATGTGATGCTTAGGAAATTCTCATATTCTTGTATTCCTATGTCGTGCCTCTAGAGTCTTAACTCTATGTGTTCTTTTCACCTAAACCTATTACTTTGGTTTTAGGTATGACTACTAGAAGGGCAACTGCAAGAATGGTTGAGGAAGAGACTTCAAATACGGGAGCTCCTCCACATGACAACCAAGCTCCTCCACAAGGCAATCAAGTTCCTATGGGTGATCAAGTTTCGGTCAATACTCCACCCATAATGGATGGAGATATAAGGTCGGATTTAATCAATTTGGCTCAAGCCATGACTTCTCAAACTAATGTCGTAACTGCACAAGTTCAAGATATGACGGCACAAGTGAATCGGGAAGTTGGACCCTGTGTGCCCCAACATGCTAGAACTATGGCTTCTGGTTTGAGAGAATTTACTAGGATGAACCTTCCTATGTTCTTAGGGTCAAAAGCAGGTGAAGATCCCCAAAACTTTATTTATGAGGTCTAAATTATCTTGTTTGTTATGGGTGTGACTCCGAGTGAAAAGGCCGAGTTGGAAACTTATCAACTCAAGGATGTGGCACAAACTTTGTATACTCAATGGAGGGACAATAGGGTGTCAAGAGGTGGTCCTTTGACTTTGGAGGTCTTCAAGAGGGCTTTCCTTTGTAGGTTCTTTCCTAGAGATAAGAGGGAAGCTAAGGCGGAAGAGTTCATCAACCTTCGTCAAGCAGGTATGAGTGTGCTTGATTACTCCTTGAAGTTCACTAAATTGTCTAAGTATGCTTCATCCTTTGTGTCTAACCCAAGGGATGAGATGAGTCGCTTATGATGGGAGTGTCTGAAGACTTAGTAGAAGAATGTCGTGCGGCTATACTTCTTGACAACATGAATTTTTCTCGTCTAATGGTGCATGCTCAACAATTGGAAGAGAGTAAACTAATGAGGAAGAATAGAGAGTCTAAGAGGGAAAGTCGTATGAAGGTGGTTCTTCTAAGGGATGCTTTGAAATTCAAGACAAGTCTAGGTTCAAAAAGAGGTTCTCCAACCAAGTTCTTTTGAAGTTCCCGAAGGCTCGTGATTATAGTGTGTCTAACCCTAAGTCTCAAAAGGGAAGAGTTACTAATTCACCTAGAAAGAAGCCTAAAGTGTGGTAAGAAACATATGGTAAATGTCTAGTTGGGACGGATAATTGCTTAGGGTGTAGCAAGAGTTGACATAAGGTTAGGGATTTTCTTAATGTGAAGTGGCAAGGCAAGGGAAGTAGGCAAGCTCAAGCAAGTGGTTCTAATGCGGATGTTCCAAGGAAGAATCTCTTTTATGCTCTTAGCTCTAGGGGTGCACAACAGGGTTCTCCCGATGTGGTGATCGATATGTTACAAGTCTTCTCTATTAATGTTTATGCTTTACTTGATCCTTGTGCTACCTTGTCATTTGTTGCTCCTTTTGTAGCTAGAAAGTTTTATGCATTGTCCGATATCTTCAATGAACCTTTTATGGTGTCTACCCAGTGGGTGATTCGATTGTTGCAAAAGGAGTACATAGAAATTGTCCCATAATGTTGCCCAATAGAGTTTATCATGTTAAATTGGTAGAACTTGATATGGTTGATTTTGATGTTATTTTGGGAATGGATTGGTTGCATACTTGTTTTGCTTCCATAGATTGTAGAGCAAGGGTATTCAAATTCAACTTTCCTATATGAACCCGTCTTAGAGTGGAAGGGGGAAAATTCTATTCCTAGATGTAGTATAATTTCTCGTCTAAAGACTTGTAAAATGATCTCTAAAGGGTGTTTATACCATATTGTAAAAGTCAAAGATTAAGACTCCGAAACTCCTCCTATTGAGTCATCCCTGTAGTGAGGGAATTTCCAAAGGTCTTTCTGGATGACTTACCCGGAATTGCTCTCGAATGGAAAATTGATTTTAGTATTGATTTATTACCAGATACGAATCCCATTTCAATTTCTCCTTATCGAATGGATCCGGATGAATTGAAAGAGTTGAAGGCTCAACTCAAAGACTTACTAGACAAAGGCTTCATTCGACCTAGTATTTCTCCATCGGCTGCTCCTGTGTTGTTTGTGAAAAAGAAGAATGGGTCCCTTAGGATGTGTATTGATAACCGTCAACTCAATAAAGTCACCATAAAGAACAAGTATCCTCTCCCTAGGATTGATAATTTATTTTGATCAACTCCAAGGTGCGAGTCACTTTTCAAAGATTAATTTAATGTCGGTATATCACAAACTTAGGGTAAGAGGTGAAGATATTCCCATTTGGATTTCGGAACTAGGTATGCTTATTTTGAGTTCCTAGTTATGTCATTTGGGTTAACAAATGCCCCGATGGCTTTTATGGACCTAATGAGTAGAGTGTTCCAAAATCACCTTGATGCTTTTGTAATTTTCTTCATTGACGACATCTTGGTATATTCTAAGAGCGAGGATGAGCATATGGGCCATTTGAGAGTGGCATTGCATGTCTTTAAGGAACACCAACTTTTTGATAAGTATAGAAAATGTGAACTTTGGTTGAGATCGATTGCGTTTCTTGGTCATATCATCTCTAGTGAGGGTGTAGAGGTCGATCCGAGAAAGGCGGAAGGGGTTAAGAATTGTCCTAGACCTTCGGCTCCAACCGATATAAGAAGTTTCTTGGGTCTATACGAGTACTATAGAAGGTTGTTGATGGGTTTGCGTCAATTGCATCTCATTTGAAAACTTTGACTCAAAAGAATATGAAATTTGAGTTGTTAGAGGCTTATGAAAGAAGCTTCCAAGAATTGAAAGATAGGCTTACCCCCGCTCCGGTGTTGACCTTACCGAAGCGTACCAAGGGTTTTGTAGTGTATTATGAAGCTTCTCAAATCTTTTTGGGTTGTGTTCTTATGAAACATGCTAAGGTTATAGCTTATTCCGTTTGGAAACTCAAGCTTCATGAGAAGAACTACCCAACTCATGATCTTGAGTTAGCGGCCGTGGTGTTTACCATGAAAATATGGAGGCATTATCTCTGTGGTATTCATGTGGATATATACACCTAACATAAGATTCTTCAATATGTGTTTACTCAAACGGAGTTAAATCTTTGACAAAGAAGATGGTTGGAATTATTGAAGGATTACGACATGAGTGTTCTTTACCACCCCGCAAAGCTAATGTGGTTGCGGATTCTCTAAGTCGCATGAACATGGGTAGTTTGTATCATGTGGAAGAAGCCAAGAGAGACCTATTGAATGATGTTCATCGCTGGCTCGATTGGGTGTTCGGTTGGAAGATTCCCTAAATGGAGTTTTTATGGTCATTCATAACTCCAAATCATGTTTACTGGTTGAGGTGAAGTCTAAGTAACACCTTCATCCTTTGTTGATGGGGTTGAAGAAATCGGTTCGTGGTAAGCTTAATGAGTCATTCTCCCAGTGGGATGGTGTGCTTAGGTACCAATGAAGTTTGTGTGTTCCAAATGTTGATTATTTGAGAACTCGTATTCTTGAAGAAGCTCATGGGTCCCGATATTCTATTCATCAGAGTTCCACAAGGATATATCATGACCTTAGGGAGGCCTATTGGTGGGATGGTTTGAAAAGGGACATAGCAGAATTCGTTGCTAGGTTTCCAAATTGCCAAGAAGTGAAGGCCAAGCATTAAAAGTCGGGTAGCTTACTTCAAGAAATGCAAGTTCCCACTTGGAAGTGGAAGACATTAATATGGATTTCATAGTGGGTTTGCCTTGGACACGAAGGCAAAATGACTCAATATGGGTGGTGGTGGATAGGTTGATAAAATCCACTTACGGTATCCCATGAGTCTACTTATTATGCGGAAGGTTATGAATGAATTTACATTAATGAGATTTTGAGTCATCATGGGATCCCTTTGTCCATCAATTTGGATAGAGGTTCTAAATACACTTCTCGATTTTGGAGGTCTTTCCAAAAGGGTTAGGTACTCAAGTAAAGCATAGCACCACTTTTCATCCCCAAACGGATGGTCAAGCGTAGCGTACCATTCAAACCCTAGAGGACATGTTAAGGTCTTATGTAATTGACTTCAAGGGAAGTTGGGATTAACACTTGCCTTTGGTTGAGTTCTCTTATAATACTTGTTACCATTCGTCTATATACATGGCTCCTTTTGAAGCATTATATGGTAGGAGATTTAGGTATCCGGTTGGGTGGTTTGAGGTTGGCGAGTCTTCACTTCTTTGTCCCAAACTAATCTATGCAGCTTTGGAGAAAGTTCACATGATATGAATAGATTGAAAATGGCCTATAGTCGCCAAAATTGATATGATGACAATAGGAGACGAGACCTTGAATATGAAGTGGATGACAAGGTGTATTTGAAAGTTTCACCAATGAAAGGGGTAAAGAGATTTGGCAAGAAGGGGAAACTTAGTCCACGATATGTGGGTCCCTATGAAATATTGCAACGGTTTGGCAAGTCGCTTATGAGCTGAAATTACCTAGTGAACTAGCTTCGGTTCACTCGTTGTTTCATCTCTCCATGCCTAAGAAGTGTATTGGTGACCCCGAGTTCATTCTTCCTATTGAAGGTCTACGTGTGGATGATAACCTCTCCTATGAAGAGTTTCTGGTAGAAATCCTTGATCGTCAAGTAAAGAAGTTGAGGAACAAAGAGGTGGCCTCCGTAAATGTTATATGGTAAAACCACCAAGTTGAGGGAGCAACATGGGAGGCCGAGGCACACATGAAATCCCTCTATCCTTATATTTTTACTAATTAAGTTTAGTAATTCCTATTAATTATGAAATTAATGACTAATTATGAATTTGGATTATTCACTAAACATGTGCATACATTTGGTAAAAAATTTATTTCAAAATGAGTTTTCATGAAAAAAGATTTTTGTGCTAACTTGGACTTATGTGAAATTTGATATCTTGAGATTTGTTGTTTTGTTGTTGTCTTGAGAAAAGTGATAGCATGGTAGCTCTTTGATGTATATTGAGCTCATGTTGATATGGAGAAGGTAGTTCCTCATTAGGTGTTATGTAATGTTGAGCTCTTATATATTGTATTTTATAAATTGAGTTACTATGAGTAATGTTGTTGATATGTGTTGAATGGATTTGAGAAATAATCAAATGAGCTGTGAATCATATGGATTTGATTCCATCCTTTCCCTGTCAAAAGATTTTAGTGTCATTCGGTGACGAATGTTCCTAAGGTGGGCATAATTTAACACTCCGAAAGTCCAAGACCTAATCTAGAGTATCATACGGGTAACTAAGACTTGAAACACTGTTTATAGGCCTAAAAATGTATTTTAACCATTTAGAAGGTCTTAGAGCCAAAACGTCAAGAAACGTCCATGACTTCCGTAGACTAGTAAAATAGGTGCTAGTGTGCCTAGGCATGTTTCACAGGTTTTTAGAAGTCGGAATTAACGAAAATTAGGAAAAATGTGTTAAACATGTATGAGAATGAGTTTAGGGTCGAAACATACAAGTACGACTTTCCAAGGAGCACCCTAAGGGTCCTTGGAGAGGACCCTTCAATTTAACCAAAAATCTTGGTTTTGGACAGTGTGCATCGATGAGCCAAGCGACGAGTCCTCGATTGATCGAGACTTCGTTGATCGATCCTTCGTTCAACACTTAGCCATTTTTTCAAGATACCCCAAATCACAGTCTTTGAACTCTTCGATGACTTGCCAACACGGTCCGTAGGACGGGGAGTCATCGATTGAATCTGTTTTTCGCTCTTAGGATTTTAAGTCAGGGAATTAATTAGTTAATTATTTAGGGGTTTAAATAAGGGTTAAAGGGTGTTTATTTTAGTTAGTTAAAGTACTATAAACGGCCTAACCCTCAATAAACTAACCTAACACTTTTCAATTGTAAAAACTCAAATCCTCCACCTTCTTTCTTCTTTCTCTCTCCCCAAATAACACCATTGATGACCAAGCTTTGAGGGAATTATGGCTGCAAGAATTAAAATTTCTCTCCATCAATATTATAGGATTAACAAGGTATGGAAGCTCTTCACCCTTGGGAATCCTTTCCCCAAGGGGTCCTTCAAAGTTGAATTCCAAAAGTGATAAAGTCATGGGTTTCTTCTTATTCCAAAACTAATCTTTCAAATTGAATTTTTATTGTTCTCCTATAATTATTATGGATATATTATTATGGATTATTGGTTAATTATTATAGTTCTTGGTAGTTGACGTAGTTCCATGGAAGAGATCATGATTTGACCCTTTTCCCTTGACCCTAGGTTATTAATTGATGTTGAATTGATAAGTGATGATATAATTGACTTAGTTCTTGTGTTAATTACTATTATGTGATGTTATTAATTATATTTATGGATGAATATGTAGGGGGGGGGGGGTTTTGTTGGTGAGATCTTGAAGATGGCTTATGAAGTTAAATTGGTAAGACTTTGTGATCTTGACTTCTTACATAAAAAATTATGGCTTATTCTTGTTATTGGTGTTCAATTGAATTAATGTGTGTGATTAGATTAGAAAGGTGATGGTATGATGAATGTGATGAAATGTCATAACTGTGTCAATTATAAGATTATATTTAGGATATGAAGGTACAAGGTATAATATGATTTCACTTGTGTTCCTTACTATGTTATGAATGTGATATGGTGATCTCACGAATCAAGTATTGTTATGAAAGGATGTTCGCATGCAATACCTAATCATCTAATGACTATGAATATACAAGGGGTTAGTCTCATATCACCTATACTAAGTTATAATGATAAAGAAAGGCTTAAAGACATTTGAAGATTATGGAACTTCACATGACTGTTGCATTTGTAGGCTTGGGATGAGATTGTTGGTAGAGGTTTTGTATATTATGTTGATATGAACTATTGAGCATGTTATGTTAATATAACTCTTATGTTGATGTTGTCTTTGATTATGAACATGACTTATGTTATTGTGGTCCTTATGTTGTATATCTCTCTTGTATATGCATTAAATACTTTCCAAATGGCTTAGCATGTTTCCTAAAGAAATGGTCCCTTTCATGCATGGTTTCAAATGTATTATGTGCATTGTTTCCATACTTAGTACAAGTGGTGTACTAACCTATATCTCTTATGTTTTTTTTACATATATATAGGTTCCGGCATTTGAAGTTTAGAAGGCCACATTTCAAGAAGACTTGGACACTTTCCTCTCAGTTGTTGGTAGGTCCTCATGTTCAAGGATTATACCTTTTCACAATTCTAGCGATGTTGTTGCTTATGTCTAGTGACGTTGTTCTTTCCTTTATCATTTGATACATTGTTGTAAGCCTATATGGTATATTGAAGTTGTATTGTTTAAGTTCAAATATTGTACTCGTTTTTAGATGGTTTTATGTGAGACAGTATTTTTAGACTATCTTATGTATATTTATTATGTTGTGCAAAAGAGATGCCTGAATAAGCTTCTTATGGGAGCAGTCTATGTAAACTCCCAATAAGTAGTATGTGAGAGGGGTATGTAAATCTCACTATGTGGCCTATGACATGTAATGACGAATGCTAAGGGCTAGTCTAAGTCCTCTTCGAGGACGACGACACCAGTTACGTGGTTGCTCTCTGGATGTGACGAATCCATACAAAATATCTAGGCTTATATCCATTACGATACAAATGAACCATAACTCTATCTGGTTTACATGCACTACAAGGAACCCTAACCAATCCATTATTCTTCAAAATGACTAGTGACATTGTATGTTCAATAAAAAATTTGACACGGTCAATAAACTCGGGTTTCAAACCAACACCAGTTTAATAAAGCATGTTTTCCATCCAAAAATGATGATTCACCTGCAAAAATATAGCTATTCAATTAGTTTTGACTTATTTCCAAAAATTAAATCAAGCAACTACATCACATTATATTTTCTAACTTATTTGAACAACTGAATATTTTTTTTTAACCTTAACTAGTTTTGTATTGACTTAATTCCACCAACTAAACAACATTATTTACTTGAACATATTTACAAAACATAACAACTTAAAAATTTTGACTTGTTTAGTTTAACTTAATTCCAACAACTAAATCCATCAACTAAATCACATTATTTATTTTATTTTATTTACACAACTTAACAACTTTTTAACTTTAAAAAGATTAGTTTTGACTAAACTCCAGCAACTAAATCGATCAACTAAACCACGTTATTTTTACTAACTTACTTAAACAACTTAACAATTTTTTTTAACTTTAACTAGTTTAGCATTGACTTAATTCAAACAACTAAACCAACAAACTAAATCACATTATATATTCAAAATTATGTAAACAACTTAACATTTTTAACTAGATTAGTTTTGACTTAATACAACAACTAAATCCACCAACTAAACCACATTATTTATTTGAACTTATTTACACAACTTGACAAATTTAACTAATTTAGTTTTAAATTTATTCCAATAACTAAATCACCCAAAAAAACAACATTATTTATTTTAACTTATCTATTCAACTTAACAACTTTTTAACATTAACTAGTTTAGTTTTGACTTAATTTCAACAACTAAATCAACCAACTAAACCACATTATTTTTTCTAAATTTAAACAACTTAACGATTTTTTTACTTTAACTAGTGTAGTTTTAACGATAAGTGTCAACACTAGATGGACATAAATCAATCTTGCAAGAAAATCAATTTTTTCATCAATAAGATCAACTAGTTTTGCTACTTATGCTAAACAAACACATTATTCCAATTTAAAGCTAAGTGTCAACACTAGATGGACACAAATCGATCTTGCAAGAAAATCAATTTTATCATCAATAGGATCAATTAGTGTTGGTACTTATGCTAAACAAACACAATATTCCTAAATTAAAAGTAAGTGTCAACACTAGATGGACACAAATCGATCTTAAAAGAAAATCAATTTTGTTATCAATAGGATCAACTAGTGTTGGTGTACTTATGCTAAAGAAACACATTATTCCTAAATTAAAGTTTAATATCAACACTACATCGGTTGATACAAATCTATCTTGCAAGAAAATCATTATTTTTCATCAGTAGAATCAACTATTGTTGGTACTTATCCTTAACAACACTAGATCAAAAAAAAAAAAATTATCATAAAATAAAAGCTAAGTATCAATACTAGATGGACACAAAAACATTATTGAAACAAATTGTAATTGAACTTTAGAAATTTAGAAGCGCCAATCTTATCTCCTACTTTGATAAAAGAAGCAATATAGTCTTGTATCAACCTTTTGAATTTAGATGTTGAGCTTCCTCAATTGCCTAGCACGGAAAATTCAATTATTAGTTAAACATAAAATTCAAATCCAAGAATATTAGTTATATATATCTATATATATATATATATATATCTATATATATATATATATATATATATATATATATATCTATATATATATATATATAAATTAGTAAACTTAATTAGTAATGTATTCGAGCAAATTAATTAGTTCCAAGTTCAAGTTCTAATTTCAAGTTCTAGTCTAAGTTAAACTTCAAATTGTAAGTTCAAGTTCTAAGTTCAAGTCTAAGTTAAACATCAAATTGTAAGTTCAAGTTCTAAGTTCAAGTCTAAGTTCATATCTAATTTCTAAACTTAATTAGTTATATATTCAAGTTAATTAATTAGTTCCAAGTTCAAGTTCTAATTTTAAGGTCAAGTGTAAGTTCAACTTAAAATTCTAAGTTCAAGTCAAAGTTCAACTTCCTATTCCAAATTCAAACTAGCTAGCTAATGTCCCAAATTGTAACTATTAATTAGTCTTAAAATATAAAATATAATTTAAATTCTACATTTCAAAAACGAATTAACTTCGATAATTTTGTTATATTGAAGTTCTAAGTTCAATTAGTTATGAAGTTCTAGTTACATTAAATAATTTTATTCATGTTCCATGTTCAATTAGTTCAAGTTTAAGTTTTAAATTTTAGTTCATATTTAAGCTATAAAATTAGTTATATATGAAGTTCTAATCAAATAATTAATTGTAGATCAATATAAATGTAACATCTAAAAATTTGAAATAGCTAAGAATACGCTAACAAACAAAAAATATTCATTATAGTTAGAAAAGGAAAAATCAGGAAAATTGTCTAAGTTAAGAAAATGAGTTTTGGTAATTTCAAACGGTCATAACTTCTAGATAAGGATGAGTTAGAGGTAGTGCTTGATATGGTTGGAAATACCTTTGAGAGTTCATTCTAAATCCTTCGAGTATGATCATTTTTTATATAGTATGAGTGAGATATTCCTATCGGAGGTTGGGTTGTGGAAGCGAGGAATTTTCAAATCTGGATTTAAGGAAGGTGGAACTAGTAAATTCACCAATTATTTTCCTATTTCGTTTTTAGGGGCTTATTGGGGTAAAAACTAAGTTTAGTTTAGTTTGGAAAATTAAGCTTTTCTTCTAAGGGCATGGAGAAAAGCGAAAAGAAGAAGAAAAGGAGAAAAAATCAAGAATGCGCAAAGACCGTAAAGTTTAACAAGTGGATTTCTTGGTAATATCTATCAAGGTATGTGAGATATTTTAATGTTGGGTTAATTCACCCACACACCAACTTGTTTCAATTAAGTGGTTTTGAGTTGTTTACATGTTAAAAAGTGAAGTTCTTGAATAACATTGTTGAATTCTTGTTGGCTGAGTTGTTGAATGTCTAGTGTTGATTTGATTCGCGTTTCTATGTTGTTTTTTTAGTTGCATCTATTGGGTATTGAGGGTACTAATTATCCTTAGAGTTTGGGGAAAGAACTATAGATGTTAGAGGGGTTTAGAGATGAAAAACGAAGGAGTAAAGTCAGAAGTTTTCTGGGTGAGGCTTGGGGTGTTGCGCCTGCAAGAGCGCTAGAAAAGTCCTTTTGAACTTTTGCCTATGGCGCGTCGCGCCACAAAACTTCTCTGATGTTTGAGGATTGGTGCCTCGCGCCAAGTACGCCAGTTGTCTCCATTCTTCACACATCTTTTCGTACTAGTTCCTAAGTGATGTACCTATGTTTCCTAGCCGATTATCACATTCTAAGATACATCTAAACATCATGAAATTATCCATAAACATGAGATCATGCTCCTTGAATACATAATCCAATTCAAGGAAAGTTCAGATCAAAGTCAAAGGAGTTAAGAGTTAAGTCTAGAAGTTAAAAAGCAAGTCAATGTTAAGTTTCTTAAAGTTCAAGAGTCTTTAATAAACATTCAAACTTCGTTTTAACGCTCAAGTGTCAAGTTAAGTAGAGAGTAAGGAATTGAGTTCATTTCTCAAAAGTTACTAGGGAACTAGGTATTCCTAAAGATGTTTATATATGACTTCACATTTGAGAAAGAAAAGGGAACACCGATTCAAAAAGAGCCTTTGGGCAAAGCAATGAGTAATTATCTCAAACAAAAGAAAGAACTTGCTTTAAAAGCATTAGCTAAAGTAAATTTTGGGAGTAGTTTTGAGCACCGATGTGGGGATGCGAGTTCATAATAACTCAAGTCTCCATGAAAACCATGTAGCCATCATGGGTATTAATGGATCAGACTTTTTACATGATCACGTAAGATAAGCTAGGGGATCCACTAAGTTAAGTAGTTCTATGCGACGACAAAGTATAAGACAGTTCTGGTAGCGTGGGCAAGACGTTTTATCACCACTTAGGCTCATAGTAGTGGTTGTCGGTTAGATAATCTCCCACAAAAACTATATTATTTCATATTTAAGTAAAGTATTTTTGTTATTGCATCTCTTTAACGAACTAAGTATTTTCATTGTTTTACAAACTTTACTATATTTCTCTAAATTAAGTCAAGTTATTCATGAGTTGAGAGAGCCAAGGTAAGTGTTCCTTCTTACTCTTTTTTAAGCTTAAGTTGTCGTTAGCATTCCAACTCGCATACTTCTACATTAAATGTACTGATGTCTGTTGACCTACATCATATAATAATGCAGATGCAGGTAACTAGAATCGGCATCTGGCGTACCATTTATCTAGTAAGCCACTTCGAGTTAGTTGGTAACCCTCTTTTCATCCCGGAGGACATCTTTTATCATTGTTTTGCTTAGATTTCAGTTGTTAGGATGATTTGGGGTCCAATCCCAACATCCATCTTTATTTTAGAGGCTTCATAGATAGATAACATAGTACTTTAGTCTTATTTATTTAAGTTGTAAACAGTTGAGACTTCAATTGTCGTTTTGGCTAAGTTAATACTTAAAAGTTATTTTCCTTGAGTTACTTCTTTTGTGTTTAAGTATTTTGCTTAGTTAAGAAAGAAATGTGAAGGGTTCCCTTGGGGACAACAATGGTCTTTGAGTGTCGGCCACGCATAGGGTGTAGGCTCGGGGCATGAACAACTTAGTATTAGAGGCCAGAGTTCAAGAGTCCTAGGGAGTCTATGAAGTCGTGTCTGTAGAGTCCTCGTCGTTGGTGTGATGCACTCCACATCTATAATTAGGAGTGTACAAAATATAGGAATTTATCACTTCTTTCATATTTCTTTAGTGGGTTAGAGTTTATCTCTAAGAGTCTTCCTCTAATTCGTGCTTGCATGTGTTTCTTATTACCATGCCACCACGAATAGCAATCAGGGGTCGTCCATAGAGTAAGAATGTTTAGGACCTATAGGAACGTAAAACACCAAATGTAAAACCTCATGAAGTGTAGCACATGGATGTAGTTGGGCTTTTGCATGTGCTAAGTGTGGTAGAACCGTTCTACACAGGTAAATGTCGTGATGGCCAGACAAGTTGCTTTATATGTGGGCAAGAGGGTCAATTCATGAGAGAGTGCCCTAAGAACATGCAGGGTAGTGGAAATCCGAGAGACAGAGAGCAATCTTCATCAGCTGCTCCACTAGAAAGAGCTGCACCTAGAAGAGCTACTTCTGGTATTGACGGAGGGACAAACTGCTACCAAAAGCAACAGAACTCTCCAGATTTTGTCATTGTATGATAAAAGTATTTACTTTTGATATTTATGTTTTGCTAGACCCAGGAGAATGTTCGTCTTTTCTAGCTCCTTATGTTGCATATAAGTTTGAAATTCTTCGTAAGAAACTTTGTGAACCCTTCTATGTATCTACACATGTTGGGGAGTCTATTCTAGCGGAAATAGTCTATTGTGATTGTCCCATGTCCATCAATCACAAGAACACCATGGATAACCTAGTGGAGTTAGACATAGTAGATTTTGATGTCATTCTAGGTATGTACTGGCTTCATGCCTGTTATGCATCAGATTGTAAAACTCGAGTCTTCAAGTTTCCGATTCCTAATGAGTCAGTTATAGAGTGGAGTAGTAGTTCAGCAATGCATAAGGGTCATTTCATTTCATACCTTAAGTCAAGAAAGTTAGTTTCAAAGGGTTGTATCTATCACTTAGTCCAAGTTAATGGCTCAATTTTGGATGTACCTTTCCATAAGTCAGTTCTTATAGTAAAGTGTTTCTGGAAGTCTATCTTGATTATTACTCGAAGTCCCTCCTAAGAGAGAAATATACTTCGGCATAGACATCATTCCACATACTCATCATATCTCTATTCCGCCATATAGAATGGCACCAACAGAGTTTAAAGAGTTGACTGAACAATTGAAAGAGCTGTTAGATAAGGGTTTCACTCGACCAAGGGTCTCACCTTGGGGCGTCCCAGTCTTGTTTGTGAGAAATAAAGATGGTTCCCTTAGGATGTGTATAGACTACTATCAATTGAATAAGGTTACCATGAGGGATAAGTATCCTCTTCCAATGATAAACGTTCTATTCGATCAACTTCAAGGTACCACCTATCAAAAATAGACCTCAGATTTGGCTACCACCAGGTTAAATTTAGGGGATGTGACATTCCGAAGACAACTTTTAAAACCAGATGTGGGCATTATGAGTTTTTAGTCATGTTGTTGTGTTTAAATAATGCACAGTAACGTTCATTTACCTTATGAACAGAGCCTTTAAACCTTATTTGGATATGTTTGTTATCGTCTTCATTAATCACATACTGATCTTTTAAAAGAATGAAGAAGATCATGCTAGTCACCTCAGCATAGTCCTTCAGACATTAAAAGATAAAGATTTCTATGCCAAGTTCTCCAAGTGTGGGTTTTGGCTTAAGTCGGTGGCCTTCTTTGGTCGCAGAGTTTCCGGTGATGGAATTAGAGTGGTTACCTAAAAGATAGAAGCATCTTAGAGTTGGCCTGGACCCATGTCTCCAATTGATATTAGGAGTTTCCTGTGTTTGGCGAGCTACTATTGAAGGTTTGTTGAGGGGTTTTCATATATTTCATCTCCTTTGACCATGTTGACTTAGAAGATGGTTAAATTCCAATGGTCTGAAGCTTGTGATAAAATCTTTCAAGAGTTGAGGAAGAAGTTGACTTCTGCCCCAATTTTGACCTTACCAGAAAGTACTCAAGGTTTTGTGTTGTCGTGTGATGCATCTATAGTTGGGTTGGGCTGTGTTAATGGAGAATGTCAAGGTTATAGCTTATGCCTCCAGACAGTTGAAAGTTCATAAGAAGAATCATCCAACCCATGACTTAGAATTGGTTGAAGTAGTTTTTGCTTTAAAGATATGTCGACACTACCTGTATGGTGTTCATGTCGATATATTAACTTATAGAAAGAGCTTACAATATGTGGTTACCCAGAAAGAGATCAATGTCAAACATAAGAGGTGCTTAGAGATACTCAAGGATTATGACATGAGTATACTTTACCACCCAGGTAAGGTTAATATGGTTTCTGATGCTTTAATATATGGGGAGTACCGCCCATCTTGATGAAGAAAAGAGGGATTTAGCTAAATATGTGCACAGACTTGCACGCCTTTGAGTCAGACTTATAGATTCCACAGAAGGAGGAATAATGGTGACAAACGGGGCTGAATCATCACTAGTGTCAGAGGTGAAAGAAAAACAAGACCAGGACCCCATTTTGCTTGATTTGAAGGCAAATGTTCTTCATAAAAAAGTATTAGATTTTGAACAAGGGGGAGATGGTGTGCTGAAGTATCAAGGTAGATTGTGTGTACCTAGGATGGATTGACTCCAAGAGAGGATCATGGAGGAAGCTCATAGCTTCAGATATTCCTTTCATTTGGGTTCCACAGAGATGTACAATGATTTGAGAGAGGTATATTGGTGGGAAGGTATGAAGAAGGACATTGTTGATTTTGTTTCCAAGTGTCCAAATTGCCAGCAAGTAAAGGGAAAACACAAAAGTCCTGAAGGGTTGGCTAAGAATGTAAAACTTCCGAAATTAAAGTTGGAGATAATTTATATGGACTTCATTAAAGGGTTGTCAAGGTCTCGCATGCAGCATGATTCCAGTTTGGTGATTGTTGATAGAATGTCAAAATCAGACCACTTTTTGCCAGTAAAGACCACTCATTCAGCAGAGAATTATGCAAAGTTATACATTCGGAAGGTGGTGAGACTTCATGGAGTCCTAGTTTCGATTATTTCAGATAGAGGTGCAAAATTTATTTTACAATTGTGGAAATCTTTCCAGCAATGTTTAGGTTCAAATGTTAACTTAAGTACTACTTTTCATCCTTAGAAGGATGAGAAAGAGGAGCGTACTATCCATACTTCAGAAGATATGTTGAGGGCTTGCGTAATTGATTACAAGGGGAACTGGGATGATCACCTACCTTTTATTTAGTTCGTTTAAAAAAAATTATCATTGAAGCATCCAAATGGCTCCATACGAAGCTCTTTATGATAGAAGATGCTGATATCTTATTGGGTGGTTCAAAGTTGGTGAAGCAGGTTTTGTAGGACCATATCTAGTTTACCAAGCCATGGAAAAGGTGAGGGTGATTCAAAACAGATAGAAAACTGCACATAGTCGTCAAAAATCCTACACAAATGTTAGGAGAAGGCCATTGAAGTTCAAAGTGGATGATTGGGTATACTTGAAGGTCTCACCCATGAAGGGTGTTATGAGGTTTGGTAAGAAGGGGAATCTTAGTTTCCGGTATATTGGACCTTACGCATATCCAAAAGGATTGGCAATGTAGCTTATGAGTTAGAGCTACCGCAAGAGTTGTCAGCAGTTCATCCAATATTTCACATCTCTATGTTGAGAAAGTGCATGGGCGATCCTTCATTGACCGTACCAACTAAAAATATGGGGATTAAGGATAGCTTATCCTATGATGATATTACCGTTCAAATTTTAGATCGCCAAGTTTTCAAGTTGCGAACAAAGTAGGTTGCATCAATAAAGGTCCTCTGGAGGAACCAATTTGTTAAATAGGCTAGTTGGGAAGCTGAATAGGATATGAAAAGGAGATATCCACATGCTCTTGGAATCCGAAGAGAATGGATATCAATGTACTAATTCTCTTCTTAATACTTTATAAACTATGAGTAAGCATGTGATTACTTGCTTTTTTTGGTTTAGTGCTGAATTTGATGTTACTATCCTTAGCTTTGTGAAAGAAATTTCATTTGAGGACGAATTTTCCCAAGGGGGAGATATTGTAACATCTTACAATTTGAAATGGCTAATAATAAGCTAAGAAACTAAAAATATTCATTTTTAGTATGAAAAGGAAAAATAAAAAATTGCCTAACTAAATAAAGTGTGTTTTTGTCATTTTCAAACGATCATAATTTCTAGATCAGGATGAGTTAGAGGTAGTTCTTGATATGGTTTGAAATTTCTTGGAGATATCTTTCAAGTGACAACGAGCTTGTGCATTTTAGATATCGTAGGAATGAGATATGCTTATCAAAAGTTGGGCTATTGAAGTGAGAAAAGTTCAAATCCGGATTTAAGGAAGGGCAAACTAGTCTTTTCACCAATTATTTTCCTACTTCAATTTTAGGGATTTATTGGGGCAAAAACTAAGTTTAGTTCAGTTAGGAAAATTAAACATTACGCTTACGGCTTAGAGAAGAGTGAATAGAACAAAGAAAGAAGAAAAAGTCAAGAATTTTCCATGAACGTCAAGATTAGCAAGTGAATTTCGTCGGGGTGATCCCTATCAAGGTATGTGACATCTTTTATTGTTGGGTTAGTTCATCCACACATCAACTTGTTTAAATGAAGCGGTTTTGATTTATTTACATGTTAAAAAGTGAAGTTCTTGAACAACATTATCAAATTCTTGTTTGTTGAGTTGTTGAATGCCTAGTGTTAATTTTATTCGCGTTTTTGTGTTGTTTTTCGAGCTGAATCTATTGGGTATTGAGAGTACATAATTTAAAATGTTTGGGGAAAGAACCATAGAATTTAGAGGGGTTTAGAGATGAAAAATGAAGGAGTAAAGTCGGATGTATTTTTGGCGAGGCTTGGGGCGTCGCAGCTGCCAGAGCGCCAGAAAAGTTCTTCTGAATTTTTGCCTCTAGCGCGTCTCACCAGCTTATTCCCCACAAGAACTTCGCTGAAGTTTAAGGGTTTGCACCTCTCGCCACAGACGCCAGTTCTCCCCATTATTCCTCCATCTTTCCGTACTAGTTCCTAAGTGATGTACCTATGTTTGCTAGTTTATTCTAACACTCTAAGGTACATATAAACATCATGAAATCATCCATAAACATGAGATCATAAAACTTGAATCCATAATTCCAATTCAAGGAAAGTTAGTATCAAAGTCCAATGAGTTAAGAGTTAAGTCTAAAACTTAAGAAACAAGTCATAGTTATGTTTCTTGATGTTTTCAAGAGTCTTTAATAAACGTTCTAACTTGGTTTTATGGCTCAAGTGTCAAGTTAAGTAAAAAGTAAAGAGTTGAGTTCATTTCTCAAAATTTATTGAGGAACGAAGTATCCCAAAGAAGTCTAAAAATGTTTTCGTATTTTAGCAAGAAAGGGGACAACGATTCCAAATGAGCCTTTGGGATGAGCGTTGAATAATTATATCAAACTAAAGAAAGAAGTTGTTTTAAAAGTATGGGCTAAAGTAATTTTTTGGAGTACTATTGACCTCCGATGTGGCGATGCGAGTTCATCATAACTCAAGTCTCCATCAAAACCATGTATCCATCATGGGTATTAACAGATCATACCTTTTTGATGATCACGTAAGTTAAGCGCGTTTATCCACTAAGTTAAGTAGTTCTATGCGTTGGCGAAATAAAGGATAGTTCTGACACCATGGGAAAGATGTTGTATCACTACTTAGGCTCATAGTGGTCGTTGTTAGTTACAGAATCTTTCACATAAACTATATTATTATATATATATAAGTAAAGTAGGTTTGTTATTGCATTTCTTTAACGAACTAAGTGTTTTGATTGTTTTAAAAGCTTTTGTATATTTCTTTATATTAAGTCAAGTTATTCATAAGTTGAGCAGAGCTAAGGTAAGTGTTCCTTCTTACTCTTTTTCAAACTTAAGTTTTTGTTAGCATTCCAACTCGCATACTCTCACATTCAATGTACTGATGCTAGTTAGCTTGCATCGTATCATGATGCAGACGCAGGAAACTAAAATTGGCATCTGGCATACCGTTGATCTAGTGAGAAACTTCGAGTCAGTTGGTGAGCCTTCTTTTATCCTAAAGGACATCTTTTATCATTGTTTTGCTTATATTTTAGTTTTTAGAATGATTAGGGGTCATGTACCAACATTCATCTTTATTTGAGAGCCTTCATACACAGATAGCATAGTTCTTTAGTCTTATTCATTTTCAGTTGTAAACATTTGAGACTTAAGTTGCCGTTTTGGCTAAGTTAATTTTTTAAAGTTATTTTCCAAGAGTTATTTCTCTTGTGTTTATGTCTTACGTTGAGTTAAGAAAACCATGCCAAGAGTTGGGGCCAACAATGGTCATCGAGTGCTGTCACGCCAGGGTGTAGGCTCCGGGCATGACATTCTAATCCAAAAAAAAACTAATCATCACATTCAAACATTGATCAATATATACTCATAACATTCAAACATTCATCAACATATATATATATATATATATATATATATATATATATATATATATATATATATATATATATATATATATATATATGATCTAATTAATTCATTAACTTCAAATTACTAATTAATACTCAAAACACTTCAATTACTAATCTAACTTCAAATGAACACTTTAACAAATAAAGTTCTAAATAATTCATTAGCAGTTATTAGATCCAAAAATTCATAAAACATGTTGTAACAACAAAATAATAAGCACATCCATTCAAGCAATGCAAAAGTTCTAAGATAAATGTTACAATAAGGCAGAACAAAGAGTTATAATACTACAAGAACCTTTCTTGCTCGTTTTTCAATTTAAACTTCTATGCAAAAGATTGAGGTTTGATTAAATCAATATAGACAATGTCTGCTTTAGCTGATGCATTTGAAATTGTACATAGATATTAAATGAAGATTTTTGTTGATTTCAATAATAATGCACCTTTATTTTTATCCAGTTATCCGGGGATTTTCATGTCGTTTGTACTTTCATTGATTTGACAATATGAATAGTAATCCCATCTAGATAGTTTGGATATTCCTTAAATAGTATTACTTCTTATTTTCTACAAGTATTGGGTGGTTTATGATGTATCCCAAGGGAAGAAAGCATTTTTGTTGTTTAATACCTGATTATAATAGTAATCTTCAACATAATATATTCAATATTATCCTAATGAATTGGCCTTGTAAAGATGATGTGAGTTCAAGTGTATTACTAAAGAAATGAAGGTATTACCATAATAGGCTTACAAAGTTCACGCTTAATGAATCTCTTTTCAAAACAAGAAAGGATTTACTAAACCCTACAATAAAATTAGGGAAGATCACATTCAAACTTTTGATACTTCAAGTAAGACCTTTAATTAAGAAAAGACTCGATGGTTTTCATCTAGGGAGTTTTTTTGAAATTGACAACTTCATATATTTCCTCTCGATAAATGACAGTTAACTTCTTTTGCTTCATCTTCCATATAGAAAGAGATACAAATTGTGGTTCAATGTCATTCATAGATAGGAAACATATGAGATTATGAATCTCAAGATAGCTTTCCAAACCAACAACATCGAGTACAACTTAGTAATTAGAACTTTATGAAGGGCCAAAATTTGGTAAATTATTTTCCTAAATTTGACTATAGGTTTTAGTCAATTCCTTCTTGTTTCCTAAAGATATCCATCAACCATATAAATTGTACATACATTAGCGAATACCTCCATTTATTTTATAAGACGTTGTCCTCACAACTTCTTTAAAAGGGAAACACATCAGATGTCATCAATTATATTATCAGAATAGTTTCTAAAGATGTCAGGCGTCAATCTTCGATAACAATTTCTTCTCAAATAAGATCTTATAATCCACCAAACACCTTTATCAAATAAGGAACAAAACAAGGTAAAAAAATCTCCAAACTAAATGGAGAATACTGAAATAATCTCAAAACTATTTGGATGGAGCTACTATTACATTGTTAAATCAATTGAAGAGTAAAAGAAATGAAATACCTGAACGATTAAATGGTATCAATAACATTTTTCTATTAATATCTATGTTACATATATACGTAACTTGACTTGAACTACAAAGTGGCACCCAAAAGATTTAGTAAATGGTGTTAGACATTTTAAAGTACCAAATAAGTGGAACAAATCATTTTAACATATCATCAAAGAAAACAAAATTCAAATCATACTCGAGGAACCGTCGATGATCAAACTGACATAATTCACCAAAAAAAGGCAAACCCCAAATTGTTTCATCTAATCAGTTGTTTGTAAAAACCACTTAGAGTCCGGCCATTCCCCAAACCTTGTGTTTTATTTTGGAATTTACTTTGTTGAATAGAACTCAATTAACAAAGAAAAACAATGGGTGTTTTCAAGTAGTTCCAATTTTTTTCTATTATTATTATCAACTCAAAAAAATTGCTCATTTTGAGTAATAAAATAAAAACAAGAAGTTGTTTTAGTTGCCAGATTTTTAACATCAAATTATTAGCTTTACTAGTATTAAAATTTGAAAACCCTAAGGAACGTATGTAACTATAAAAGAACACTGGCCGAAAAGGAAAAGGATTTTTTAAGAAAGTATGATAAACTGAATTTCAAATATCTTTTATGAGTTTTTGAATGATAAAAACACTATTTGAAAAGTTTAAGTCTTCATCCTAAATCTAGGATATGCAGTTTGGCTTTCAACTCTTTATAGGAAATAGAAAAATGGTTGTATTCTTTTATGACAAGCAAACAGGTTCTATACATTTGTATCATCGAGAATTTGTAAAACATTGATCTATATTTGAAATTAAACAAATGGTATCTCTTAGGTTGTTCCAGAATGGACTAAAATAGAACTTAAAATTGATGTTAGGATTCATTAGAACAGGTTATAGCGAATATAAGTGAAACGACCCCCAAAATGAAATAGGATAAACTAGAGCCTCACATGAGTTTTATGAGTTAATAACTTTTTAAAATAATTAATAATAGCCTTTTAATTCAGTGTTAAAGACTTTGGAAGTGAAACGTCAAAGGACGACCAAGACGTCCGGAAACTAGTCGTTTGCGTGATAGTGTCTCCTTGTATGTTTTCCTTGTTTCTATGTGTTGTTTGGAGTCTAAAAACAGTGGAGGTAACCCTAGTGTCATAATAAACATGTTTAGGGTCAAAACGTCCGGTTACTACACCCCAAGAACCAACCTTGGGGTCCTTGAGGAGAACCGACCCTTGGGCCAACAATTGCTGCCCAAGGCAACAACCAAGTTGCTCTTGCATGAAACCAGTCCGCGTCGCGGACCTGGTTCACCTATGGAAAAAAAATTTGGTCTGCGTCGTGGACTCTACTGTCCCAAGAATTAATTCCAAAAATCTTTTGGGAACAGCTTCGTGACGCGGACTTGTTCCCCGACGATAATTCCATAACTGAAAGTTATGTTTGATTTATTTAAAAATGTCCAATTAATGTGAGGGTATTTTGGGTACTTGGGGATTGGTTATAAAAAGTGTTGAAGTCATATTTAACCCCTTTTTCAAGTGAAAACCCCAATACCCAAGAAGAAATCAAAAACCCAAAACCCTCTTCTCTTCCAAAGTTCTCTCAAACCTCCATTGGAGGCCAATCTCAAGCTCAAGCTACAAGAAGAATTTTCAAGTGATTTATCCTCAAAATTCATGGGATTTTCTTCTATTAATGTATGGTAACCCTTGATCCTTAGTTATCCTTTCATCTAAGGAGTTCAATCAAAGATTTTTTAAAAGATGATTCTAAGATCAAATTTCCCAATTTCTAACCTAAACATGGGTTCCCTGTGAAATGATTTTCAATGATATTCTAATGATGAATTGATGATTATTCAACGTTTTTTGGATGATTTCATAAGGAATTTATGAAAGAACCCATGATCCTCCTATTTCTCAAATTGGCCAATAATGTGGCGTGTGATCTTGATTCATGTTAATTGAATTATGATTAGATTGTATTGAATTGCTTATTGCTATTGATATGTATATCAATTGAACATTAATTGTGAAGGAATGATCTAAGGTGATCATGGCTTGGAAGTATTTGTGAGTTGACCTATTTTCTAGTCTTTAGTAATGAATTTGATGATTGTCTGGTATGGTCCACTCATGGTGGCGGTGTTTCAATTCTTTTCCATCTATATATGTTGTGATCATAGCCTTGAAGTCCATAGGTGTAATTTGAATTGTGGTGATTATGATCACAAATATGAAGTTCTTATGTAGTCTTCAATCTAGTATCATGACTAGGGTGTATAGATAATGTTATGTATGGGTAAATGATATTGTTAGGGTTAGGTATGGTCTACAGGTTAGGTTGTGATGAAAATCATTGTAGAATGACCCCCTACCTATGTAACCCTATATTAATGTGTGATCTTATGCATTTTAAGAGTCATCTATTCAAATGTTCGATATGTTCTTGTCTCTTATGTGATGTGAGTGTGTGGTCTATAGTGCCGAAATGCTCTATGTGTGAGTTTTTCATTACTTGAGGTATATTGTACATGTGTTGTGATCCTTGGAGGATGGTTTCCTCAACAACTAGGTAGTTACACTTATATGACCATGTTTGAACACACACACTCCATGCATAACGATGAATATGATATGTTTATGGTGTTAATTGAAAGGATAATTCTCATATGCACCATTATGTAGTCTTATGCATGAAAAGTATATGATTAGTGAAGTATGAACCTGTGTTGTCAAAGGTGTTTATGTGAAAGGCTTTCTCAGATATGCATACACACTCACATGAATGTGAATGAAGAAGGTTAATGATAATCTAGTGAAAGCGAGTCTCTTGAAAGGTTTTCTAAATTATATTCTAAACTAGACTGTTTTATGAATATGATATGATTATGTAAAAGGAAATTCTCACATAAATGTAGGTTCTATGATGAAAGGAAATTCTCACATAAATGTAAGTCCCGAAAGCCTACTTTATGAACTAATGTTAATGAAAGGCTTAAAGATGTTTAAAAGGGAGATTGAGCTTAGCACCGAGTGAAGATGAAAAATGAGAGAGGGAGATTCATATCTAGCAAGTGCGTCTTCCCACAAGAGAACCTTCACGTTTAGAAAAGTGTGGGTTCTCAACATAGATGTTGTCTCATGAGATGGAAACCTCCACGTCTAGCAAGTCAAAGTTTCTAGTAGCAATCTCTTTGTTCCATAACTACGTGCCCCCGTATGTTTTAGCTTAGTGGATCCACTAGAATAGATATTATTTATGAATGTCACGAACCAAGAGTACCCCCTAGAAGTTAGGGCATTCTCGAATCGGAACACGGCGTACTCGACCTCTCAGAGGTCTTGTACAAGCCCTTTCGCTGGCCAAGGTTTGGGTGCCCGGGGAATCATTCTCGGACTTTTCAACCCTTTTTATGTTAGGCTATGTGTAGGAACTCTCGGTACTGAATTTCACGTTCAAACCATCCCCCAAAACATCACTACTAAACACTACGACACACTAGTTCAACTTCGACTAGTTTCCAAACGTCTTGGACGTTCTTGGACATTTGACCTCCAAACACTTCCAAACTTTATATATTGACTTAGAAAACTATTATTAACCATTTTTATGATTTTAAAACATCATGACACAAGTATTAGGCTCTAGCTCAACCTAGCTCATTTTGATGGTGTAACAAGACTCCCTTACTTGGACAACATTCGTCCTCGAATGACAGTTGCTATACTTTAAAAAAAATTTAAGAGTTAAGACTCAATGACTAACAGCTCATAACCATACCACAAAAAACATAATTCACACATATAGGACAAACATCGACTCCACATAACAAAGAGACTCACAACACAACAAGAAGGTAGGAACTACATCTACAACTCATCATGCAATATGACTCACATTTTCATTTCATATAAGAGGAACTTCCTTCTCCACATATTATCATGATCATATACAACAGTTGTATACACATCATAGCCATTTTTATGAAATAACAATTTAGTCAAAATTTTAAAATCTTTACAGTGAGCACCAATTTCTTTACAGTGAAACATGCTCAATTTTCCAAAAATGCAACTCTTAAGTAATTTATGATGGAATCATAACAATATGATAGATAAAACAACATAAACTAAATTTAAAACATATGCATAAATTCATGAAATGCACAATGCAAGGAATTAATGAAATTCAATTTCAACTAGACTCCTAAACACAATGCAACATGTAACATGCTACTATGACATTCTATCTCTCAAGCTTGAATTGAATAGAAACGATTAGACAACAAATCACCATTCTACTACTCACCATACTACCCCACTTAGAAGGAACTCATATAATTAAAGGGAGAAAACTATAACTTACCGGCATCATCATCATCATCCGGTTTTGTTCCTTTTGCTCGGAGAGCATAGACGCGATTCCTCTTTGGAGCACCACCATCCGGAACATTAGGAGGAACTTACTTGGCCTCTCTTCCTCTAGACGCAATAGTAGGACAATCTCTCACCTTGTGATCATCCTCCCCGCAACCAAAGCACCCACTAGTACCGGCTAGAACTTCCCAAAGTTCTTCTTCCCACAAGTAGCACAAGTAGGCTTAACCACCTGGGAACCACCACCTCTCTCATAGTTAGCCTTAGGAGCACTAGAACCATCTTGATTTAGAGCCCTCTTATTAAACTTAAGTTGAACTTGCTCATCGGTTCTTCCCCTCTTAGCATCTCTACTTCTCCTCCCAAGTTTAGACTCTTCAATGGATTGAGAATAAACCATAAGCCTAGATAGAGTCATGTCACCATGGAGCATGGCTATACGACACTCTTCCTTTACAATATCCGAAACACCGGTGAAGTACCTACTCATATCATCCCTAGGGTTAGACACCAAGGATGGAGCATACTTACACAATATGATAAACTTTAAGGAATACTCCTCAACACTCATGCTACCTTGCCTAAGGTTTATCAATTCCTCAATCTTAACCTCCCTTTTCTCACGGGGAAAGTACCTTTCTAAGAATGCTTCCTTAAACGCTTCCCACTCTAAGGGACCCAATTCAACTGGTCTACTATCATTACATTGAGTAAACCATACATGACAAACATCTTTCAATTGATACGAAGCTAACTCCGCTTTCTCCCTAGAATTCACTCCCATAGCATGGACTATCTTATACACCTCATCCAAGAAAGCTTGGGAATCTTCTCCTACCTTAGAACCAAAGAAGATAGGAGGATTCATCCTCACAAAGTCCCTCAATCTAGAGGTCATAGTACTCACCATAGAATTTACCCTAGGCCTAATGTCTCTATTCACTTGAGTTGTCATAGCTAGGGCTAGGGCAAGGAGATCCTCTCTAATCTCACCATTATCTATAATCGGGGAAACCACAGGAACCTCATTACCTCCTTCCACAATAGGGACTTGATCATCTTAAGAACCTTGAACACCTTAAGGAACCTACTCAACTTATGTCACATGTCCACCTAGGGGAGGAAGTCCCTCATTCTCATCATTCTCCTCAACCCTCCTAGCCGGTGTCCTCCTCGTATTCATCTTCCAAAAAACACAAGAAAAGGACACTCAAAACTTTTAATCTCTACGGCACGACACAAGAGTAGAAAAAAAGGGAAACTCTATCGTTCTATAGCCTCTCTCCCATAGGTGTGTCGCGACTCACACAGATGGTCAAGATTCTACTAGACGTGGCTTTTTGAGACTTTTTGATTCCTAAGTACTACTTCATTACCTTATGCTCTGATACCAAGTTTTTTACGGCCCGAGAGTACCCCCTAGAAGATAGGGCATTCTCAAATTGGGACACGGCGTACTCAACCTCTCAGAGGTCTCGTACAAGTCCTTTCGTACCACTCATTGCATAAAACATATGTGAAAAGTAGTGAGGAATTAAAAAATTTCACACGAAATAATAATTCTTCAAAATATCTCTTTTATAGAAAAACATAATGAAAGGCTAAGTCTCAAAGTCGCCATCTTAGACATACGAATATATATTGGGACACGACCCATACTTCATCATATAGAAAATAGCTATGTCTATTACAATACTTTCAATAAGGAAATCTAAACATCAAGATGTCCTCGAATCAAGTGAGGACATACCAAATATTTTCTTGAATGAACACTAATCCAAGCTTCCACTTAGAGACTCCTCTCAAACGCCACCTACACCTTCAGAGATGGACACAATGTATGGAATTAGTATAAACACTTGTACTAAGTATGTCATAATGCATAAAATCATGATAAACGGACATTTGCATAAAATATGCTCTTTTTGATTAAAATATCATAGTACAAGCATAAGAACAACATTTAACGCCTTAGAAACATATAAGATATCACATAAGCATTTTATCAAATATTTAAGAATGTTACAGTGAACTATGTCACTTCATAGTGAACTAAGTTCAACTTCACAGTAACCTCTTTTAGCTTGCAACCCTCTCACCCAAGGTTATCCTAAGACTCACTTAAGTGAGACGAAGAGAGACCGCCCATACACCCTCTCTAAGCACACCTAAATGATCCTTAAGACTACCTAAGATAAGATCATTCTCACTTTATTTGGTAAACTCCCTACCTAGAATTACTCTAAGACTCACCTAAGTAAAACATGAAGAGACTGCACATACACCCTGTTCAAGCCTACCTAAGCAATCCTCAAAGCTATTATAGATAAGTACTTTTTTATTAACATTCCTTTACTAACGTCATTATGTTCATTAAGTCAATTAGAAAACATCCATCACTTATGGACATTCACATAATGGTCATTAAGAAGATCTAGGGCACTCACACACTAACATCTTCAAAGCCTAATCGTTCAATGTTTAGATAGCATCCCATTCCACTACATAAACTTCATAGTACTTATCCAACACTAGCATGTATCCAACATGATGAGAATAGGCAATAACCGACATAGACCATACTAGCTAGGCATGGAATCCGGAGTCATAAACATACTCCGATGAAGGGTGTTCTACTTGCCAAGGGTACAACTACGACACATCCCATGTAGGCACATGGTTATGGAATATCAAGTCTTTGATGCACTCTAGTCTCATTCTCAAGTAGAGATACATTGTACTCTAGTCTCCTTCTTAATGAGCGACAAACCATAACATATTCACTCGGTCCTAGCCTTTGTTCTCATATAGTAAATTCAATATAAAGGGGCATATGAAAAGGTACCATATCTTAGTCATTACCTAGTCATATTGCACCTACCAAAGATGGGTCCACTAGGGCTTCCACTCAATGGACAATAAGGATAGATCATTCTTAACCTTCTCTCTATATTGAAGGTTCCACATATTAGTCATGCTTAGAAGGGCACCATCTTAGGTCTACCAATCCTAGACTCTCATTCAACATTCATCCATACACATACAAGACAAAGGTGCCTCAGCCTACTAAGTAAAGATGTTCATATTCATAACGTACATGTATCAAGTAAGGGACACAAGTCTACCAAGAATAGACACAACATACTTTATTTTATTAAATATAGCATATCATTCTTTGAAGCAATAAGGAATTACCCTTATCATCTTTATGTCATCCTATACATTACTATAACATCATCAATATAACCATTGTAGACTAATATAGTCAAATAGGAACAATCATGCATCAACTCTAAGACTACACACATGAACACATAGTCATAGTCTAACATGATCACCGAACAACATCAAAATTTCACATTACTAGCATGTAGATAGATATGATCATACTTCAGATAATTCAAATACACAAATCATCATAACATATCAGGTAATTGCCGACAATACCATAATCATCATAATACATAAAGTAACGCCGACGAGGCCACGTAATTCACAAGTAATGCACATAACACCGCCACCATCAGTGGACAATACCAATCAAAACATAATTCAAGACCTACATTACATAAAGTAAAGAGAATTAGGGAAACTTACCACCAATCCATTCTCACCACTTCAATCCATAGCTAAATTATCCAATACAATACTCAAAGGCCCTTACCCATGCCCTTGGCCATCAATTCAATACAAAAATCACAATACTCAATGAATCTAAGTCAATTCAACATATATTAATCAATCTAAGACAGCCTATTCATCAATTCAATACAATTATTTCATCATTCAATAACCCATAGAAAACTACACTACAATTCATAAGCATTGGGACAAGATCACTTAACCCATAAAATAGTCAAAATAAGAGTTACATGGTTTGCATGGGTTCATAGGAATTATAGCTTAAAAACATTACATTAACATCAATTCAATCATAAAACATTGATTCAAAACCATTTATGCAAGAATCCATGGATAATTGGACAATTCATGTTTTTGATCATCTTTGAAAATCATTGGAATTGACTCCTTGAAGAAAGAGGTTTCAAGGATGAATAACCATATATTAATTGTGATGAAAAGCACACAAAATTTATGGATAAAAACTTGAGAAATATATCTTCTTCCATGGAGCTGCGAAGCTTCAACGATGGAGTTTTGGAGAGAGTGAATGGAGAGGTTTTGTTTTGAGTTGAGGATTTTGTTTTGAGTTGAGGTTAGTGGTTTAAATAGGTCCTATAACCGTCCATAATATACCCCAAAATTACCCAAAAGACCCCTACATTTATTGGACAAATTAACCAAGTCAAATTCGACTTGAAAATAACGCAACGAAATGTGGGAATTTAGTGCATCGCGGAGACACTTTCAAATCTTATTTTTCAAAAATTATTGGAATGAAAGGTTTGTGACAGCCATGCGAGTCAAGGCAAAAGTTTTGCCTACAACGTGATAGCTGCGCATCGCGCAGCACCATCCACTTCTTTTCTGCTTTGTAGCTACGCTGGCCCAAGTTTGGGTCCTCCTCGGGGGCCCTTTTGATGGTCCCCAGTGCGTCGTTCTCGGACATTTAGACCCTTTGTATGTCGGGCTACGCGTAGGAAATCCTTGTACTGAATTTCACCTTCAAAGCATCCCCCAAAACATCACTACAAAACACTACGACACAGTAGTTCAACTTCGACTAGTTTCCAAACGTCTTGGACGTTCTTGGACATTTGACCTCAAAACACTTCCAAACTTTATATACTGCCTTAGAACACTATTATTAACCCTTTTATCACTTTAAAACATCATGACACAAGTGTTAGGCTCTAGCTCAATCTAGCTCATTTTGAGGGTGTAACAATGAAGGTCCTACCTTGAAAAGTAGTACCCTCTCTTTTTGGTGTGGGAGTAGAATACCAGATTTCATGTAGCTCACATGGTCTATGTAGGTTATGGCTATGTATCCCAAAAGTTAATAAATGAACTAAGATAACAATATAAACTATAACCATAACTCCTTTAGAAGTTTACTTAGTATAGGTAGGACTATGGACCCTACCCATGCATTGCACAAGTGGACTTCAAGAAACGATATGATTGGAGCCTCTTATGAAATAAATACTTAAGTATATGTATGATTAGTATGAATGCATGTTAAGGTTGACTTTGTTTATGTAAAGACATGAACTATTATTATGCATATGAATTATACTTATCACTTCTAAATGGGTTTACTTAGTATATGTGGGGGTATGAGACTCCATGTGTACATTGCACGAGTAATCTTGTTAAGGGGTTGTGAGGGTGGTTTACCTATGATATGAACTAGATAGATTATGACTAAAGTTTTAATAAAGGAATGAGTTCTTATATGATGTTATGAAGTCTGTTGGTCTTAAGACTAAAGTTAAATAAAGATGTTATGACTTAATGAATATGTTATACCTAGTCTAGGGTGACTTCTTAGGAACACTTGGTGTGTGTAGTATTATGGGATGCAACTTGCACATTGCACTAGTGTGACTTAGGAGTTGTCTTAGGTGATGGTTCTCATGTGAAGAATATGTCTTATGATGTGCTTATGACTTTATGAATATATGTGGTTCTGTTGATAAAGAATATATATGAAAGACCATCTTAGGCAACCTTAAGGTTGTACATCGTACTAAGTATAACTTAAGGGTTGCTTAAGGAAAAGAGTAAGATAAAAAGGAAAGTAATGTATGGTGTACATTGATTATGCCTCAAAATGTGATAAATTGCTTTATTCGTTATTATTAATAGTTTCCATGTGTATGATGAGGTATGTGATCTATGTTATGCATATTGTGTAGATGTTCATGAAGTTTACTAAAAAGACATGATGCATGGTTTCTAACAAAATTTCCCAATTAAAGAATGTTTTTGCATGGTTATCATACATAGAGCATTCTTTTACTAATACCATTCTTCATCATCTTTTTACGCTAAGTGTTGGTGATGATGGCTAGAGGATCTTTCCCAAGGTGATGTGCTTGGATAGATAATCCCCAAGTTCAAGAGGGTCCTTATGATTCAAGTATCTTCATGTCAAGATGTCTGTTCAACTTTATGTAATAGTATTAGTTGTGCTATTATGTTCGTAAGGGTTGTGTCCCTATTCTACTCTATTGTTGTTGAGTCTAAGATGGCAAAGCAAGACATAGTGTCTTATTTATGTACTTATGATTTTTAAATAGAGTGAAGATTTAGCATTATGTTATGCTATGAAAAGTTTTAAATTTTCTTCTTTTTTTATATCTATGCGATGAATGAATCCTAAAAGTCTTATCTGAGACCTATGAGAGGTCGACGATGCCGATAACGTCTAGGGTGTACCCTTGGGGCGTTAAAAATATGGTATGAGAGCATAAGGTTGTGAAATGGTCTTTGGATTCAAAGTCTCATAATGCTACGTCAGGTAGAGTCTTGTTCATCAGTGTGAGTCGAGACACATCTATAAGCGAGAGTCTAAGGATGATAGATTTTCACTTTCTTCATTACTCTTGTGTCGTGCCATAGAGCGTAACTCTATATGATCTATGTTTTGTTGTCTAGTGGTCTTTTAGATGTGATTGCTTGGAAGGTATAATGTACCAAGGCTTGAGTGAGAAAAGGTTAGTTTTGATGATTATTGTGGTTATTGTGACTAGATGAGTATATGTGAAGGTAGATACAAAATATTTTGATGTGATTCCAATGAGTGCTATATGTGACCTATGTGGTTTGAGAAGTCATGTTATGATGTAGTTCTAGCCTTATAAGATGTTGTTAAGGTATAATGAAATCGTTGGGATGATGAGTTACCTTATGGTTATGTGCAATGATAGGATAATGTTATTGTATATGCTTGAAAAGTTTGTGAGAAATGTGGTAAATAGTGAAAGTTAATGTTGCTCTTTTGTATGAGTAGAGATCCATTGTTTTCCTTCTGTGGATTGGAGTTCTTGTGTAGACTTACCCCTAAGAGGGGAAAAAGAGGCTTTATTCTATGAATTGGGATAGTGTTGTGATCTAAGTTTGACTTAGAAGGTTGAATGGACCCCTTAGTTAATAGGGAGGACATGAGAATAGATATTGACCAACTCTAAAGGGGTTAGTTGTCTTTTAGATTGATCCTAGGTATGGTCATTCAAAGAGAGTGTTGAGATAATACCTAAGCATAGTTGCTTCGAGAACTCACAAAGGTGATGATATGGGCATGATGTGATAAAGACTTAAATTTAGCTCACCCCAAGTGGGGGACAATGTGCCTAGAGGGTAAGGTTTTGAGTACCCTTAATGTTCGTACGTTGGTTTCTTTGAAATTCTCCATGTTGAGAACCACCTTGGGTGATATATGTGAAGTTGAGTGGCACAAATACTCATTTTATGGATTCTTGAAATCCTCATCTAATGGAGTGAAATGAAGACTTAGTGAGAAATGGTTCCTCCTTTAGAGTGGAATGAGGTGATGTTTAAAAAAGTTTGTCTAAAGCTTAAATCCCAAGAGGGGGATGTTGTGCTTGACTAGTAAGGTTAGCATGTTAAAGTACTCTTATTTGAGATAAGTTACTCTAAGATGGGTTTACACTAAGTGGGGGATGGTGTGTTTAGTAGTAAGGTTGTTGATATCCCTATCTTTTCCTTCTATTCTTACTCAATCTTGAAACCAAGAGTTCCTAGTAGCTTGTTATTGTTACGGAGTCTTACATATGATTTTAAGTTGCATGCCCTCCATATGAAAAGCATGTCCTAGATGACACTATGTTATGCATGTTTTGAAAAATTCTTAGTGTACGAAAAGGGATTTTTTTGATAAATTTCATATTTGTCATGTTGTTGTACATTTTAATATGGTGAAAGCAAATTTGACTTCATGAGGTAGATTAATGAACATGCTTGGTTGCACTTTTTATGTAAGGGTATTTTCGTCTCACGTTGGTATTGAGCCCTCTTTAAAATTAGAAGAGATAAATTCCCATTAATAATATTGATTTTTATGTTGTTTGGAAGTGTTAATATAGGATCACTCTTGAGAAGTAATGATGTATCGAGCCAATATTATTGACATGTGCCTATGAGCTACAATATTTTTCCAAAATGATGCATGTTCATGAAAACTAGTGTATGCTACAAATTGAAATTTTGTGAATTAACTTCCTAATGTTGGAATGTGTGTGGTATAAGCTACCATTCTTCATAAGAAAGGAAGTATGAGCATCCCTTATTTAAAAGTCGAGAATTTCTCCTAAAATGAATTGACCTTGGTGAAACACTTGTACATAAGCTTTGTGATGCCATATGTGTATGGTGTGACTAGGAGAAGGTAGTTCCTCCTTGAACATAATTAAACATGGTAATTTCATATATGACCTTGACGGTATTATGTCTAAGTCATAAGATTGTAGTTAATCTACATTATTCATAATTTATGTGCAACTAATATGAATTGCCTAATTTTCTCATGAGTTGAAGTACGGAGCATGCCTAGGTGTGCATTTGAAATCCATTGTATGTTTAACCTTATGATTAAATTATGAGCATGCCTAAAGTTGGAGAAGGTAGTTCCTCCAAATGGCAAAGAGTATGATGAAGCATGTGTGCACTATGAGTTGTGGAGATAGGTTTTACTTACTTGTGTTGCATTGAGTGAATAATGATATAAAGTTGGTGTTCCTTGTAAGTTTAGTGCATTAACCATGACGTTGTATTTTGTGAGCTGCTATTAGGGACTTTTGAGTCCTTCGAAGTGTTTAGGTGTCGTTGTTCGAGGACAAATGTTGTTCCAAGTGGGGGATACTGTAATGACCCCCAAAGTTAAATCGAATAAACTAGAGCCTCACATGAGTTTTAAGAATTAATAACTTCTTAATATAATGAATATTAGCCTTTTAAGTCAGTGTTAAAGAGTTTGGAAGTCAAACATCAAAGGACGACCAAGACGTCCAGAAACTAGTCGTTTGCGTGCAAGTGTGTCCTTGTATGTTTCATTTTGTTTTGATGTGCTGATGGAAGTCTAAAAATAGTGGAGGTGACCTACTGTGTTAATAAACATGTTTAGGGTCAAAAAATCTGGTTACGAAGATCAAAAAACCAACCTAGGGGTCCTTGAGGAGGACCCAACCTTGGGCCAAAAAGCTGCCTAAGGCAGCAGCCAAGTTGCTCTTCCATGAAACCAGTCCGCGTCGCGGACCTGGTTCACCTATGGACAAAAGGTTTGGTCCACGTTGCGGAAACTTCACGGATTCTACTGTCCTAAAAATAATTCCAAATATCATGTGGCAACAGCTCCGCGACGTGGACTTGTTCCCCGACGTTAATTCCGATAATGAAAGTTAAGTTTGACTTATTTAAAAAGGTCCAATTAATGTGGGGTATGTTGGGTACTTTAGGGGTTGGTTACAAATGGTTTTTAAGTCAGATTTAACCCCTTTACCAAGACAAAACTCCAATACCCAAGAAGAAATCAAAAACGCAAAACCTTCTTCTCTTCCAAAATTCTCTCAAACCTACATTGGAGGTCAAGCTCAAGCTCAAGCTATAAGATGATTTTTCAAGTACTTTCTTCTCCAAATTAATGGGATTTTCTTTTATTATGGTATAGTAACCCTTGATCCTTAGTTAACCTTTCATCTAAGGAGTTCAATCAAAGATTTTGATTCTAAGATCGAATTTCCCAATTTCTAATCTAAACACGGGTTCATTGTCACACGATTTTCAAAGATATTCTAATGATGAATTGGTTATTATTCTATCTTTTTATGATTATTTCTTAAGGAATTTATGAAAGAACTCATGATCGTCGTAATTCACAAATTGGCCTATAATGTGGGTCTTGTGATCTTGATTTTATGTTAATTGAGTTGTGATTAGATTGTATTGAATTTCTTATTGCTATTTCTATCTATATAAATTGAACATTAATTGTGAAGGAATGATCTAAGGTGATCATGTCTGAAAGTATTGGTGAGTTGACCAAGTTTCTAATCTTTAGTTACGAATTTGATCATTATGTGGTATGGTCCACTTATGGTGGCAGTGTTTACATTCTTTTCTATCTATATATGTTGTGATCATGACCTTGAAGGCAATAGGTGTAATGTGAATTTTGGTGATGATGATCACATGTATGAAGGTTTTGTGTAGTCTTCAATTCTAGTATCATGAATAGGGTTTTATAGATAATGTTATGCATGGGTGAATGATGTTGTTAGGGTTAGGTATGGTCTACGTGTTGGGTTGTGATGAATTCCATTGTAGAATGACCCCCTACCTATTTAATCCTATATAAATGTGTGATATTATGCATGTTAGGAGTCTTCTATTCAAATGTTAGATATGTTCTTGTCTCTTATGATGTGATATAAGTGTGTGGTCTATAGTCCCTAGATGCTCTATATGTGAGTTGTTCATGACTTGAGAGACATTTTACATGTGTGTGATCCTTGGAGGATGGTTTCTTCAACAACTAGGTTGTTACACTTATATTAACATGATGACCAATATGAACACACACACACTCCATGCATAACTATGTGTATGATATGTTTATGGTATAAATTGAACGGATAATTCTCATATATTGTAACGTCCCTAAAAATGAGCTAGGTTGAGCTAGAGCCTAACACATGTGTCATGATATTTTAAAGTCATAAAATTGTTACTAATAGTATTCATAGGCAGTATATAAAGTTTGGAAGTGTTTGGAGGTCAAACGTCCAAGAACGTCCAAGACGTTCGGAAACTAGTCGAAGTTGAAGTAGTGTGTCGTACTGTTTTGTAGTGATGTTTTGTGGGATGGTTTGAAGGTGAAATTCAGTACCGAGAGCTCCTATGCGTAGCCTAACAAACAAAGGGTCGAAACGTCCGAGAAAGACGACCCCAGGGAGGACCCAAACTTGGACTACCAAGCTGCCGCGCCAGCCTGTTTTAGGCAGTGGCTGGGCGTCGCGATGCTGATACGCAGTGGGGCGAATTCTTTCCCTGAGACGCGGGGCTGTAGCGAACCATTCTGTCCAAGAATTGTTGAAAAATAATATTTAGAAGTGTCTCCGCGATGCGCAGTAAAGTCCAAGATTTTGTTGCATCGTTTTTAAGTCAAATTTGAGTTGGTTAATTGTTCAAATAAATGTAGGGGTCTTTTAGGTAATTTAGGGGTATATTATGGACGGTTATTAGACCTATTTAAGCCCCTAACCTCACCAATTAAAGCTAAACCTTCATCTCAAAACAAAACTTCTTCATTCACTCTCTCCAAAAATCTATTGTTGAATCTTTGAAGCTCCAAGGAAGAAGATAGGTTTCTCAAGTTTTTCTTCATCAATATTGTGGGCTTTTCATCACAATTAAGGTATGGTTATTCATCCTTGAAATATCTTTCTTCAAGGAGTCAATTCCAATGACTTTCAAAGATGATTATAAACATGAATTGTCCAATTTCATAATCCAGCCATGGGTTCTTGCATAAATGGTTTCGAATCAATGTTTTAGGATTTAATTGATGTTAATGAAATGTTTTAAATCTATAATTCCTATGAACCCATGCAAACCATGCAATCCTTATTTTGACTATTTTATGAGTTAAGTGATCATGTCTCTATACTTATGAATTATAGTATAGTTTTCTATGGGCTATTGAATGATGTAAGAATTGTACTCAATTGATGTCTAATTTGTCTTAAATTGATAAATATATATTGAATTGATTTAGATTCATTGAGTATTATGAATTTTATATTGAATTGATGATCATGGCCATGGGTAAGGGCCTTTGAGTATTGTATTGGATTATTTAGCTATGGATTGAAGTGGTGAGAATGGATTGGTGGTACGCTGCCCTAATTCTCTTTATTTTATGTTAATTAGACTTCAATTATGTTGTGATTGGTATGGTCCACCTAGTATGGCGGTGTTATGTGCATTACTTGTGAATTATGTGGCCTCGTCGGTGTTATTTTAAGTATATTGATGATCATGGCCTTGTCGGCACTACTTGAAGTATAATGATGATGAGTGTAGTTGGTTATGTGAAGTATGATCATATCTATCTACATTTGACTAAGCGAAAGTATGTGTTCTTCTATTGCTATTAGGTGATCATGTTAGACTATGACTATGTGTCTATGTGTGCAGTCTTATTGTTGTTAAATGATTGTTCCTACTTGATTATGTCTATAATGTCTATATTTATGATGTTATAGTAATGTATAGGATGACATAAAGATGATAAGGGTCATTCATAAGTGCTTCAAAGATGATATATTATATGTAATAAAGTGAAGTATGTTGTGTCTTGTTTTGGTAGACTTATGTCCCTTACTTGATACATGAATAGGATGAATATGAACTTGACTTAGTAGGCTTATGCACCTTTGTCTTGTATGTGTATGGATGAATATTGAATAAAAGTCTAGGATAGGTAGACCTAAAATGGTGCCCTTCTAAGCATGACTAATATGTGGAACCTTCTATATAGAAAGAAGGTTAAGAATGAGCTATCCTTATAGACCATTGAGTGGCATCCCTAGTTTACCCATCTTTTGTAGGAGAATTATGACTAGGTAATTACTAAGAGATGGTACCTTTTCATATGTCCGTTTTTATTAAACTTACTCTATGAGAACAAAGGCTAGCACCGAGTGAATATGTTATGGTTTGTATCTCTACTTAAGAAGGAGACTAGAGTACAATGTATCTCTACTTGAGAATGAGACTAGAGTGCATAAAAGATCTTGATATTCCTTAACCATGTGCCTACATGGGATCTGTCCTAGTTCTACCCTTGGCAAGTAGAACACCCTTCATCGGAGTAGATTTATGACTCCAGATTCCATGCCTAGCTAGTATGGTCTAAGTCGGTTATTGCCTATTCTCATCATGTGGGATACATGTTAGTGTTGGATAAGTACTAGGAAGTTTACGTAGTGTAATGGGACGCTATCTAGACATTGCACGACTAGACTTTGAAGATGTTAGTGTGTGAGTCCCTAGGTCTTTCCAAGACCATTATGTGAAGTCTATAATGAATGAAATGTCTTCTAATTGACTTAATGAAAGATTATGACTTTCGCTAATGTATGTTGATTAGGATGGGCTCTATCTAGGGAAGCTTTGAGGGTTGCCTAGGTAAGCTTGAAGAGGGTGTATGGGCGGTCTCTTCTTGTCCTACTTAGGTGAATTGTAGAGTAACCTTAGGTGGGGAGTTAATGAAAGGAAAAGGGAACAATCTTATCTTAGGTAGTCTTAAGGATCATTTAGGTGTGCTTAGAGAGGGTGTATGGGCGGTCTCTCTTTGTCTCACTTGAGTGAGTCTTAGGATAACCTTTGGTGAGAGGGATGCAAGCTAAAAGAAGTTATTGTGAGGTGACATAGTCCACTGTAATGTTCTTCAATATTTGATAAAATGCTTATGTGATATCTTGTATGTTTCTAAGGTGTTAAATATTGTTCTTATGCTTATACTATCATGTTTTAATAAAAAAGAGCATGTTTTATACAAAAGTCCATTTATCATGATTTTATGCATTATGCCATACTTAGTACAGGTGTTTGTACTAATTCCATACGTTTTGTCTATCTCAAAAGGTGTAGGTGGCATTTGAGAGGAGTCTAGAAGTTGAAGCTTGGATTAGTCTTCATTCATGTAAAGAGTTGGTATGTCCTGACTAGATTCGAGGACACCTTGATGTTTAGATTTCCTTATTGAAAGTATTGTAATAGACTTAGCTATTTTTTATATGTTGAAGTATGGGCCGTGTCCCAATATATTCGTATGTTTAAGATGGAGACTTTGAGACTTAGCCTTTCGTTATGTTTTTCTATAAATGAGATATTTTGAAGTATTATTATTTCGTGTAAAAAAATTTAATTTCGCACTACTTTACATACATGTATGCAATGAATGGTACGAAAGGGCTTTTCTTAGACCTCCTAGGGGGTACTCTTGGGTCTTTACATATACACAATTATGTCTTCTTATGCATGAAAAGTATATGATTAGTGAAATTTGAACATATGTTTTACAAAGGTGTTTATGTGAAAGGCTTTCTCACATAAGTATACACACACACATGAATGTATTGATGAATAAGGTTTATCATAATCTAGTGAAAGAGAGTCTCTTGAAAGAAATTGTACTCTAAACTAGACTATCTTTTTAATATGATATGATTATGTGAAAGGACATTCTCACGTAAATGTAGGTTCTATGATTAAAAGAAAATTATCATCCTAGTAACCTTAGAGCTATATGATATATGAGTGAACTAAGTCCCTAAAGCCTACTTTATGAACTAATGTTTATTAAAGGCTTAAAGATGTTTAAAAAGGGAGTTTGAGGTTAGCACCGGGTGAACATGAACGATGATAGTGGGAGCTTCACCGTCTATCATGTCTGGCTTTCCACAAAGGGAACCTTCACGTTTAGAAAAGTCCAGGTTCCCAACATAGATGTTGTCTTATGAGATGGAAACCTCCACGTCTAGAAAGTTAAGGTTTATATAGCAATCTCCTTGTTCCATAACTACGTGCCCCCGTACGTTTAGCTTAGTTGATCTACTAGAATAGCTATTTTGTATGACGGCCCTACCTTGGAAAGTAGTACAGTCTCTTCTCAGTGTGGGAGTAGAACACCGGATTCCATGTAGCTCACATCGTCTATGTAGGTTATGGATATGCATCCCTAAAGTTAAGAAATGAACTAAGACAGGGATATGAACTCTAATCATAACTTCTTGAGAAGTTTACTTATTGTAGGTAGCACTATAGACCCTACCCATGCATTGCACAAGTGGACTTCAATAAACGATAGGATTGGAGCTTTTTATGAAATAAAGACTTTTGTCTGTGTATGATTAGTACGAATGCATGTTAAGGTTGACTTTGCTTATGTAAAGACATGAACTATGATTATGCATGTGAATTACACTTATGGCTTCTAAATTGGTTTACTTAGTATATGTGGGGGTATGGGACTCCATGTGTACATTGCACAAGTAAGCTTGTGAAGGGGTTGTGAGGGTGGTTTACCTATGATATGAACTAAATAGATTATGACTACAGTTGTAGTAAAGGAATGAGTTCTTATATGATTTTATGAAGTATGTTGGTCTTATGAGTAAGGTTAAATGAGATTTTATGACTTAATGAATATGTTATGCCTAGTCTAGGGTGACTTCTTAGGAACAGTTATTGTGAGTAGTATTATGGGATGCTACTTGCACATTGCACTAGTATGACTTGAGGGTTGTCTTAGGTGATGGTTATTATGAGAAGAATATGTCTTATGATGTTCTCATGACTTTATGAATATATGTGGTTGTGTTGATGAAGCATATTTATGAAAGACCATCTTATATGTCATTAAGGTGGAACACTGTACTTAGTATCACTTAAGGGTTGCTTAAGGAAAAGAGTTATGATAAAAAGGAAGGTAATGTATGGTTTGTATCGAATATGCCTCAAAATGTTATAAATGGCTTTATGTGTTATTAGGAATAGGTTCCATGTGTATGATGAGGTATGTATGTGATCTATGTTTTGCCTATTCTGTAGATGTTTATGAAGTTTTCTAAAAAGCCATGATGCATGGTTTCTAACTAAATCTCCCCTTTAAAGCATGTTTTTGCATGGTTATCATACTTAGTGTATTCTTACTAATACCATTATTCTTCATCTGTTTACACAAAGTGTAGGTGATTATGGCTAGAGGATCTTTCCCAAAGTGAAGAGCTTGGATAGATCCCCAAGTTCAAGAGGGTCCTTATGATGCAAGGATATTTATGTCAAAATGTATATTCAAGTTTATTTAATAGTATAAGTTATGCTTTTATGTTTTTAAGGGTCGTGTCCCTATTCTACCCTATTGTTGTTGAGTCTAAGATGATAAAGCGAGACTTAGTGTATTATATATGTACTTATGATTTTTAAATAAAGTGATGATTTTGTAATATGTTATGCTATGAAAAGATTTAAATTTTCTGATATTTTTATGTCTATGCGGTGAATGAATGCTAAGAAGCCTGTCCAAGACCTCCGAGAGGTCGACGTCGCCGGTAACGTCTAGGGTGTACCCTTGGGGCGTTACAATAAGTTTGATACTAAAAATTAAAAGTAATTTCAGCCCAATTACTTCGTAAAAATAGGGGGTTCTAGAATTAGGTTTGATTATTTATGCAAACAATTTTTCTTTGTACATAAAAATCTAGTACAATATTATAGAAAAGCAATAACATTCAAATTAGATTGAGCAAAACAAAAGGGCCAAACTATTAGATAAAATTGCGCAAAAGCAATATATATGCAAGAAAACATTTAATACCTATATATACATATATAGCCCTCACATCTCGAAATAATAAATAATATCAATAGATTAGTTGAATATTTACTTAATTAAGGGGAAATGGAATGGAGTCGGGGAAAAATGAATCGACATTTTTAGGGATTTTTTTTTCTTGTACCTAAAATGATGTTTAGAGAGTGGGCTTTGAGAAATAAGAAGAATTTTTTTGCTCTTTTTTTCGAAGACCACTATGTGTAATTCTTTAATTTAACAAATAATAGTATGTCTATGTATATTCTACACTCTTACCTTTAATGGAATATATAGTCTAACCTCGCGTATATTTTACGCTTATAACTTTGACTCGATTCATCTACATTTAACCCTTATTTGACTAGATATGTTACTATATGATTCATAGTTTGCATACATATTTCACTCCTATATTTTATTGAATAAATATATTGTCTAACCTTACTTACATTTTATCCTCCTATCTTTGACTGAATATAGATACATATAACCCTTCTTTGACCTTTTACAAGATATGTTATTATTGTAATATGATTAATTGTCTTTTAACATTCAATATCAAAAAGCTATTTTAATTAATTTTTTAATGATTTATCATTTATGTATTGTTCATTCAATATTCATATATTCAAAATAATTATTTTGGGACGATCAAAATAATACTAATTAGTGAATTTATGAAATATAACAAAATATTTTTGTAATGTTACTGACATGATTTTATTGCTTTTAATCAATGCTATTGCAAGTGTTTTTATCTTCTCTCTTGTTCCTATTCAAATTTATATAATATCTTAAATATTGAAATTTTGACTCCCTCCAAAACTGAAGAAACCAAAAACACTTCAATAAATAATTCACTAGCAGTGATTAAATCCAAAAATATATAAAATATGTAGTGAAAACAAACTAATCAGCACATCCATTCAAGAAATGCTAAGGTTCTAAAATAAATGTTACAATGAGGCAGAACAAAGAGTTATAATAGTACAACAAATTTTCTTGCACGCGTTTCAATTTAAACTTCAAAGCAAAAGATCGAGGTCTGATTAAATCAATGTAGACAATATCTGCTTTAGGTGATGCATGTGAAATTGTACATACATATTGAATGGAGATTTTTGTTGATTTCAATAATAATGCACCATTATTTCTTATCCAGTTTGTCCGATGATTTTCATGTCCTTTGTTCTTTCATTGATTTTACAATATGAATACTAATCCAATCAAGATAGTTTGGAGATTCCTTAAATAGTATTATTTCTTATTTTCTACAAGTATTGGGTGGTTTATGATGTATACTAGGGGAAGAAAGAATTGTTGTTGTTTCATGCCTGATTATCTTAGTAATCTTCCCCATAATGTATTCCATGTTATCCTAATGAATTTGCCTTGTAAAGATGATGTGAGTTCAACTGTATTACTAAACAAATGAAGGTGTTACCAGTACAGGCTTACAAAGTTCAGGCTTAAAGAATCTCTTCCGAAAACAAGAAAGAATTTACTAAACCCTACATTCAAATTAGGGAAGATCATATACCAACTTTTGACACTTCAAGTAAGATCTGTAATTAAGATATGACTCGCTGGTGTTCATCTAGAAATTTGTTTTGATATTGACAACTTCATATATTTCTTCTCGATAAATGACATTTAACTTCTTTTGCTTCATCTTGCATTTAGAAAGAGATACAAATTATTCTTTACTGTCATTCATAGATAGGAAACATATGAGATTATCAATCTCAAGATAGCTTTCCAAACCAACAACATCGAGGATAACTTTGTAATGGGACCTACGAAGGGCAAAAATTTGGTAAATAATCTTCCAAAATTGAACTATAGGTTTTAGTAAATTCCTTCTTGTTTCCTAAAGAGATGCATCAACCATAAGAATTGTACATACACTAGCGAAAACCTCCAAATCTTTGATAAGACGTTCCTCACAACTTCATGAAATGGGAAACACATCAGATGTCATCAATTATATTATCATAATGGTTCTAAAGAGGCTAGGCATCAATCTTCGATAAAAATTTCTTCTCAAATAAGTCATTATAAGCCACCAAACACCTTTATAAAATAAAAAAGAAAACAAGGTAAAAAAATCTCCAAACTACATGGAGAATGCTGAAATAATCTCAAAACTAATTGGATGGAACTACTATTATATTGTCAAATCAATTGAGGGCACAAGAACTGAAATACCAAAACTATTCAATGGAATCAATAACATTATTCGATTAATATCTATGTTATACAGATACATAACTTGACTTGAACTACTAAGTGGCGCACAAAAGATTTAGTAAGTGGTGTTAGACATTTTAAAGAACCAAATAAGTGAAACAAATCATTTTAACATATCATCAAAGAAAACATAATTCAAATCATGTTAGTTTTATGACCCACTCACATTAATATTATTTTTGTTTAGTATATAATTACTAACTAAATTTTAATTCTAATTGAGAAGTGGGGAAGTTAGTCCAACTAACCATTAAGTCTTTCACTTTAGTCATTACCTCTTCCAACTATCCACTATCTCCACTACTCACCATGATGAAAAGGTGGAAATGATGTTAAACACACTCTATTTAAAGGGTCTTTCTTTGCCATAAAGATATAGTCTTATCCATCAAAACTATTCATAAAGTATAAGACCACAGAGAGAAACAACTTCTGAAGAATCTAAAGAAAAGACTTCCGCTCAATCAAGTCAAGAATTATAATGGCTGATTCAGGTATATATTCTTGACTGAATTATCATAGTAATACATTTATGTGAAAATCATATAGTTCTACGATCCAAAATTAATTGATAAGATTTCTGAAAGCTTAGATTGATTATGTTTTTACAATCATTAAAAAAATCCTTACATGTGGTATCAAGAGCCTTGTTTAAGAACTAGTGATTTTTCATAAAATTAAAGTTATCCTTATTAGAAAACAGTAATAGGTAGCATTAAGTGAAATAATTATTCTCTATCATGATGTATTTTATTTTGAAATTATGCATATGAGATTAGTTAATAACCAAAGTGGTCTAATCTTTGAAGAATTAATTCAAAAGAATAATGACTAAATGTATATTCAATTGTCCATTATTTTGATGCTTATAACTGATATAACTTATGGATATATTGAAGTTTTCGGTTGTAAGATATTTAGGGATCACTCAAAGGTTGATTATTTTATTTTCTAACCATTGAACATTAATGAGATAATTTATATGTGTCTTTAGTTTTATTTATTTATCTAAAGATAAGAAATATTATTGATTTACACATTAAAAATATTTAATTACGTTAAATTTACATCTAAGCATCATTATGTCTATAGTTGTAGTTTGATGTTTCGCCCAAAGGAGGACATCAATGTACTTTTAAGAATTTATAAACCATTTCTGAATTTGATAGTAAGTATAAAATTTATAACTCAAAGTATTAACACATGAGCAGATTATATTTGCACCATTTGCTCTTCATTCGTACTCTGCCTCTGTTACGACCTTTAACGGCCTTAACTTCTCAGATTGGTGCGAACAGATCAAATTCCATCTCGGAGTTTTAGAAAGGAAAGAAACATGCATGAATTGCACGAAATCAAGGAATGTGCATTAAAAAATGGAATGTGCATGAATTGCACAGAATGTTGGCTCAGGAGGAAGTAAGGATCATGAATCAAGGAAACCACTCCATTAACTTTGTAAGTCATAAAGGAGTTGGAAAGAAAGGAAAGAAACATGCTAAGGGAAAACAGAGGCACCAAAATTTTAATGAGTCCTCCTCTCAAGTATATACTAAGCAACACAAGAATGATAAGTGTCGTTCTGTGGAAAATCTGGACACTTTTATTTGCCAGAAATTTAAGACATGGCTCGAGAAAAAATGTAAGTCTAGTGCTTTTACATGTCTCAAATCAAATCTAACTGAAGTTCCTTATAATACTTGGTGAATTGACTCTGGTTGTACTGCTTATATGTCTAATACGATGCATGGATTCCAACACAAACCATAAACCAGAATGAAAGAAATGTGTATATGGGGAATAGAGTGAAGGCTCCAGTTAAAGAAATAGGAACTTACCATTTGATCCTTGATACTGGGCATCAATTATATTTACTTGAAACTTCTTATGTACCTTCTCTTTCGAGAAATTTAGTTTCTTTGTCTAAGTTGGATAAGACTGGACACTCTTTTAATTTTAATAATGGATGTTTTAGTTTGTTTAAACATAATTATCTCATCGGTATTGGTACTCTTTGTGACAACTTGTACAAACTGAATCTTGATAATGTATTTGTCGAAACACTCTTAACTCTGCATCTTAATTTCAATAATGGATGTTTGTTGAATGAACAATCCGCTTTCTTGTGGCACAAACGTTTAGGTCACATATCCAAAGAAAGATTGGAAAGATTAGTTAAGAATGAAATTCTTTCAAATTTGGATTTTACAGACCTTAACATTTGTGTCGATTGTATTAAACGAAAACAAACAAGACACACAAAGAAAGGAGCGACAAGAAGCACCCAACTTCTTGAAGTTATACACACTGATATATGTGGTCCTTTTTATATTGCATCTTTCAGTAAAAAAAATATTTTATCACTTTTATCGATGATTTTTCACGTTATAAATATGTCTATTTGTCAAATCCCGAAACAACACCCTTGAAGTTAAGGAACAATCTCGGATTGTGACGTGCGTACTGATACGTCAAATTACACTTCCCTAAAGAAGCATAAGCGATCGTATCAAGTAAATAACCCAAATGTTAGGTTGGGGTCGATCCCACGAGGAAAGTGATTTAGACTTAACTTTAATCTATGATTACTTTTATTTAGTCAAATCCTTTCCGAAAACAAACAATTAAAAGGTTTTTTTTTTGTAACAAAAGCAATTAATTAAGTCTAAGAAATCAAGTTCAAATATTTGATGTTTATCAAGTGATGAGAGAAACTAGGGTGTAAGTGTTCCCCATAGGTTCATAACGCAGTAACCCTATCTATAACAACTCTTTTCTAGTATCTTGCATGCAAAGTGGTAAGTTATGTATCCCTAATTCCTTGGTCCGCCAACTAGTGAATTTCACTCCGCACCTTGGTCCGGCTACGTGTGTATACTTTACTAAACCTTACCTTTTACCTCATATTAAGCATCATATTCAATGTATGGCTAAGTTACTACTTCGCACCAATTGAAACTAGCCTATTAGATAGTGTATACCAAATCTACGTTGATAATTCTTTTCTTATTATCTACCTCCTTGGTCCGATAAGTAGCAACAAGGCGAGTTCTAACATTGGCCACCGTTAAAAAGACTTCTAAATGAAAGAATTATCGATACATGCAAGACACTATTCTAGAATTGTTATTTTAGCTAGTTCTACTTTGTTAATTACCCATGGTTCCCACACCCCTAGTTGTGGATTTAGTTACCCATGTAAAGTTTTACACAATTGATATTTATTATACAAGAAATCATATACTTACTTTAACAAGTTGAAGAAAACCTAGAAAATCACTTGAATTAATCAAAAAGTTGTAAAAATCGATTCCGAAAAAGTGAAGAATTTTCCAAAATCCAAAGTTCAACAACCAACAGTACAAATCTAAAAATTCCCAAAACGTCTAACCCCAAAAATGAGGTATTTTGTCCTATTTATAATAATATAGTCCTAAACATAAAGAGAAACCTAAATAAGGAAAATCTGTCCAAAAATGCGTCTCATGTCGACGACCTGACCGACGGACCGTCGAGGCAACGACGGATCGTCGACGTCTCCGTCGGTCCATACTTCAACTCTATTTTCAGCTGCTTTCTTCTCCAACTCTCTGTTACCATCAACGGGCCAAGACGACGGTCCATTGGCAGGACGACGGTCCGTTGGCAGGACGACGGTCCGTCAATGGCCTTCGTTGCTCCACACTTAGAATCCTTTCAAATCGGGTACTGGGGCTACATTCTGTTAACACCAACGGATCACCAGGACGGTCCATCGATGAGACGACGGACCGTCATCCCTTCAATAACACCACACTTGGTCAGAATTCCCCGATCTTCCCTTGGCAGCATATCATCTTCATGGTGACGGTTGCCACCTACGGACCGTCGATGGGTCGACGGACCATCGATGGCTCCGTAGGTCATGTTTTCTGCAATTTTTAGCATATCTTCAGTGTTTTCATTCTTGACAGTTTTTCCTGCAAACACAAAGAAAAATACATTAAAACTACTACAAAAAGGCCTTAGACACACACTTAACTCAAGGAAATAGCATTGAAAGTACCGTAAAACCACAGTACATCAACACCCTCAACTTAAATTGGTTATTTGTCCTCATGCGACGCACTATGACTCACCACAACTCCGTTGTACACAAGTATCTTCATTTAAGCTTTTGTAATCATCTGGATATCAATCCCAATTATTTTCATTATGTTCATGCATGATATCACTATTAAGTCGCTTATGTGGATCAGACCATGACACAGACTTACCACGCACCCGACACCTCTCCTCTTTATCTCTCACCAAGGTACCAACTTTCTAGTATTGCAACTAGTGTACTTACTTCAAAAACAATATCCTCTTTTTTCACACAGTGATTTCAGTTTGAGTATAAGGATTATTTTTCAACACTCACTCTCAGAACAACTTCTCAACTCATTGATACTTGTCGCCATAGGCTTGCCCTTATTTTCACTGCTTTAAGTTCACCATATTAGACTCTTACGATCACGATAGGACTTTCTTAGCTTGTAATGTAGGCTCTGGGTTAGGTAGGGTACATTTGGATGCATTTTAGTGCCTTGTTACCCTCCTTGACATAACGGCTAAGCGTCCTACCTTTTCGTCGTTTATTCCGCCCTATTTTTGATTTTCTTATATTCTTTTGCCTTGTTTTTCTCCTTTCTTTCTTCTTTTGTGTAAATGACTCTTCTTTTTATTATATTTTTTTTCTTCAAATTTTTCACTTGATTTCAACTTTGCTTGAGTCACTTTTCTTTTCTTCTTTCTCTCTCTTTATTCTTTCAACCACACTTTCCGGAGCATTCCTCATAACAGCCACCCTCAACTCATAGCTTTGCCATGAATCAAGGTACACAATACCCAAGGTTGGGTCTGGGCCAAGAGGAGGTTGTTTTCTGCATTAGCCACCCTCAACTTATGCTTTTGGCATAAGATAAGGTGCACATGTCCAAGGAGGGACCAGGGCCAACACATTGTTCCCAGAAAATATAAATTTGGGTACAAAAGAAAGGTCGATTTTAAGCTCAAATCATTTGGATCAAGAAGGGATTAATTTAATTTGATTTCTTTTATCTAGGCTAAAGATTTGCTATCTTTGAACAAGGTCCTTTGATCCTCTCCTAATTGTCTATCACAGATTACTTTATCAGGACTAACCGGGCAAGTTCTAGCTCAGTACCAACAGTGGAATATCCAACTTTCCTCACACTCACTTAACACTTCATTACCCTACCAGATTATCAACCATCTCGTTCGCATTTTAGATTGAGGGCATGCAGTGGTGTATCTCTATGTCATGCTTAGAGCCACACATTCATCATTCACTCTGCCTAATCATGCAATCATTTTCTCTAAATCAGAATATCATTTTATTTAGCCACCATGCTTCAGATGTCATATCTATACTATGTACAAGAGATGCTAACGTGCCGGTTCAACATTAAAATAATCAGTCTCTTGGGGAAAAAGAACACATGCAAGAAAACCCAAGAGAGGATCGTGAGTTGGGTTATTCAGACTTCACCCTAGCACTCACTTTTCATTTACCCCACCCCCAATAAAAGAGCATGCAATTGTCCCCAATGCATAAAAAATATAAAAGAGAGTGGTAGGTGAATCAAACCTGAAGCGTATAGTGCCGATGATCAACAAGCTGGTGGGTCCAGTTTTCCGGAACCCGCTCCCTCTGTAGTAGGGACACCATCAGTAGTGTCCGCAGCAATAACAGCACCCTCAGTAGTGCTCCTCTGAATCATCAGCAATCCTGGAGCTAGACGCCCCAGCAGCAACCTCCTGAGCCCTCATCTGTCGGGCCTCATCATCCATCAGCGAGGCTCTCTTCGCAGCCTCCAACTCAAGACGCTCTCTCTTCCTAGATCGAGTCTAATCCTCCTCTATGGATCAGTGCCTCTTTGTATGCTCACGTGGCGGAAGCGGTTGCGCAGCAGTGGTATGGAAAAGAGCAGGCAACACCGTATCCTCAGCAGGCTCCACAGATGTGGCCTCAGACTCGAGCACCTGGGCCTCCAGGATGGCATCCATATCTCCCGTTAAACTCGCCACAGCAGCCTGTAGAGTCGACAAATCTACAGTAGGGGTTGGCCGGGCAAGAACCCTCAACTCAAATGCGTCAAGGCGCTGGTGGACCTCCATAATCTGCCACTCAGTCCGCTGGGCCATCTTCTTCTCGATTCGCTCTTCCGCCTCAGCAATGGACTTCTGCATCCAAGGCTGGATATGATGCAGAAGTGTGGCCATTTGGGCCTCTAATTTCTGGACCCTAGCGATCGAGACCAGTGTTGTAGATGGGGTAGAGCGGGAGGAGCTCAGAGCAGTGCTAGTACCTGGGATAGACTCAACCGGGGTGGTGTCGGTAGGCTCTGATATAGCCTGATCATACCGTTGGGCCTGCTCTACCGTGGCTGCTAGGTTCTCACCTAGCGGCTGCACCTCTACACGGGGCCCTCTGTTGGGAGACAACTCATTGCCTCATCCTGGATGAGATCGATATCAACCTGGCCAGTCGGGGTCTTTAGCACATCAATGTGCCACACGGGCACTCCAGCAGACCTGCACAACTCAAAAATCATACAAGGGAATGGGTAAGCCCTCTCATGGATGACCGCCTGCAACAGCCACGCGAAATCCACCTCGAACCTAGCAACCATGGCGGCTATCAGCACTGCTCTATACCATGTAACAATATTATTAGCAACAGTGGGGGAGAGGCAATGACGAACTAAGAGACATAAGAATTTGGCATGTGAGGTTGGCCTTCTTTATTCCTCCTTTGGGCTCCAGCACCCAATTAGCACCCTCGCCATCCACGGAGATGTTCTGGGCTATCCACCTTTTGGTGGTCTCTCTCAGCACTCTCTCGCGCTGGAAACGGCCGTCCTTGATCAGATTCCACCGATAGTCAAATTCGGGAGTGAGAGGGGATCTGGTTGCATTAGTGTCAGCACCATATAGAAATCTACGAATGGCGGGCAAGGAGATATCCACCCGCTTGCCACGGACACGAACATGCTCAAGTGGTGCTTGTTTGGCAGGGTTAGCCCGCTTGTCCAAACTAGCCCGCAGAGTCGCCACATAAGCTACGTAGAACTCCCTCACAACCTCCTCGCTGTAATGGCCTAGACTCCTAGCCGTCCACTATAGCCGATGGCGGGTAAAAAGGTCATGTATAGCCGTCATCGTGGGAAGACTCTTGGTAAGAACTCGCCGCTCGACCGTTAGAGTCTGAGTCATGACCCCCTTGTCGTTGAGCAGCTTCGCATCCGTGTATATATGAGTGGGTAGGTGCTGTAGGAGTAGTGGCACCATGTGAAGATTAAACTTCCTCTGACCCGGAAGCCTCATCGGAGCCAAACGCTCCCTCAGAATATGTGGTAGACTCAGACGGTGTGCCGGTCAGTGTGCGCTCCTCATCAGACTGGGACGCAGTGACTACGCTAGACACCACCTTCGTGGGCGTGCCTCTGGTGGTCCTAGCAGTACGTGCAAGTGTCTGGGTGCCTGGTGGCACGTACTCGGGGTCGCGTTCATCGTTGGACGACCCAATCACCAACCGGCGGGAAGGGGCGACAGACTTGGAACGTCCTCGAGAGTAAACTAAGTCAGTATTAAAAAAATCATGCAACACACTCAAAAGAATCAAACATAGAAAGGCAAACACAAACAGAGTGGTGGTGCAGAACTGCAGAACTGACTGACGGATACCATCGATGGTCCGTCAGTGGGAGCCGTCGGTGGACACTTAGAAAATTTATTTTGTTTAGTTTCAGAACAAAGGTTCTGATAGAGACGACGAACCTGCAGGACGCACCTTCGATGGACCCTTAGAAACTCTTTTGGATTCTTAAAAAAAAATAGTTTCTATTAAGAAGGACGGACTTGCAGGACGGAACGTCGACTGAAAAACGGTCCGTCAGTGGGGTCCGTGGTGGACCCTTAGAAAAGTTTTGACGGACTTCAGATATAAGGGTTCTGATAGAGTGTACGGTCATGCAGGACGGTCCGTCGATAAGTTGACGGACCGTCGTCTGCCCCCGTGGGTAGAGACTTAGACTAATTTCAAGAAACCCTCAGAGAACAGGGTTCTGTTAGCGACGACGGTCATGCAGTACGGTACGTCGATGGGTCGACGGATCGTCGTCTACCCACGTGGGTAGACACTTAGACAAATTAGAGGAGATGTTGTTGACGAACCCCAACGACGGTCCGTTGATTGACCGATGGTCCGTCAATGGGGTCTCGTTCTATCTTTCAGGGACAGAATTTTGGCATCCATTGTTACCCCCAAAGAACAATTTTAGAGCAATCTAAGAAACATTAAGTTCCTCTAGCATATAGCAAAGCATTTCATCATTCCTAGGGCATGAATTATCGTAGTTTTAAGCATAGATTCTCACAGACTATCAAACCCTAAGTCGGAAACAACAACACTCAAAACACAGCAATTATTAGACAATACACCCCCATCCCATTCACTTTTATTGTTCTAAGGGACTAGGAATTCAGTTTGAAGATTTTAAGCATGCAATAGTGTCCCGAAAGCAAGACCCACTATCGTATTTCAGAAGTTTAGCATGTAAAGTAACAAGAGTAAATAGAGCAGATTAGAAAGACATACCGGTATATTGTAGTGTAGGGAATGAGGGGATGAATTCTTGCAAGTATGAATCACCAAAGAGCGACCTTGAACACCGACCGGGAAGAAGACAAACGAAGATGGAAGATTGGGGAAGAGAAAGGATTTGGGAAACTGAAGGAGATTTAGGGAAGAGGAGAATCTGATTGATAGAAATAGGAGTTAATGGGTGAGGAAGTGGGGAAGTTGAAGGGAAATGGGGAGGGAAACGGTTTAGGGAGGGTATTTGAAAGGGTGGGTAACTGAAAAGTTTAAAATTTTAGTATATAGCCGATCGGGTTGGGTCGGGTCGGGTCGGGTCAGGTTATTGGGTCGGAGGAACTGACGATTCCCCATCCACGGACCGTAAGTCAGTCGACGGTTCGTTGACTGCTCCATTGAGTATGCCCTAACTTAGAAAATTTAAAAAAACTAACCTGAGATCTACGGACCCTACCGACGGTCCGTCGATTGGTGCACCAGACCAATTTTTTGCAGATTTCTCGAGTTTTGGTCCCTGCACATTGAACACCCAATAAGCTAATATTTTTGTGTTTTCTGGACACTTTTTAGACACGGACCTAGTTTACTCTCTAGCCAACACTTCTAACAAAAAATAAAAGAAAATTAATACGTGACATTAAGTTAGAAAAATAGAAATAATGCAACTACGCCTATAAAATCACGACAAAAAAAATATTGTTGGCTAGAGGATACATATTGGGTTGCCTCCCAATCAGCGCTTGACTTAACGTCGCGGCACGACGCAAGACTCTAGATTACTCAGACTTCATCAAGATGGTATGCCTCAATCACTTCATTCGCCTTTTCAGCATGCCCAAGGTAGTTTTGATTCATTGCCCGTTCACCTTGAACCTTACACCCTCCTTATTCTTCAACTCAACCGCTCCATAAGGGAAAACTTGGGTGATCGATAATGGACCAGTCCATTTGGACTTGAGTTTGCCCGGAAACAAGCGCAACCTAGAGTTGAATAAAAGCACCAATTCCCAACCACAAAATCGGGCTTCTCAATCTTTTAGTCATGGTACTTCTTCATCTTTTCTTTGTAGAGGGCTGAACTTTCATATGCCTTTAAGTGAAATTCATCAAGCTCATTCAACCCATTTAACCTCTGTTCCACAGCCTTATTCCAATCCATTTTCAGTTTCTTCATTGCCCACATGGCCTTATGCTCTAACTCAACCGGCAAGTGACAAGCTTTCCCATAAACAAGTTGGTATGGGGACATACCTATGGGAGTCTTGTATGCTGTCCGGTAGGCCCAAAGAGCATCATCACACCTCCTTGACCAATCCGTTCTATTCGCATTCACCGTTTTTGCCAAAATCTGCTTGATTTCTCTGTTTGACACCTCAACTTGCCCACTAGTCTGAGGATGGTATGGCGTGGCCACATTGTGGCGAACCCCATATTTCTCCAACAATCCTTTGAACAACTTGTTGCAAAAGTGGGATCCCCCATCACTAATAATGTCCCTTGGGGTGCCAAATCTGGAAAAATATATTCTTTTTCAAGAACGCGGTGACACTCTTACCTTCATTATTTGCAAGTGCTATAGCTTCTACCCATTTCGACACATAATCAACCGCCACAAAAATGTACTTCATGCCATGAGAACTCACAAAAGGGCCCATAAAGTCAATTCCCCACACATCAAACAATTCGATCACAAGAATGGGATTTAAAGGGAGCTCTTGGTTTCTAGAAATACCGCCATCTCCTTGGCACCTATCACATGCCTTGGCGAACTCATGTGCATCTTGGTGGATGCTTGGCCAATAGTAGCCACATTGCAAGACTTTATGGGTTGTCCGGATACCACTATGATGCCCACCCACAGGCGAGGAGTGGCATGCCTCCAAAACTCTCAACATCTCAACTTCCGGTACACAACGCAGAGTAAGCCCATCGGCACAACTCCTATAAACATATGGCTCATCCCAAAAGAACTTTTTCACATCATGCATGAGCTTTTTCCTTTGATGAAAGGACAAGTCCGATGGGACGATATCACTAGCCAAGTAATTCGCAAAATCTGCAAACCATGGAATCAAGTCTTAAGAAGCAGCCAATACATGCTCATCTGGGAAAGTATCATCACTTTCAGCTTTTTCACCTAACTCTCGCATTGCTTCATCTTCTAATCGTGACAAGTGATCGGCCACTTGATTTTTGGTCTCTTTTCTATCTTTCACTTAAAAATCAAATTCTTGCAATAGTAGAACCCAATGAATCAACCTCGGTTTCGCATCCTTCTTTGCCATCAAATATCTCAAGGCAAAATGATCAGTATGCACTATAACTCTAGTGCCAAGCAAATAGGAGAGAAATTTCTTGAAAGCAAAGACCACCGCAAGGAGATCTTGTTTAGTGATGGTGTAGTTCTTTTGGGTTTCATTAAGGGCTTTACTAGCATAATAAATGGGACGAAGGATTTTATCCCTTCTTTGTCCCAATAACACACCAAGTGCATACCCACTAGCATCACACATCACCTCAAATGGCTTGCTCTAATCCAGAGAAATAATGATGGGCGCAGATACCAACTTCTCTTTCAACTCTCCAAATGCCTTCAGATAGGATTCATCAAAATAAAATTTACACTCTTTCTCAAGCAGCTTACACAGAGGATGTGCAATTTTTCAGAAATCTTTGATAAACCTCCGGTAGAAACCTGCATGCCCAAGAAAACTACTCACATCTTTTACAGAGATGGGTGGATGAAGTCTCTCTATAACCTCGATTTTAGCTCGATCAACCTCTATACCCTTCTTTGAGATGCGGTGGCCCAATACAATACCCTCTTTCACCATAAAGTGACATTTTTCCCAGTTTAGCACAGGTTTCACTCTTCACATCTTTTGAGAACTTCAGACAAGTGACTCAAACAATGATCAAACAAATCACCAACAATAGAAAAATCATCCATAAATACCTCAATGGTGTCCTCCACCATATCGGAAAATATGGACATCATACATCTCTGTAAAGTAGACGGTGCATTAAACAACCCAAAGGGCATCCTCTTGAACGCGAAAATTCCATAAGGGCAAGTAAACGTGGTTTTCTCTTAATCTTCTGGTGCAATAGAGATTTGATTGTAACCCGAATAGCCATCAAGAAAACAGTACCACCCTTTACCTGCAAGTCTATCCAACATCTGATCCATGAAGGGCATATGAAAATGGTGTTTCTCAGTCCATGCATTTAGTTTCCGGTAATCCATACACACTCTCCATCCGGTCACCGGCCTCATCGGAACAAGCTCATTTTTCTCATTGGGGACCACAATCATTCCCCCTTTCTTGGGTACACACTTAATAGGGCATACCCAACTACTATCAGCTATCAGATATATGACTCGGGCATCCAACCACTTAATATTTCCTTCTTCACTTCCTCTTGCATAGGTGGATTTAGGCGTCTCTGGTGCTCAATACTTGGCTTATGATCGGGCATGAGTTGGATTTTATGTGAACAAATACCGGGAGGGATCCCAATAATATCCGTAATAGTCCACCCAATAGCTCTCTTGAACCTCTTCAACCAAACACTTTACTTCTTGCACCTTCAAATCTGAAGCAATAATAACCGGTAAAGTTTCACATTTTCCCAAGAATACATACCTTAGATGAGGTGGTAGATCCTTAAGCTCTAATTTTTGAGCCTCCTCAATACATGGTTTCGCAGGTGGAGACTCGCGATGCATCATATATAACTCCAATTTCTTGGGTTTGAACCGAACATCACCTCGATCAAGTGCCGCAACCAATGACCCATACTCTGTAATACCATCACTCTCAAAGTTCATAATCACTGCTGCTAGTGCCTCAACACAAGGACGTTCTTCTATTTGGACCTCAGATGAACTCTCAACTCTGTAGGATATCGCAGATACCGATTGGAGCTCACCACTTTGCCTCATGGACCTACAAATATTGAAAGTCACTTCTCATTGTTTAATCGAAACTTTATCTGCCCTTTTTCCATGTCAACCTAGGCGCGACCGGTAGAAAGAAATGGCCTCCCAAGAATAATAGGCACCTCAAAATCCACCTCACAGTCAAGAATCACAAAATCGGAAGGAAATATGAATGACTCCACCTTCACTAACACATCGTGGAGTATCCCAATAGGCCTCTTCATTGTTCGATCGGCCATCAGTAGCAGCATCGCAGTGGGATTTGGATCACCCAAATCCAACTTTTTGTAGATGGATAGAGGCATGAGATTTATGCTTGCCTTAAAATCACATAATGCTTTAGCGAAGTTTACTAGCCCAATTGTACATGGAATAGTGAAAGAACCCAGATATTCTTTCTTTTGTACTAGAGACCTTGTAGCAATAGTACTACAGTGTTGCATCCTATCATTATCCTCAAAACTAACCGATCTCTTCTTAGTGACCATATCTTTCATGAACTTGGCGTAACCGGGCATTTGTTCAAGATCTTCTATCAAAGGAACATTGATGGAAAGTTGTTTCAACATATTAACAAAACGCTGGTATTTACCATCCTCGGTCTTTTTCACCAACCTTTGCGTGAATGGTGGTGGTGGTCTTGGAATGGGAGTCACCGTTTGGTGCTTCTCTGCTTCTTTTCCCACTTCATCTACCAACTTACCACTAGCTTCTACTACCTCATCTTCTCTTCTCATCTTATTTTCTACGCCAAACAGCATAGGTGGATCTATGGTTTGCTTACCACCTCAAGTAGTGACTGCCATACAATGTCCATCATTCTTCGGATTTTGAACATTGTTGCTAGGAAGAGTACCCGATTGACGAGGGTTCACAGTAGACGACAATTGGGCCATTTGCATCTCAAGATGCTTGATTGAGATTGCATGTGCATCCACTTTTTGCCCAATGTTAGCCAAATCACCTCTCAATTCTTTGGCATGCTCATCACTTGCGTCAAACCTCCTCATCATCTTTTGCAACATGTCTTCAACTCGCGCCATACTACCTCTACCATCCCTAGGAGCAACTTTCCAATTTTGAGGTAGAACATAGGGCCCACTTCGATCGTTTCTGTTTCCATAGTTACTCCGATTTAAGTTGTTGTTGCGGTTGTAGTTTCTTTCACGAACATAGTGACTCTCTCAGTTGTAATTCCCATAGTTTCGACCTTGATTTCTTTGACCTTGGAGCCAATTCTTCTGATTGGAGCCTTAGTTGTTCGGTCGAAAACCCCTCGTCTGCTCATTCACTACATAAGAATCTTCCTCATAGTAAAACTCATCTATCGGTGGTGGTGGCTTAGTCAAATAATTCACTGCATTCACTTTCTCTGCACCCCTAGTGACATGTTTCAACACTAACCCAAGCTCAGTTCTCATTTGAGTCATTTCTTCAAGAATATCATCTATGGTTGGGTTGTGTGTAGATTGCACCGCAAAAGTGTTTCTCCCAGTATTCGACTTCCTAGTGCTCCAAGCTTTATTATTTGAGGAGATTTTCTCTAACTTCTCAGCGATCTCTGCATAAGTACACTTCCCATAAGAACCACCCGCAATCGTATCCAACACCGCTTTATTATTATCATCTTGCCCTCCATTGAAGTACTCTTTCAGTGATTCATCATCAATACGGTGATTTGGGACACTTCTGAAGAAAGAGGTGAACCTATCCCAAGAACTATTTACCGACTCCCCTGGTAGTGCCACAAAGTTGTTCACTCTATCTTTGTGGTTGAGCTTCTTTGAAACCGTATAGTATGAGCTAAGAACACATCCCTCAATTGGTTCCAAGTATAGATTGAGTTATAGTGAAGCTCAGTAAACAATATAGAAGCCTCTCCTGTCAGTGAGAGAGGGAACACTCTTAGACCAATGACGTCCATGTCCAAGTCAGGCCTCCCTACACAACTCTTACACACCGACCTCAGTTTGGTGATGTGAGCATGTGGATCCTCAGATGGTATCCCCAAAAATAGACCTCTAGCTGTGAGCATCTGCATTAAGCTACTAGTTACCACGAAAGTATGACCATGTGGTAGAGGAGGTAGGACAAGTGGCCCATCAAAGTCAGTGATGTTAACATTTCCCCTATAGTACTCTTGAGGGTGTGGGGCAGGAAGTTGCCTCCTCGGATTACCTTCACCAGGGTTATCAACCATCACTTGATTATGAGCATCAACTGGCGGGGGAGGTGGAGGATTGATCTCATCCTCAATATAAGCAGAATTGTTTTGAATGTTCATTCTGTGAAGTGTACGGTTTATTTTTGGATCAAGCGGAATTATTGGTTCTTCTCGACTCCTTGTACCTGGCATACACTAAAGCTAGACGTACGAGAGACAGAAACAAAAAGAAAAAGTAAACTCAGGAAATTATTGACTCAAATTCGGTAATGTGCTTAAAGTTAATCTAAAAGCCACTATTCCCCAGCAGTGGCGCCAAAATTTGATACGCTCAAATTACACTTTCCTAAAGAAGCATAAGCGGTCGTATCAAGTAAAGAACCCAAATGTTAGGTTCGGGTCTATCCCACGAGGAAAGTGATTTAGACTTAACTTTAATCTATGATTACTTTTATTTAGTCAAATCCTTTCCGAAAACAAACAATTAAAAGGGGGATTTTGTGTAACAAAAGTAATTAATTAAGTCTAAGTAATCAAGTAGCAAGTTCAAATATTTGATGTTTATCAAGTGATGAGAGAAACTAGGGTGTAAGTGTTACCCATAGGTTCATAACGTAGTAACCCTAGCTATAACAACTCTTTCCTAGTATCTTGCATGCAAAGTGGTAAGTTATGTATCCCTAATTCCTTGGTCCACCAACTAGTGAATTTCATTCCACACCTTGGTCCGGCTACGTGTGTATACTTTACTAAACCTTACCTTTTACCTCATATTAAGCATCATATTTAATGTATGGCTAAGTTACTACTTCGCACCAATTGAAACTAGCCTATTATTTACTTCTTTGGTCCGGCAAGTAGCAACAAGGCGAGTTCTAACGTTGGCAACCGTTAAAAAGACTTCTAAATGAAAGAATTATCAATACATGCAAGACACTATTCTAGAATTGTTATTTTAGCTAGTCCTACTTTGTTAATTACCCATGGTTCCCACAACCCTAGTTGTGGATTTAGTTACCCATGTTAAGTTTTACACAATTCATATTTATTAAACAAGAAATCATATAATTACTTTACAAGTTGAAGAAAACCCAGAAAATCACTTGAATTAATCAAAAGGTTGTAAAACTTGATTCCGGAAAAGTGAAGAATTTTCCGAAAACCAAAGTTCAACAACCAACAGTACAAATCTAAAAATTCCCAAAACGTCTAACCCCAAAAATGAGGTATTTTGTCCTATTTATAATAATAGAATCCTAAACATAAAGGGAAACCTAAATAAGGAAAATCTGTCCAAAAATGCGTCTCTCATCGACGACCGGACCGACGGATCATCGATGCCTTTGTCGGTCCATACTTCAACTCTATTTTCAGCTGCTTTCTTCTCCAACTCTCTGTTACCATCGACGGGCCAAGACGACGGTCCGTTGGCAGGATGAAGGTCCGTCGATGGCCTTCGTTGCTCCACACTTAGAATCTTTTCAAATCGGGTACTGGGCTACAATCTATTAACACCAACGGATCACCAGAACGGTCCATCGATGAGACGACGGACCGTTATCCTTTCCGTAACCCCACACTTTGTTAGAATTCCCCAATCTTTCCTTGGCAGCATATCATCTTCATGGAAACGGTTTCCACCTACGGACCGTCGATTACTCCGTAGGTCATCTTTTCTGCAATTTTCAGTATATCTTCAGCGTTTTCATTCTGGATAGTTTTTCCTGCAAACACAAAGAAAAATACATTAAAACTACTACAAGCATTGAAAGTACCGTAAAACCATTATATATCACGTACTCGACCACTCGGAGATCTTATACAAGTCTTTCATAGCATTCTTCGCATATACATAATGAAAAGTAGTGCGAAATTAAATTTTTTCATAAAGCAATACCATAGTCTTAAAAACTCTTTCATATAAAAGTAATCGGAAATACTAAGTTTCAATCTCATCATCTTAAGACACAAGAATACTTGGGACACGGCCGATACGAAATATAAAACATACTACTATATATTCTATTACAATACTTCATAAACGAAACATAAAGACATATATGTCCTCGAGTCCAGTGAGGACATACTTCAACTTCTATTGAATGCTCTTCTAAATCCAAGTCTTCTTCCCAAAATCTCTTTACCTACCAAGAACTATATAGATAGAAATAAAGCATGGAATTAGTACAATCACATGTACTAAGTATGACATTATGCATAAAATCATGAAAATGGATATTTACTGAAAATATGCATCTTTTCATATGGAAATCATATTATAATCATAAGAGCAACATTTATACACTTAGAAACATATAAGATAATATATAACCAAAATTTTCATTTTTAGAACTCTCATTACAGTGAGTTCAATTCACTGTACAGTGAAGTTCTTCACTGTTACAGTGAATTCTCTTGTCTTCCCTTTTTACACTTCCTAGCATGTAATTCCCTCACTAAAAGTCATCCTAAGATTCACTTAAGTCACACAAAGAGAGACCACCCACACACCCTCTCTAGATGTGCCTAAACGACCCTCAAGATTACCTATAATGAGTCACATACACACTTACAAGCATCATAAACATAAATGTAAGATTCTTCTACCAAAGGTGAATTCTAAGTCTCACTTGAGTGAGTTGTGAAGCAACCGCCCATACAATCCCTTAAACACACTCAAGCGATCCTATAGACTCCCTAGGATAGAATCATTCTCACTAAACACACCAACACATAGATGATATGACATTCTTCTTCCAAAGGCTATCAAAAGCCGTACTTAAGTAAATCAAAAAGATAACGTCCATGATTGACGTCTTCAAGATTACCTAAATAGTCCTTAAGACTACCTAAGGCTTAGATCATGTCTACAACACCAAACATCTTCCCTAACTAGAGTAATTCTCAAAACTTTTATAGATAGGACATGAAGAGATCATCCTTTATGCCCTCTTCACACTTTAACTAAAGAATCCTTAAGTCACTTTAGATTAGGTACTTATTCATTTCAATACTTTATATCATTAAGTCATTATTTCATTAGTTCATTTAAGAGACATACATCACATAAAGGACATTCAAATAATGGTCTTGGACAAGACCTAGGGGCTCTTATTAACATCTTCAAAGCCTATTGTGCAATGTCTAGATAGCGTCTCATACCAACACCTAAACCTCATAGAACTTCTCTAATGCTAATATGTATCCCATATGATGAGAATAGGCAATAACCGACATAGATCATGGTAGCAAGGCATGGAATCAGGAGTCCTATGCTACTCCGATGAGGTGTTCTACTTGCCAATGGTAGAACTTAGACACATCCCATGTACGCACATGGTTAAGGAATTATAAAGGGCTTCTTTGTATTCTAGTATCACTCTTTAACTAGAACTACTTCCCTTACCATACTCACTCGGTGCTAGCCTTTGTTCTCATAGATTAAGTCACATTAAGGTTCATAGAAATGGGTCCCATATCAAGTTCATGACCCAATTACATTTACCCTACCAAAGCTAGGTCCGCTAGGGCTATCTCACTATGGCGACATGAAGCTCATCATGACTTTCCTAAGGATTAATATGATGTCGTTCCAGCCAATCAACCTTAAGTCCATCATTCATTACATGAAGGATACCATTACAGCTTTCAACTTCATGTTTCATAACCTTACCACTTGGTTCAAGGTTTCACATAAAGGTACCTCTTATCATCATTCAAGGTCTCACCTATATTAATTTATTCAAGACTAAGACATCTTTAGGTTCCTAAATCAAGACATAACATATTCACATAAGCATCAAGTAAGGGACACAAGTCTACCTAAACAAGAAACAACATACCTCCATTTAACACATATAGCCTATCTTTCTTTAGACACTTAGGAATGGCCCTTAAAATCATCTAGTCAACCTATTCATTACCTTAAAATCATTAATATAACCTTGATAGACACATATAGCCAAGTTAGGAACAACTATGTATCAACTCTAAGACTACACACTTAACACATAGTCATAGTATAACATAATTACCTAAATAGTATCAATAGTCTAACACATACTTTCACATATAGGTAGATATGATCATACATCACCAAATCAACTACAAAAATAGCCATATAACTTCAAGTAGTGCCAACAAGGCCATGATCATCAATATACTTAAAATAACACCGACAAGGCCACATCAATTCAGATAACACCGCCACCATAAGTGGACCAAAACAATCACAACATAATTAAAATCTAAACAACATTAAATAAGAAGAAATAGTGCAGGATACCACGTCTTCATCCTCCACACTTCAAGCCAATACCAAATCATCCAATTCAACCTCATAAGGCCCTTACCCATGGCCATGAACATCAATTCAATACACAATTATGATAATCAATAAAATCTAAACCAATTCAACATAGACTCAAAAATCTAAGACCAATTAGATAACAATTGAATACAATTCTTTCACCATTAGAAAGCCCATAAGAAACTACACATGAATTCATAAACATTAGACCAATATCAAGTAACTCATAAATTAGTCAAAATCTAGGGTTCATCAATTACATGGGTTCATAGGTAATTTAGGTTAAAATCATCAATACAACATCAATTTAATCCATAATAGACATTTGAAAACCATTAATGCAAGAACCCATGGTAGAATCATGAAATGGGACAATTCACCTTTGAAAACTTTAGAAAACATCTTTGAAGTTGGGCTCCTTGATGAAAGGAGTTTCAAGGATCAAAATCCATACCTCGATGAAGCTAATTCTTCACTTTGATGAAGAATCTTCACTCAATTCGTCACACCAAGCTCTTCCTTGACTTTGGACTTCAATGGAGTATGGGGGAATTTCTAAGGTATTTGGGGGTTTTGATTTTGAAGAATGAAATCTTCTAAGTGTTAAAGCCTCATAACCACCTTTAAAATACCCAATATACCCCTTAGGAACCTTCAAAGTCTATTTTTGGAAGTGGGGTGAATTGACAAGTTCACCCCTCACATGGCAGTGAAATTGCACGCAGGACTTGGCACCATCGACGGTGGCAGTCGATGGACCATTTGTCCACAAATGGACCGTCCTGCCCTCCCGTCGATTGGTTCAGAGGCTGGACATGGTTCACAAACTTTCCCATCCTAAGTCCCAACCTACGTGACCATCGACAGACCGTCCTTGGACCTACGGACCGTCCTTTGGTGTGTGGTCTGGGACATGGTCTTGCCATCGACGGTCTGCCCATCTACGGGACGTAGGTCCACATACGGGCCATCCAGTCCTCCGTCGATGGGTTCAGAGACTTGGGACATGTAGCTTAGCTATCCATGCTAAGTACTTACCCATGCCTATCATTCACGGACCGTCGACCAGCCCACTGGCCGTCGATTGGCTTCCATAGGTGAGGCTGCCTTGGGCAGTCTTGGCCTCCGACATGGTCCCTTTCTCAAGGAACCTTGGTTGGTCCTTGGGAATATTTGCCTGGATGTTTCTAACTCAAACATTACCGAATACGATTTAACAACCTCTCACATGAATTTCACTCAAAACGAACACGTAAAACATGACGAAACATGCCTAGACACACAAGGTCATTTCAAGGCACATCTTTCGAATGTCATGGACGTTCTTGAGTGTTTGACCTCCAAACTTCTCAAAACTTGACACTCTACCTATTCACATCATATTATACTCATTTAATACCTTATAAACACAAGAGTCACACAAAAACTCATAGGACCTCACATGAGACACTTAGGTGACTTAGTTGTCGAACGTCTTGGTTGACCCTTGACGTTTGACTTCCAATGCACCTTATGCTTTATATAGTGCCTCCATACAACATTATAAACATATTTAGGACCTTAGACCACCTTGAAAACAATGTTAGGCTCTAGTTCACCTATGTCATTTTCGGAACCTTACATTCTCTCGCACTTAGACAACATTCATCCTCGAATGACACTTGCCTCTCTCCAAACACTTCCAAGATTAGAGAATCACCTTAACAGGACATAACCAAACCATATAACTCAAAGTAAAGTAGAAAACATAAATTTGACAAGGTCAAGAGATTCACAACACAACAAGAAACTAGAATACAATTCTATAGCTTATTATGCTACAAAACTCACATGCTTCATTCCAAATATCAAAAACTCATTCTATATTCATTACTATACTTATACACATCAGTTCTAACCACATTACAATAATTTTAGACCAAAGAATCAATTAGTCAATTTCTCCAAAATATTACAGTGAGCAGTTTCCAAGCTACAGTGATTTTTAGCAAATTTTCCAAAATCATCAATTTTAGGTAATTCATTATATAGACATGCTGATGTGCAAGGTAACATCATATAAACACCTTTTACAACATGCTCATAACTCAATAAAAAACTACAATGCAAGAACTTATACCAAACTCCTAAACATCATGCCCATGCAACAATCTAGCCCATCTATCTACCCATACTCCCCCACTTACAAGGGACTCATACCTTAAAAAGAGAAAGATAAGGACTTACCAACATCATCATCACACTCATACAGCTTCTCACCTCTAGTCCGGAGTGCATAGAAACGCCTCCTAGTTGAAACATCTTCCTTTGGAATACTAGGATCAACTTTCTTACCCTCCTTCCTAGAAGCAATGTTAGGACAATCTCTCACTTTGTGCCCATCTTTTCCACATCCAAAGCAATTACCCATACGCAATAGACACTCACCATAATGTTTCTTACCACAGGTGGTACATGTAGGTTTTCCATCTTTGGAACTACCTCCTTTCTCAACCTTGAACTTAGCACTCCTAGATTCTTCTTGAGTTTGAGCCCTAATTTTGAACCTAGGTTGCACTTGATCACTAGCAACACTCCTTTTCAAGCTACTTGACATCCTCCTAAGTTTAGACTCTTCAATTGATTGTGCATACACCATGAGTCTAGCCAAAGTCATATCATCATGCAACATAGCCGTACGACATTCTTCCCTCACTAAGTCGGCTACACCCGTCACAAAGCGACTCATTTCATTCCTTGGATTAGACACTAGGGAAGGTGAATACCTAGACAAAGTTGAGAACTTCAAAGAGTATTCCTCAACGCTCATATTGCCTTTCTTGAGATTTATAAACTCCTCTACTTTCACTTCCGTCCTCTCACAGGGAAAGTACTTACCAAGAAAAGCTTCCTTGAATTCTTCCCACTCAATAGGACCCGAATCCACCGGCCTATTTTCCTTCCATTGAGTGTACCAAATTTCAGACACATCTCTCAATTGATAATAAGTCAACTCCGCCTTCTCCCTAGATGTAACCCCCATAGCACTCAATACCTTGTGCACATCATCAAGGAATTCTTCGGGATCTTCATTCACCTTAGAGCCAAGAAAGATTGGAGGATTCAACCTCACAAAGTCTCTCAACCCAGATGACATAGTGCTCTCCATATCATTAACCCTAGGCACCATGTTCAAGTTTACTTGAGTAGTTACGGCTCGGGATAAAGCAACCAAAGCCTCTCTAATATCGATTAGTCAATTCCGGCACCTCATTACCTCCTCCCACATTAGGGGCATGATCAGCTTGAGGAGTCACTTGAGCACCTTGACCACCTTTGATACCTTGCCCATCTTGAAGAACTTGCTCAACTTGAGGAGGAATCTCCTCATTCACCCTCTCCTCTTCCAACCTTCTAGCGGCCATCCTTCTAGTATTCATCTCCTATAAAACAAGGAAACACATTTAGAAGGATACTCATAACATTACTCTACCGCACGACATAGGAGTAGAAAAGAAGGTAAACACTAACTTCCTATAGCCTTTCGTCCATATGTCACGACTCACACTGATTGTCAAGACTCTACTAGACGTGACTTTTCGAGACTTTTTTATTCCTAATACTACTTTCATTAACCTATGCTTTGATACAAAACTTGTCACATCCCAAAACCATACCCTAGAAGTTAGGGACAATCTTTGTGTCGTGCGTACTCGACCTCTCGGAGGTCTCATACAATCCTTTCATATCATTCATTGCATATACATAATGAAAAGTTGTGCGGAATTAAAACTTTTCATAAAACAATACCATAGTCTTAAAAACTTTTTCATATAAAAGTAATAGGAAATACTAAGTCTCAATCTCATCATCTTAAGACACAAGAATACTTGGGACACGTCCCATACGAAATATAAAGCATACTACTATATAGTCTATTACAATACTTCATAAACGAAACATACAGACATATATGCCCTCGAGTCAAGTGAGGACATACTTCAACTTCTCTTGAATGATCTTCTAAATCCAAGACTTCTTCCCCAAAGCTCTTAACCTACCAAGAACTATATAGATAGAAATAATGCATGGAATTAGTACAACCACATGTACTAAGTATGGCATTATGCATAAAATCATGAAAACGGACATTTACTGAAAATATGCATCTTTTCATTTGGAAATCATATTATACTCATAAGAGCAACATTTATCAACTTAGAAACACATAAGATAACATTTAACCAAAATTTCATTTTTAGAACTCTCATTACAGTGAGTTCTATTCACTGTACAGTGAAGTTCTTCACTGTTACGGTGAATTCTCTTGTCTTCCCTTTTTACACTTCCTAGCATGTAATTCCCTCACTAAAAGTCATACTAAGATTCACTTAAGTCACACAAAGAGAGACTGCCCATACACCCTCTCTAGATGTGCCTAAACGACCCTCAAGATTACCTATAAGGAGTCATATACACACTTACAAGCATCATAAACATAAATGTAATATTCTTCTACCAAAGGTGAATTCTAAGTCTCACTTGAGTGAGTTGTGAAGCAAACGCCCATACAATCCCTTACACACACACTCATGAGATCCTATAGACTTCCTAGGATAGAATAATTCTACTAAACACACGAACACATAGATGATATGACATTCTCCTTCCAAAGGCTATCAAAAGACATACTTAAGTAAATCAAGAAGATAACGTCCATGATTGACCTCTTCAAGATTAACTAAATAGTCCTTAAGACTACCTAAGGCTTAGATCATGTCTACAACACCAAACATCTTCCCTAACTAGAGTCATTGTCAAGACTTCCATAGATAAGACATGAAGAGATCATCTTTTATGCCCTCTTCACACTTTAACTAAAGAATCCTTAAGTCACTTTAGATTAGGTACTTATTCATTTACATACTTTATATCATTAAGTCATTAATTCATTAGTACATTTAAGAGACATACATCACATAAAGGACATTCAAATAATGGTCTTGGACAAGACCCTAGGGACTCTTATTAACATTTTCAAAGCCTATTGTGCAATGTCTAGATAGTGTCCCAAACAAACACCTAAACCTCATAGAACTTCTCTAATGCTAATACGTATCCCATATGATGAGAATACGCAATAATCGACATAGACCATGGTAGCAAGGCATGGAATCCGTATTTCTATCCTACTCCGATGAGGTGTTCTAATTTGAAATAGTAGAACTTAGACACATACCATGTAGGGACATGGTTAAGGAAATATGAAGGGCTTCTTTGTATTCTACTATCACTCTTAACCTAGAACTACTTCCCTTACCATACTCACTCGGTGCTAGCCTTTGTTGTCATCGATTAAGTCACATTAAGGTTCATACAAATGGGTCCCATGTCAAGTTCATGACCCAATTACATTTACCCTACCAAAGCTAGGTCCGCTAGGGCTATCTCACTACGGCGACATGAATCACATCATGAATTTCCTAAGAATTTATGTGATGTTGTTCCATCCAATCAACCTTAAGTCCATCATTCATTACATGAAGGATACCATTACAGCTTTCGACTTCAAGTTTCATAACCTTACCAGTTAGTTCAAGGTTTCACATAAAGGACCCTCTTATCATCATTCAAGGTATCACCTATATTCATTTATTCAAGACTAAGACATCTTTAGGTTCCTAAGTCATGACATAACATATTCACATAAGCATCAAGTAAGGGACACAAGTCTACCTAAACAAGACATAACATACATCCATTTAACACATATAGCCTATCTTTCTTTAGACACTTAGGAATGACCCTTAACATCATCTAGTCAACCTATTCATTACCTTAACATCATTAATATAACCATTATAGACTCAAATAGCCAAGTTAGGAACAACTATGTATCAACTCTAAGACTACACACTTAACACATAGTCATAGTATAACATAATTACCTAGATAGTATCAATAGTCTAACACATACTTTCATATATAGGTAGATATGATCATAGATCACCAAATCAACTGCACAAATAGCCATATAACTTCAAGTAGTGCCGACAAGGCCATGATCATCAATATACTTAAAATAACGCCAACAAGGCCACATCAATTCACATAACACCGCCACCATAAGTGGACCAAACCAATCACAACATAATTGAAATACAAAATAACATTAAATAAGAAGAAACAGGGAAGCATACAACCTCTTCATCCTCCATGCTTCAAGCCAATACCAAATCATCCAATTCAACCTCATAAGGCCCTTACCCATGGACATGAACATCAATTCAATACACAATTATAATAATCAATGAAATCTAAACCAATTCAACATAGATTAAACAATATAAGACCAATTATATAACAATTGAATACAATTCTTACACCATTAGAAAGCCCATAAGAAATTACACATGAATTCATAAACATTAGACCAATATCAAGTAACCCATAAGTTAGTCAAAATATAGGGTTCATCAGTTACATGGTTTCATAGGTAATTTAGGTTATAATCATCAATACAACATCAATATAATCCATAATAGACATTTGAAAACTATTAATGCAAGAACCCATGGTAGAATCATGAAATTGGACAATTCACCTTAGAAAACTTTAGAAAACTTCTTTGAAGTTGGGATCCTTGATGAAACGAGTTTCAAGGATCAAAAGTCATACCTCAATGAAGCTAATTCTTCACTTTGATGAAGAATCTTCACTCAATTCGTCACACCAAGCTCTTCCTTGACTTTGGACTTCAATGGAGTCTTGGGGAATTTCTAAGGTATTTTGGGGTTTTGATTTTGAAGAATGAAATCTTCTAAGTGTTAAAGCATTATAACCACCTTTAAAATACCCAATATACCCCTTAGGAACCGCCAAAGTCTATTTTTGGAAGTTGGGTCAATTTACAAATTCACCCCTCACTTGGCAGTGAAACTGCACGCAGAACTTGGCACCATCGACGGTGGCAGTTGAGGGACCGTTTGTCCACAAACGGACCGTCCTAACCTCCCGTCGATTGGTTCAGAGGCTGTACGTGGTTCACAACCTTTCCCATCATAAGTACTAACCTAAGGTACCATCGACAGACTGTCCTTGGCCCTACGGACCATCCTGTGGTCCGAGGTCTGGGACATGGTCTTGCCATCGACGGTCTGCCTATCGACGGGATGTAGGTCCACTTACGGGTCGTCCTGTCCTCCATCGATGGGTTTAGAGACTTGGGACAGGTATCTTAGCGACCCAAGCTAAGTACCTACCCACTCCCATCACCCACGTACCGTTGACTAGCCCATTGGCCGTCGATTGTCTTCCGTAGGTGAGGCTGCCTTGGGCAGTCTTGGACTCCGACATGGGCCCTTAATCAAGGACCCTTGGTCGGTCCTTGGGAATATTTGCCCGGACGTTTCCAACTCAAACATGAACGAATACAATTTTAGGACATCTTACATGAATTTCACTCAAAATGAACACGTAAAACTCGATGAAACATGCCTAGACACACAAGGTCATTTCAAGGCACATCTTTCGAATGCCATGGACGTTCTTGAGTGTTTGACCTCCAAACTTCTCGAAACTTGAAACTCTACCTATTCACATCATATTAGTTTCATTTAAGACCTTATAACCACAAGATTCACGCAAAAACACATAGGCCCTCACATGAGACGCTTAGGTGACTTAGTTGTCGAACGTCTTGGTTGACCCTTGACGTTTGACTTCCAATGCACCTAATACTTTAGATACTGCCTCCATACAACATTATAAACATATTTAGGACCTTATACCACCTTGAAAACTGTTAGGCTCTAGTTCACCTGTGTCATTTTTGGAACCTTACATTATTTGTTGCATAAAAAAGCTGAAACGATAAATGCCTTAGAGGTCTTTATTACTGAGGTTGAAAGAAAACTAGATAGAGAGGTGAAAATAATTAGGTCACATAGAGGTGGTCAATATTATGGAAGATATTATAAAAATGGACAACACCCAGGCCCATTTCCTAAATTCCTCGAAAAGTATGGCATATGTGCTCAATACACAAAGCCTTGAACACCACAATAAAATGGTGTAGCAGAAAGGTGTAACCGTACATTAATGGGCATGGTTAAGAGTATGTTAAATAATTCATTTATTCCTCTTTCATTGTGGATGTATGCTTTAAGGAATGTCGTTTACTTACTTAATAGGGTTCCTAGTAAAGCAGTCCCAAAGACTCATTTTGAACTATAGACTGGTAGGAAACCTAGTTTAAGGCACCTGCATGTTAGGGGTTGAGCGGCAGAAGTTAGAGTTTATAACCCACAAGAAAAGAAACTGGATTCAAGAACAATCAGTGGTTTCTTCATTGGTTATCAAGAAAAATCAATAGGGTATAGATTTTTCTGTCCTAATCATAGTACAAGAATAATTGAAATGGGAAATGCTAGGTTTATTGAGAATGGTGAAGTTAGTGGGAGTGATGAACCACGTAAAGTGGAAATTAAAGAAGTTAGGGTGAGGGTTTCTCAACCTTTTACTTATTTTAAAGATGTTGTCCTAAATTTGTTGCACAATCTAACAATCAACAAGAACAACAAATTGATGCTCCTGTTAATCTCAATGAAGCGATAATTAATGAACCTCAAGTAGATGTACCACAAGAAGTAGCATTAAGAAAATCTCAAAGAGAAAAGAGATCTGCTATTTCTGATGACTATTTGGTATATTTACTCGAGTATGAAATTGACTTGGGAATTGATAATGATCAAGTTTCATTTTCACAAGCTATTGAAAGTGATAATTCTTATAGATTGAAATGATATGAAAGATGAGTTGAAATTTATGGATCAAAATGAAGTATGGGACCTTGTTGAATTTCCAGAAGGTTGCAAAAGAGTTGGGTGTAAATGGATATTTAAGACCAAACATGACTCAACTGGCAACATCGAACGTCACAAGGCCAGACTTGTTGGACAAGGTTTCACTCAAAAACATGGCATCGACTATAAAGAAACATTTTAACATGTCTCTAGAAAAGATTCACTCAGAATTATAATGGCTTTAGTAGCTCATTATGACTTAGAGCTACATCAAATGGATGTGAAAACAACCTTTCTAAATGGAAATTCGGAGGAAGAAGTTTATATGAATCAACCTGAAAGGTTTTCTTGTAAAGGAAAGGAACACATGGTGTCTAAACTTAACATGTCATTATACAGACTTAAACAAGCTTCTCGACAATGGTATCTTAAGTTTAATGAAACTATTGTAACTTTTGTATTTTATGAAAACACTATTGATCAGTGTATATATTTGAAGGTTAGTGGGAGTAATTTTATTATGTTAGTCTTGTACGTTGATGACATATAACTTTCTACTAATGATCTTGGTTTGTTGCACGATACCAAGAGAAATATATCTAATAATTTTGAAATGAAAGTTATGGGAGAGGCATCCAATGTGATTGGGATAGAAATATTTTGAAATAGATCACAAGGATTATTAGGTTTGTCTCTGAAAGCTTATATTAATAAAGTTCTAGAGAGATTTAAAATGAAAAAATGCTCATCAAGTCCCGTTCCAATTCATAAAGGAGATAAATTTAGTCTCAATCAACGTACAAAGAATGAATTGGAATGTAAGCAAATAAATGATATTCCTTATGCATGAATAGTTGGGAGTCTAATGTATTCCCAAATTGTACTAGACTAGACATCAGTTTCGTTGTTGAATGTTGGGCCGTTATCAAAGTAATCGAGGAATGAATCACTAGAAAGTTGCGAAGAAAGTGTTACGATACTTTGAAGGAGCTAAAGATCATATGCTCACTTATAAAAGATATGATCATGTTGATGCGATTGGATATTCATATTCGGATTATGCTGGTTGTGTGGATACAAGAAAATCCACATTTGGATATTTGTTCCTATTAGCTGGAGGAGCAATATCATGGTACAGTGCAAATCAGTCTGTTATAGCTGCATCCACTATGGAATCTGAGTTTGTGGCATGCTTTGAGGCCACAGTTCAGGCTAATTGGCTGCGGAACGTTATTTCAGGACTTTGACTAGTTGAAAGTATTCCAAGCCGCTAAAAATTTATTGTGATAATACTGCAACACTGTTCTTCTCTAAAAATGATAAGTATTCTAAGGGTGTTAAACATATGGAATTGAAATACTTTTCAGTTAAGGAAGATGTCCAGAAACATAAAGTGACAATTGAACACGTTAGTACCAAACTTATGATTGTTGATCCTCTGACAAAAGGATTACTGCCAAAACATTTGTTGAACATGTTGAAAGAATGGGTCTTATTAATACCAATGAATGACTTTATGTAAAGATTATATTATGTTATGCAATCGAAACTTTGACCTCTACTATATATATGTTTCTGTTATTACCTATTTTCTCTTGTATACGTTATGTTGAGAATGATGATGACATGTTTTGTGTTAAAAAAGATATTCTAAGCATTATGGTGGACCAATTATGTGTTTGAAAGGTTGTGTTAGGCAATAGACTAATATTGTAGTGCATGGAAGGAACTATGCCAAACAAAGTGGTTTACAACCTCCATGACTCATATTAGTTGATTTACCTAATAACAACAAATAATGTTGGATTTAGTATACGTGCACATTGTAATTGAAATGATTAATAAACCATTAAGTAAATGATGTCGTGTGTGTCAAGTGGGAGAATGTTAGTTTTATAACCCACTCGCATTAATATTATTTTGGTTTAATATTTAATTACTAACTAAATTCTAATTCTAATTGAGAAGTGGGGAAGTTAGTCCAACTACCCATTAAGTCTTCCACTTTAGCCATTACCTCCTCCAACTATCCACTATCTCCACTACTTACCATGATGGAAAGGTGGGAATGATGTTAAACACACTCTATTTAAAGGGTCCTCTCTCTTCCATAAAGATATAATCTTATACATCAAAACTATTCATAAAGTATAAGGCAAGAGAGAGAAATAACTTCTGAAGAATCAAAAGAAAAGACTTCCGCTCAATCAAGTCAAGAACTATAATGGATGATTAAGGTATATATTCTTGAATAAATTATCATAGTAAAACATTTATGTGAAAATCATATAGTTCTATGATCCTGAATTTAATTGATAAGATTTCTGATATCTTAGATTGTTTATGTTTTCACAATCATTAAAAAAATCCTGATAAATCATACTCGAGGAACCGCCAATGATCAAAATGACAAATTCACCATAAAATAGGCAAACCCCAAATTGTTTCATTGAATAAGTTGTTTGTATTGATCCCCTTAAAGTCCGACCATTCCCCAAACCCTGTGTTTTGTTTTGGAATTTTCTTTGTTACATAGAATTTAATTAACAAAGAAAAACAATGGGTATTTTCAAGTAGTACCAATCTTTTTCTATTAATATTATCAACTCATAAAATCTGCTCATTTTAAGTAATAAAATAAAAATAAGAAGTTGTTTCATTTGCTAGATTTTTAAACATCAAATTAGTAGCTTTACTAGTATTAAAATTTGAAAACCCTAGGAAACCTATGTAACTATAGAAGAACACTGACTGAAAAGGAAAAGTAACAACTTTTTAAGAAAGTATGACAAAGTGAATTTCAAATATCTTTTATGAGTTTTTGAATGGTAAGACACTATTTAGAAACTTTAAGTCTTCATCCTAAATCTAGGATAAGCAGTTTGGCATTCAATGTTTTCACCTAGAATGTAATTTTTAGAATATTTCATGAAATTACCATTTCACCCCTTCCAATAGTTGCCCTTAGTCATTCATGATCACTCAGTGCAGTTAGTTTGAGAATCTTGAACTATTTGTTGAACTTGAATTAATTAATTGATGGGTAATTGTGGATAATTGACTTAACCAATAGTTAATGTACTTGAGTGAAATATATTTAATACCCTAAGTTTTATTCATTATTAGAATAAATAGTACGGTTTGTCACTTTTAATATATAATTAATTTAGAAAAATAAAATAAAACCCTCAAATTTCCCTTGAGAGGCGACCACGGTGAAGCAGAACGGTTAACATTCAAGTAAATTACTAATCTTTAATATCTTATTGCTAGATATGGAATAAATGCTATGGTAGTTATGTTCATAGGATTGGACAGAAAGTTTGGAATTTATGTCAAACTGATTGGAAAGAAAGGTGGGAATAAATTGTGGCGTTGCATCGTTTTTGGGGGCAAACTTGCACTTTAATCATTGGCTTATTAATGCCAAAGATTGGTGCATTGGTGTAGGTTATAGTTTTTCAATAATAGAGAGTATATTATTATTATAAGAGGTTAACGTACTGGTTCCTCTTTTTCTTATCAAATATCTTATAACGATGATGTTATATAATTAGCCTAGTATGATATATTGGTGTATAAAAATTAAATATCGAATATATTGTATTACATGAATACCATTGGAATTGTGATATTGGAGAATTTGAAGTTTAACTCTAGGCTTGAAAGATAGAAACTTGATTGTACGTTTGGGAGAGATTTTGGGTATAGGCTATACCTATAGTAATATGGGTGTTGTTAGTTTCAAAATCTTATTTTGACTATGTATTTGGTTAGATTGCATTGTTTTGGAAGCTCAACGAAAAGGGAAGGCTCAAGTTCCAGAGTAAATTGTTCACTAATTGAGGCAGGTGGATTTCTAAACCCTTGTTAAGTGTTTGAAATGTGTGAACTTGCTTGTGATATATGTTTGGGAGCAATGGGACTTGGTGATGGGTTGACTTGCCTACATTGAATAATTCCAATGATGGAAAAAAGGGTAATAAAAGGCAATGTGATTAATTTCTTGTGTGTGATGTGTTGATAATGGAGAATGGTTTGAAATGCTTGTAAAATCATTGTTGACATTTTTGTGAATTGTGCAATGTTATGAAAATGGTCATCTCCTCGTTATTTTTGTGTACATGTCATTTACATTGTTCTGAGACATGGTTGTGCCAAGTGTTATATGCATTGAGAAAGAATGAGAAATTAAAGAGGATGTACCATTTCGAGGGAGCTATCGCGCGCCGCGATGCATATTATATTTTGAAGGACGTATATCATGCTGCGATGGTTACTATTATCAAAGGTCGTATCACTCGTCGCGATGGATGCATGGACATATGTGTGTCCCATGGGTCCCAGACTAAGAGACAACGGGGGTGTATCATTAGGTCAGCCATGCATCATTATATTTGACATTGCTTTGCATTTATTTATTATTGGTGAACTTGATCTTCTGGGTTGCTGACCGTATTAGTGGGTTTCTATGGAACTTTTAACTGATGAATATTGAGCCTATTGTTGAACATATGAAATCGTTAGAGTGTTGTTGTTTATATATGTGCTTGTAAATTATGAACTTTTAGGTTGGGCTGGTTTTATGCAGGCTCTAGTTGTGGAAGTTCGATTGGGGTGTAAGGAGTACCCCCCTTTACTAGTGTTTAGAGGTTTACTTGCTGAGTACCATTTGATTTGGTACTCACCCCTTGCTTCTACAATTTTTTGTAGGTTACTAACCCGGAACTTTGCATATATTATCTTCTTGTCATCTCAGCAGACCTTCTTTCTCCTTATTTATGATTTTGTTCTATTCTATAAATAAGGTCACTGGAGACTTGTATTATGCTTATATTTTGTTATAAAATATTAAAGACTTGTAAACGTGACAACCAGGTTTAGGGGTATTTTGATGTTGAGTGTAAAATTTCTGCATTTTTATTGTCATGGTTTGGTTTTAGGCTGACTTGTCTTGGTGGAATAAGACTAGTGCCATCACATTCACTATTGTGTCGTGACAAAATGGTATGAGAGACCCAGTTTCATAGGTCTCATGTGTGTACAAGTAGAGTCTAAATAGAGTCTTCGAGTGGCTATACTGACTTTTAGGAAAAATCTTCATTTTTTGATCTCTCTCGTGCGTACTTTTTCCGATTTTTGTTCTTATCGCTTCACCACTCATTTTCACTTATAGTAATGACTCGTGTGTGGTTCCTTATGTGAGTAGTTGGTTTGTCGTATATGACTTTGATGTTAGGCATAATAATAAGGTGAAAGCGATAGACTTATGAAAAAAATATTTAGTCGAATTGGAAATGTATAGTAATTTGAAAGGGGTTGAGTGAGGTGATGACTTGATGGTGTATTTTGAGTATAAATAAACTGTTAGGTTTAACAGTGGTTTAAGGGTCATAATAAAACTACTATAATGGTACTGATTCTTACTTGTTTAGAGTTAGAGAATGTGTTACCCCTGCTATTGACATGATCTACAAAGGGATGCATATCGCTTTGGATGAGAGACCGAACATATTCGATAGTGAATGTTAGTTACTTAATGAGGCCGAAATGTGTAGTCTATTTTGGTACAGTCTTCTCGATAGGGATGATGTGTTCTAATGGTGGATTTAATAGACTTCACAAGGTGGTACTAGTGGTATGTTAAAGTGCATATGTTGATGTAAAGTGTGATTACTGACTACTTAAAAAGTTATCAGTTCTATCATATGCTAGTATCATGAAATTTGATGTTGTATTAACATTTGAGAAACCAACTAGCTAGGTTTTTACTGCAAATATTTGGGGTTAAGCGTGTTTATAAGAAAGATTTTAGTGGTGAATCATTGATAACGTATTAATTCGTTAAGTTGAGAAGTGTATGCCAAAGGTTCTAAATAAGGACCGATGATTTCATTTTAATGTCCAAGAAAGTAGATCAATACCCCAAATTACAAGATTATGGGTAAAGAAAGTCGCAAAGAGTATATTTGTGTGAAGGTAATTGAAGATTTAGAAAACAAATGCATATAATATTGAGTTAGTCCTTTGATTTGTGTTTGTATAACTGGATTTAAGGTGTCATATTTATGAAAACGTTTACTTCGTGGTGATGAAAAGATCTACTTGAGCATGATGGTAAGAAGAGTTCGTAATGAATTTTGATTGAGATGCAACTATATAATAAGGATTGTTGATTAAATGAATTTTGTGTTATAATGATGAATTGGGAGTATTTAAGGTTGTGGTTTTGATATTATTTGGTAAGTAGCTTTATTGCATGGAATTTTATAGGCGGTGCTGAGACACTGCTTGAATAAAATTGAAAAGATCCTATAGTCACAACTGAAAAGAATTAGTGGGATGTAGTTTAGTCATTGGAAGGAGGCGATCGAGAACAAATATATTACTTTGAGTGCAAGTACAAAAGATGTATCTTCAGATGGTAGAAAATGGAGTTTAGAGACGTGTGGTTTCATCTATATGTACTACTTATGATTATAGTATCACATATTCATTAAACTGGTTAAAAACTATTGGATAAGGCTTGAAAAAAAGTGTATAGATGTTCAATTCGAGTGTGATGATTAGTTATTTTTTGGCTTTGAGTTTGAGAATGACTATGGTTGAATTTTTAGCTAAAGATATGATAAGGTCGATGGAGAGGCGATCAATGGCAAGGTAAGATACGTGAATTCATAAAAAATTTCAAGGTATGAGCTAATATGGATAGATAACGGGACTATGTTATATGGATGGAAAAAAATTGAGTTTTTTATGGTTAGTTTATGTTCGTGGAAGTATGTTTTGTCAAGGTCTGGATTTGTAAGGTAAGAGATGATGATCGCATTGAATATTTAGCATTTGGGAGGACTTGTATATGTTTTGAGTCATAAAGTGTGTTATTATGATTTTTAAAGGACGTAAGAAAGGGTTTCATCTACAGTTTTTATTCTTAGGATAAGGTAAAAATGGCAGGCGTTATTGACCAAAGAATATGATTCGTGAGCGAGTCAACAAAAGAAACACAAGTCTTTTATATTGAAGGGTTAGAGATATTTAGAATTTTGTGTCATGGGAAGAATTTAAGAAAAGTGAATGAATAAGACCTATCATATAAGTCATTGTTTTGTAGTTGAAAGATTTATTGATTTTTGCCTATAAGGTTAGATATGACAATGAGATGTGAACTAGTTCGGTACAGACTTATAGGAAGTTATAATAGACTTTTCTAAAGATTGAGTTTTGGTTGGGTGACAAGAAACTATGTTTGGAGGATTCTATGTGGTTATGTCTAGCTAGATTGTTCAAATTATGATAGGTAACTTTTTGATGTTCAACGGTGTAGACCTACAATTTTACATGATTAATGATGATTCGAGGGATTGAAACTACTTTGTTGATGGGACGATATAGGTTGTTAAAGAGGTTATGATGTGTTACATAAGCATTTGATAGTGAGTAGAGGTTATGAACTTATAGTACACCAAATTATTAATTTGACCAAGAATATTATTTAAGTTTTGGTATGAGGTATATGTGGATTTGCATATTAGTTGAAATTTGGTAGCTAAATGATTACATGGAGTTGACATTATACGTGATTCTATAACTTTATATTGATTGGAAAAACTATTATATTCGGAATTAGTTCTATCAACCTTGAGTGCGATCTGCATATGTCATGTAATGCTTAAATGAAAAGAGAAAGAAGCATATTTTTAAATCTTTAGAAGCTAAAATGTGCTTTTTAAGGAGACTTTGATACTAGTGACAGTTTGAGAGTAAGGTAAATGAATGGTGTAGCTATGATGTTTGTTGGTATTAAGAGTTTAAGTTTTAATGGAGTACTGTGAAAAGTATGTGGGATTTGATGAATCGAGTATTTATAATATTTTGATGGGAATTGGTTGATTGTGGGTTGCTAAAAACGAGAGATGGAGTCAAATGAATGGAATTTTATTTAGATGGGCCCTATGAAAGGAGTATCATGTGTTATTGGATCTTTCTTCTTTGTATTATTATGTGACTTCCTTATTTGTATTGAACACTATTTGGAGTATGATTCACTACTTATATTACGTGTGTTTCCACATTTATGGATGAATTCCTAGTGGTGGATCGGATGTACTGATCCTTTTATGTCTTCTTGATATGATAAAATTCTTGGGCAGATTTGGTAATTTCAGTTATGATAGATTTGGTGTTGTCTGAGATAGTTAGAGTATACTAGTAGTTCTGTACGCACAACCTTATTTATGAGAACTTATATAAGAGAATCTATGAAGATTTACAATTGTCCGTATTGTTAGAGGTTTTGCATTTTGAAGTGTACCGCTTGTTGGGTGGTTACATGCTATTATTCTTCTATGGGTTAGCTAACTTTGATTTTCTCTTAATGAGTACCAAATGTCTAAATATTAGCTTTTTATAGATTAAACTCGTGAAAAGATTTTGTTGTTAGAAGGGAATCTTAATAAGATATGTGACGTTATGTGCATTATGAGTGTATGGTGGTTGATTGAGGCTCACTTTTGATTGTTGTCAATATTGATTCCGGATGATATCTTGCTTATGTGAGAAATGAATCGTCAAGATGATTATGTTAAGTTCCAATGGATTTGAGTTTAGATTAAGTTTATGAGTTATTGTGTGACTTGATAATCACTCTTGACTTATAGATCTTCCAATGTTTGATTCGAAAGTAGTTATTAGTTGCTGATCTTGATGGAATTGTCTTAAGGAGGAGCACACTTGGAAAAGATGAACACTGATTGGTAGGTCATAACGTAGACTTTTGGAAAAGGGGCAAACTTTCACTTAAAATTGCGCAAAAGCTATATATATGCAAGAAAACATTTAATGCCTATACAGACATATATAACCCTCATATCTCAAGATAATAAAGAATATCAATAGATTAGCTGAAGATTTACCTTAAATAAGGGGAAATGAAATGGAGTCCAGGAAAAATGAATCGACACTGTTAGGGATTTTTTTCTTGTACATACAATGAAGTTTAAAGAGTGGGCTTTGAGAAAGAAGATAAAAAATATTTTGCTCTTTTTTTCGAAAACCACTATGTGTGAGTATTTAACTTAACACATAATACTATGTCTATGTAATTTCTACACTCTAACCTTTAATGGTATATATATAGTCTAACCTTGCGCACATTTTAAGCTTCTAACTTTGACTCGGTTCATGTACATTTAACCCCTATTTGACTAGATATGTTATTGTATGATTAAAAGTTTGCTTATATTCTGCAGTCCTATCTTTTGTTGAATACATATATTTTCTACCCTTGCGTACATTTTACGATTCTAACTTTGACTCGATTAATCAACATTTAACACCTATTTGACGAGAAATGTTATTGTATGATTAATAGTTTGCATACATTCTGCATTCCTATATTTTACTGAATACATGTATTTTCTAGCTTTACTTACATTCTATCCTCCTATCTTTGACTGAATATAGATACATTTGACCCTTCTTTGACCTTTGACTAGATATGTTATTGTTGTAATATGATTAATTGTCTTTTAATATTCAATATCAAAATTATTTATTTATTATGTATTTTTCATTCAATATTCATATATTGATGTCACGGCTCGAGCCTACACCCTAGACGTGGTCGACACCCAATGATTATTGTTGGTCTTGAGCGAACCCTTGGTCTGTCTTACTTACCTCAGCAGAAGACTTACCTCAATACAAGAAGACATTCTCATTAAGTAACTTGAATTAAAATAGCTTGGCCAAAATGGCACTTAAATCTCAGATAAAATATATGAAAATAGACAGAGTCTGTGTGACCGTCTATCTGTCTATGAAGCCTCTATCATACTAAGATGGATGTTGGGACAGACCCCACATCATCCTATAAGAAAAGACTAGAAAGCAATAAAAGATTCCTCTGGAATCCAAGGAGGCTCACCACTGACTCTAAGTGCTCAAACTTAATCAAAGAGGCGTCGGATGGTGATCCTGGATACCTGCATCTACATCATAAGACAATGCAGGCCTACTGGAATCATTACATTGAATGTACGAGTATGCGAGTTGGAATGCCACATATCAACTTAAGCGCTATAACGCCCCAAAATGAACTAAGGTGAACTAGAGCCTCAGGATAGTTTCTTGAGTTGATTTTAAGTTAAACAGAGTTAGTTTAGTGTCCTTAGGCAGTGTGCAAAGTTTCGTGAAGCTTGGAGGTCAAACGACCGAGAACGTCCAAGGCATTCGAAAGATATGCCTTTAGTCGACGTTGTACGTCTAGACGAGTTTCGTCGAGTTTTATGTGTTCGTTTTGGATGAAATTCATGTGACGGGTGTTAAAATTATATATAATCATATTTGTGTTGGAAACGTACGGGAAATTATCCCCAAGGATTATCGAAGGGTCCTTGAGGAAGGACCCAAAACCTGGTAAGCAGGCTGTCCCAGGCAGCCTTGGCGACGTAGCAGTCGACGGCCAGTCATGGCTGTGACGCCCCGTCACAAGGTTCCGCAGTGGGGGAATTTTTCAAGGGTGTAGAGGGTACCCTTGGCAAGCCTCTGAAGTTTGCAACGGATGGTCAGGACGGGCCGTTGCACCCGTGACGCCCCGTCACAAGCAGGTCGTTGCAAGAAAACTCTCTCAAAGTCACCATTGAAGCCAAGGCTCAAGGAGGGAAAGGAGGGCTACTTTGGACTTGTTTCTTCATCAAAATTAGTGGGTTTCCTTCTCTTAAAGGTAGGGTATCCATTCTTGAATATCTTTTCATTCAAGAAGCCAACTTCCCAAAATGGTTTTCAAAAAGGGTTTCTAAACTCAAACTTCTTCTAACTTTGATTTCTAGTATAGATCTTCTTGTATTTAAGTTCTAATGGTTTAAATGTATTTATCTTGGTTTGAATTGATGATTTTGATGTTAAAAACTCCATGAAACTCTTGTAAATGCATACTTCAACTTTTGGCTTGAAAATGGGTTATGTGAGCATGATTTGAGTAGGGTATGAACTTGGGTCTTCTTGTATTTGTTATGTTGGTGTAGCTACTGCCCTAAGGGCTTTAATATGGTGAAATACTGATAAATTGCTTATGGGTGATGATGGTTTGATTTGTTGATGAGTTGCTCTCATTGTATATTTCTTATTATGAATTGCTATTTGAGTGGTATGGTCCACCTTATGGGTGGCGGTGCTAATTGATGAACTTGATGTTACTTAGTATGTTTTGAGTATGTGATCTTGAAGGTCTATTATGTGAAATGAATATATATGGGAAATGGGTCTTGTATTGTGTTTGATGTATCTTGAAGTGCATGTTTGACCTAGTTTATGTCTAAATGAAGTGTATGATTATGAGAAGCATGTAGAGTGTGTAACTTGATGAATTAAGGTTAAAGTATGTGTAGAACTTGATGATAATGAAGCGATGCTTAAATGCAAGGTGTGCACATGTACACACACACACACTCTTTTAAGATTTGTATTACGCCAAGTTGAGCAAAAAGGGGAATCTTGAGGTGGACACACTTCATGAGTTGAGATGTAGTGTCTAGTAGCAACCTCTCCATTCCTAGTGAGCTTTCTAAGATAGACTATTATGTTGAGAAAACCATGGGGAGTTATGCCTAGTACCGAGAAGATATAAAGGGGAGGTGGATTGCACTTCGTGAGTTGAGATGTTGTAATCCAGAGTACCTCTTGAGATGAGTACTCCTCGTTAGTAGAGAGTGAATTACTTAGTAGCAATCTCCTTATCCCTTAACTATGTGACCGCATAGGTGTAGCTATTGGAAAAGCCATGTAAACGCTAAGAAGCATGACCTTACACTAGGCAAGTAAGGATCCCTCATCCGATAGGGGTTAATATCGGGATTCCATGTCTAGCTCTCATGGTCTTTGTCGGTTAAGCTAACTCCCACAAAAGAATTGATTTGAAATTAATTATCTTGTATATTGTTGAATTTGTGTATGTATGTCGTGAAGTGATCAATCCACATTAGTTACTGAGTAGGAGCATTGAGTGGGAGTAGTAGTATGGGATGCTATTCTCACATTGCACTTGGTGTGACCTATACCTACTATGGGAGAAGAGTACCTTCATGAAATCCGTGTGAATGAGAACTATGGTGTAGTGTTATGGAGGATTATTGTGGAGTACTTGAGTAAATGGAATCCATTAGGAGTACTATGTGGGAGTGGTAGTATGGGATGCTACTCTCACATTGCACTTGGTATGACCTATATTTCAATGAGTGTTTTGCATATGTTAGCCAAGGGCATGGATTTGATTTCCAACGAAGTAAGCCTAAGATTTGGTAGTTTTAAGGGTCGCTTTGGTGTGCTTTGAAGGGAGGTGTAATGAAAATCCCTTCTTAGCTCACCTTAGGGAGTCTTAGGATAACCTTGGGTTAGGGCAACTTCAAAGGAAAAGAGTTCATATGACTTGGACCGTGCCATTCACTGTAAGGTCTCCATTGTAAGAATTCAAAATGTCCACTTTGATGCTTTATTCAATTTTCATTGTAAGTTTAGTAAGTTCATTAAAATATTCCTTTTGATTACTCTAAGTTTGGTAAAGTTGCCATAAAGTGTTGATTGTCAATTCTTATGTTGGTTTGTTTCTAGATTCATGAATATTGCCTTAATTGCATGAAAAGTTATTTTTTACTAAAATGTCCCTTTTCGTATCACTACACCATTTTAGGTCTACGGCCACACTAAATCCGGACAACACTTGTAAAGTGTTGCTAAAAATAGTATTGGCAACAATTTTGAAGCGTAGTTCAAATTTTTGACTTTTGGCTACGATAATATTGGCAACACTTGTAAAGTGTACTCCTCAATGACATAAGTTACACTTCATAAATGTTGTTAAAGTATAAAATAATTGGCAACAACTATTTACGTATATGACCACACTTTTAAAGTGTTTTATTTTTATTAATTTTAAAAACCTCACATTACAAGTGTGGCCTTAAGATTTTCACTATATTCCCTCCAACCTTTTTAACTATTCCTCTCATTTTTATTAAGAAAAAAAAATTTAATAAACCATAAAAAATTGCTTTTCCCCCAAATCACAATTGAAGTACTGAAGAACCCGATGAGTCCCCAAAATCGAGTTGAGCTTTTCTCTCCGGCAAACTTTCTCACTGAATCGTGGAACAACACGTTGAATCATTGAAGAACTGCTTGCTAAATCAATGAAGAACTTCTCACTGAATCGCTGAAGGTTATCAGGTAAGTCATACAACATTCACAGTATATTTTTCCCCAAATCAGAAAAACATTTCGTCCATGTGAAGAACACGATTTTCTCTGCAAACTAAGTCTGAAGAGCACGATTTCCATCAAACATTCTCACAGTTATCACGATTTCACATTGAAAAGTTGAGGAACATGATTTCACAATTTTTTGTTGAAGAGCTAAAGGTTACGCCTCAGATGAACACTCCTAACTAAAATGATTCACTTGAGAAGATGAAGTCTTAAAGCTTCATCACATTTTGTTTAAATAGGGTTTATCATGTTTGAAATTTTATATTTGAAAGTCTAAATTTTAGCTTTAGGGTTTTCATATTCTTGTGTCTGCAAATACGATTTTTGTTGATTTCTGAGAGTCTAGTTCATAGTTGTATTTCCCACATACGTTTTGATATTCACCTGGACAGTTCTGAATTAGACATGCCTTACTCAGAATAATATAACGATAAGGAAAATTCATCTATCCAACAATGTAATATGTGTAAAAAGACGGGGATACAACAACATAATAGGTTGTCATTGTCTTAATCATGAAGCGTAGCTATTGTTTACTTTTTCTCTTTTGCAATGGAGGGGTGTTCATTGCTAAGGGTGGTAGTAAGGTCTGGTGGAGCCACATATAAATGGAGGAGTGATCATTGCTAAGGGCAGGAAGATGATCTTTTCACTAAAAATTTGGTACATGGTGCAGCTGTCTACGATAAAAAGATAATCTCTATTCAGGTAATAACCTTTCTTTTTCTATGTGTAAGATTTTTTACTGTCCTTTTGTTGTGTGAGTGTTTTTTATGACTCTTGGTACCAAATTCTTGCAAGGTTGAGTCTTTCTTGATGTTCATAAGTTAGTGTTTGAAATTTGGTTATTAAGTAAATGCAAAAGTAAGGTTTTGTTCATATAAATTACATGCAACTTGTCTTAATGTATTTGAATGCAACTCTAGCTAATTTGATCATATTGTTCTTGTTCTTACTCGTTCTCTATTTAACAAGACATTTTGAACTATAATGAATCTCTTGTTCCATCTTGTATGCTACTATTCTGTTCTGTACCGATTATCATCCTTGATGTGTCTAAAGTATAAACTTATTAACTTCTACCTCTCATAATTAATCCAATACAAGATTTTCTTTAATTTGTAAGATTATTAACTTATCTATCTTATAATGAAGATGGAAAAAAGGTTTAACACAAAGTGTTAAATCCTTTTCGTTCTTTGTTAGCAGTTGCAATTCTCAGATTAGTTGATGATATCTAGATTCTAAGTTTGTCTCCTGTCAATTCATGAGCTTTAAAGTTGGTTTCTTTATTTTGAGAATAGTACATTTCTTTTCAAGTTGAATTTGTAACAGAAACCAGGTAATCGTGACCTTTACCTGGGTGCTATTTCAAGAACTACATTATCTCATGTCTCAAACCTTGTTGGTCCAGTAAGTATCTATGTATGTGAATTAATTCATATTTAGTATTGATGGCAGTGCTGGGTTTTTTTATTAAGGATTATTTCTTTGCATGAAGGGGTTATATATGTTGTTGAATTTTCTCAAAGAAGAGGAAAGGACTTGGTGGACATGGCTAAGAAACAGATATTTCCGGTAAGTACTGACCACCATGATGCTCAATTTATACTATTATTGGGATAATTTGCAACTATTTTTAGGCAGTAGCTATTATATGCTAACAAAGTCAAATAGGCTTTTAAAAGGTAACAGTAATATGCCCTTTAAGATAGAATGGGAAAATAACAACATAATAGGTTGGTATTTTAGCTAAATACTAAATCCACGTTATTCTTTCATTGTTCTATTTTTCCATTTTTGCAGATGCAACAATAGCCATGTTTTCATATACGAATAAACTAACTTAATACGAGTTATGATGCTACTGTTTTCATTAAGAAGATTTGTGACTGTAGAAACTACCCATTGAATGACACCATTGACTTCTCGAGAGTTCTAAGTATCTTTGTGCCTCTTCATCATATTAGTAAGATGAGGCAAAGCTTTAGCATAACTATAATTTGTTGGTGCTCCGACTATAAAACAATTTTTAAATCTAAAGACAAAGTTTTCTGATAGATGCAGGAATTAAGAACTACACAATATCATTCTTAATAGGTGGTGGTTTCTTCAAACCACCAGTGATAGTTATGTGATTTCACTTCTAATCAGACCTATTAGAAAATTCCAGTTTTTTGCCTTTTCGTTATCCGTGTAGTTTAAATGTAGCAACAACTCACGCATGTCCTTTCTTCATTTTGCGTTAGCTTCATTGTTAAGAAAGGGTCTCTTGTGTTTACACATATTTAGCACCTCCATCCGCAGCTGTCACGTGTTGTTTGTTTCTTCTTCTACATCTTCTGTTAATGTTCAAAGACTCTCTACATTTCCTTGGGAAAACAACAATTACACTGTTTCGAAAGTCGATCTTCTAAGCTAAGAAAGGTATGCTCCCTGTGTCTGCTTTGCTCATTTTCTTCTCTTTTGGTTGACAATTTACTTTGTATTTAGACAAACTCTACTGATGTGTATTTTTGTGTCTTTGTTTTGTTGATTTATGGTTTTGTCAATGTTGTATTAAGCCTTATATTTTACCTTTTGTTTATGTCTCCTGTCTCAACTCTTTAATATAAAAGAGATCTGTCATATATTTCAGAAATTTTCCTGGTTTATTTTACCATGGACGTGTGAATTTTTTTTTAGAAGTTGGTTAGACATGGGGAAACTATTAATAGATTTATATATATTATACATTGGGTGGCCATTGGCCTAAAATGTTCTAGTGTTCCTTTGGATATGGAACTGAAAGTTCAGCCCTTGTTGAACAAAATCTTGGAGCTTGGGGGTAAGCTATCTTCGGCTGCTTCAGTTTCAAAAGTGCAACTGTCCCAGTATGTTCCAGCCCTGGAAAAGCTTTAAACTCTGAGGTTGCTCTAGCAGGTTCTCGTGTTTAACTTTGGTGTCCTTAATTTTTTGAAATTTTTTCTTACATTATAAGTAACTTAGATTGTGGTTATTTTGCTTCTTTTTATATTTGAAGGTATCTCAGGTGTACCAGACAATCCTGATTGGTAACATGTCTAAGATGATTACATTCATAGACTTAGCTGCTATTGAGAAGAATTTTGTTGATCCTGTTAGAAATAATTTTGTTGCCATTAAAGTTGATCACATTAATGGTTTCGTCCTATTCGGTAAACAGGTATAATTGTGTTCACTAGATGTTCCTCTTCTCTGTACTCCTACATTGGTTGTGAGATATCCTATCCCTTTACCATTATCTGTAGTGAGCTACATAATTTCTTCTCCCTATTTGAATAAAATCATTAACTTAGTTCACTACTATGGTTTTTCCTTATTTTTTTCTAACAATTTTGGTAAGTTACATCTTTTATGTTTTGCTACACATGAACAAAAAAAACTTGGGAGAAAGTAATGGTATATCAAGGGATCAAATTTATGGGATTTATCTTAAGTTTTTACTATGTAAATCAGTGACCCACTCAGAGTGAGCATTTGTAAGTGTCTGTCAAACACTCAAGCTAGCACCACAAGTACATATCTTCCTTGCTAGAGAGAATATGGGTCGGATGGTGTAGGAGAGTTCTCGGATGTTGTTTGACTTTTGATGTAGTGTTTTTAGACCATAGAACTTTGTGTTGTTTCTGATTGTGAGACATGGGGATGTGGCGTCAAGTGAGAAGTTCCTTCTATTTTTTGTTAAGTTTTGCCTCATACCTATGTTGTTTAATATACTGAACAAGTGTTGCAGAACATTTTTGTGTGTGAAATAAATCATTATTCCTTCTGAGATGCATGTTCTATATATATGATTTGCATAATATTTGCATTTGTTGGCTTACAGTGAATACTCTTTAATTATGCACTTCCACATTTAGTTCACTAACTTATAATTTTATTTTGAATATGCAGGAAAATTTTGGTAATTGAATTTAAATTGTGTCCACAAGAAAACTCGATCTGTTTTAGTTAACGATGTAAAGTTTTTGTACTATTGTTATATAGGTTTGAATGAAATTGGTTTTTTAGAGTTTATTTATATTAGAGATATATATGCAATCACTTTCTAATATATTTGTTGTACAAGACATGTTTCTCAAAGTTTATTTGAAATTATAGCTTCGATTTAATTATTAGTTAATTTTGTGCTTTAGTCAGTTATATATTTAATTATGTTATTATATATTAAATATATGCAATTCAAAAGTTTTGATGTTGACGTCAAATGTTAAAGTTACGCTTTATAAGTGTTGTTGTAGATGAGATATAAAGTTACACTTTATAAGTGTTGCTCTAGATGAGATATAAAGGCAACACTTCATAATTGTGGGCAATATGGTGGCAAAGTCCACGCTTAAAAGTGTAGCTGGTAAGGCAATACTTTTAAGCATAGATCCAAAGCGTGGTCTTTTTGCCTTTAAGACTACGCTTAAAAGTGTAGCTAATAAGGCAACACTTTTAAGCGTAGCTGCAAAAGCGTGGCCTTTTTGCCTTTTTGCAACACTTTTAAGCGCAGCTGCTAAGGCAACACTTTTAACCTAAAAGTGTAGCTGGTAAGGCAATACTTTTAACCTAAACTCTAAGGTTACGGGGCTTTCAGCCACACCTGAAAAAGTGTGGCTTAAAGTCAAAAAGTGTGGCCTTTTATCAAAGGCCACACTTTTTCATAGTTTAGGCCACACTTTTCTAGGGTGGTTGTAGACATAAAATATTGTAGTGTATGTTTATGCATATGCCATACTTAGTACATTGTTGTACTAACCCCATACTTTTATATACCTTATGAGTATAGGTTGGAAGACTTTTTGGAGCATCGGAGTTGAAGCTTGGGAATTCTATCTCTCAAGAATTGGGTATGTCCTCATATATTCGAGGACATAGTTTTATGTTTCTTAGTTTCTTAATTAAGACTTAAATATGTATTTACTTTTATTGTAAAGGGCTGTGTCCCTAAGATTCCAAGTTGTGTCTTTAAGTTGGCTTGTGACGATAAGATTTCCTAGTATTTATGAAAAGACTCCTTTTATTATTATTATTATCGTGAAAAGTTTTAATTCCGCACTACTTTTCATGCTTTATGTTATGAATGCTAGTTAGAGGGCTTGTACGAGACCCCAAAGGGGTCAAGTACGCCCGGTCATGATTCTATGGTTTTCCCTAACTTTTAGGGGGTGCTTTCGGGTCGTGACAGACTTGGTATCAGAGCATAAGGTTTTGGGAAATAGTTTAAGGTCTGAAAGTCTCACAAGCCACATCTAGTAGTATCTTGGTCATTGGTGTGAGTCGCGACACATCCATGGACAAGAGGCTATAGGATGCTAGAAGTTTCACTTTCTTCTCTATTCTAGTATCGTGCCTTAGTGTTGAGTATATAAGGTGTCTATTCTCAACCTCTTCTTTTTGTGTTTTTAGGACATGAATACGAGGAGATCGACCGCTAGAAGGGAGGAGGGAGGTGTACAAAATGAGAGAGTCCTTCCCCGTGTTGACCAAGTTCCTATTGTTGGCTTAGGGGAGGAAAATAAGGAGGTTCCTCTTCAAGAACCTCAAGTGCCTCCGGAACCTCAAGGACCTCAAGTGCCTCCTATGCCTCAAGATTATTTTGGTGAGGGTGATATGACTAATGCGAAGTTGAGGGCTGCCCTAATGAACTTGACCCAACTCATGACGGCTCAAGCTCAAGTTGTCAACAATCACTTTGTGGGACAAGCTAACCTAGGAGATGGGCCCCAACCAAATGCTAGTACTCCCGCTTCTAGGATTCGGGATTTCATGAGGATCAACCCTCCTACTTTTCATGGCACTAAGGTGGATGAAGATCCACAAGGCTTCATAGATGAGGTTTTCAAGGTGGTATATGCTATGGGTGTGACCCTTAGGGAGAAAGCGGAGTTTGCCGCTTACCAACTTAAGGATGTTGCTCAAGTGTGGTATAAGCAATGGAGGGGTGAGAGACCCTTAGAAAGAGGACCGGTTGATTGGGAGGAATTCAAAAAGGCTTTCCTAGATAGATTCTTTCCTTTAGAGTGGAGGGAGAAGAAGATGGTAGAATTTATGAACCTCCGTCAAGGGGGAATGAGTGTGCAAGAGTACTCTCTCAAATTCACCCAACTCTCTAAGTATGCCCCAACCATGGTAGCCAACCCTAGGGCTAGGATGAACAAGTTTGTGTTGGGCGTGTCTAGCTTGGTGGAAAAAGAGTGTCGTACGGCTATGCTTCTTAATGACATGGATATCTCTAGGCTCATGGTTTATGCGCAACAAATTGAGGAGTCCAAAATTAGGGAGATAAGGCAAGGGGTAAGAGACCTAGGTCGGATGATTCTAGTCACCAAAGGCCTAAGAAGAGGTTTTATCCCCAAGATTCTTCTATGGGAAACAAGGATAGGTCTCCAAATCAATCTTCTCAAGGTGGTGGTTGTTCCTATGAAAGGGCTAGGTGCCCTACTTGTGGCAAGCAACAAGGGCGTAAGTGTCTTGCCTGAACTGATGGTTGTTTGCATGTGGTAATAAATGCCACAAGATGAGGGACTGCCCAAACCTTAAATCAAGGGGGAGAGATGTCAATCAAGCTTCCCTAGATCCTAATGCTCCCAAGAAGAGCCCTTCCTATGGGATGGGGGCTAGAAAGGATAATTAATCCGGATTGATGGTTTTGGTAAGTCTCAACTCTTTGTTATTGTTGCTTTTGTGTTATGAGATGATTTTATATGGTTTTATAGTTCATATGATCATGTCATCTTGATAAATTGCTCAAAGAGTGGAATTTTGAAAGTTTTGTATGTTTGGTAGTGTTACGGTGAATGTTCACTGTGAAAAATTTGCAATTTGAGAAAAATTTGCCTTGCCTTAAGTGAAGTTTAAATATGTGCAAAATTGTTGTATATGAGCATGTTTAATGTTGGATAAGGTAGTTCCTCCATAAAAGAAGTTTAAGGTTGAGTTTTGACTTTGTGAGTTTGGCAAAAGTTGTCTATGTTAATAAGTGTTGAAAGTGTGAAATGATGTTCCTTGCTAATTGATGCTTTGATTGTTGATGTTTTGATCATGATCTAAGTGAATTATATGATGCTAAGAGAGTCCTTGTTGTTCTTAAGAGTTTAAGTGTCATTCGAGGGCGAATGTTATTCCAAGTGGGGGAGAATATAACGCCCCAAAATGAACTAAGGTGAACTAGAGCCTCATGATTGTTTCTTGAGTTGATTTTAAGTTAAACGGAGTTAGTTTAGTGTCCTTAGGCAGTGTGTAAAGTTTCGTGAAGTTTGGAGGTCAAACGACCGAGAACGTCCAAGGCATTCGAAAGATATGCCTTGAGTTGACATTGTACGTCTAGACGAGTTTCGTCGAGTTTTATGTGTTCGTTTTAGATGAATTACATGTGAGGGGTGTTAAACTTATATATGATCATATTTGTGTTGGAAACGTCTGGGAAATTATCCCCAAGGACCATCGAAGGTTCCTTGAGGAAGGACCCAAAACCTGGTAAGCAGGCTGTCCCAGGCAGCCTTGGCGACGGAGCAGTCGACGGCCAGTCATGGATGTGACGCCTCGTCACAAGGTTTCGTCGTGGGGGACTTGTTCAAGGGTGTAGAGGGGACCCATGGCAAGCCTCTGAAGTTTGCAACGGATGGTCAGGACGGGCCGTTGCACCCGTGATGCCCCGTCACAAGCAGGTCGTCGCAAGCCTTGTCCCTGTGCGCAGATTTTTCTGCCAAGTCAGGGGTGAATTTGTAAATTCACCCCACGTCTAAATAAGAGTTTGGACGGTTTGTTAAGGGATTTTAGGTTATATTAAATGAGTTTTAAACCCTAGACCTAGACAAGACCCCCTCATTTCAACATTCAAACTCTCTCTCTAAAAAGAAAACTCTCTCAAAGTCACCATTGAAGCCAAGGCTCAAGGAGGGAAAGGAGGGATGCTTTGGACTTGTTTATTCATCAAAATTAGTGGGTTTCCTTCTCTTAAAGGTATGGTATCCATTCTTGAATATCTTTTCATTCAAGAAGCCAACTTCCTAAAATGGTTTTCAAAAAGGGTTTCTAAACTCAAACTTCTTCTAACTTTGACTTCTAGTATGGGTCTTCTTGTATTTAAGTTCTAATGGTTTAAATGTATTTATCTTGGTTTGAATTTATGATTTTGAAGTTAAAAACTCCATGAAACTCTTGTATATGCATACTTCAATTTTTGGCTTGAAAATGGGTTATGTGAGCATGATTTGAGTAGGGTATGAACTTGGGTCTTCTTGTATTTGTCATGTTGGTGTAGCTACTGCCCTAAGGGCTTTAATATGGTGAAATATTGATAAATTGCTTATGGGTGATGATGGTTTGATTTGTTGATGAGTTGCTCTCATTGTATATTTCTTATTATGAATTGCTATTTGAGTGGTATGGTCCACCTTATGGGTGGCGGTGCTAATTGATGAACTTGATGTTACTTAGTATGTTTTAAGTATGTGATCTTGAAGGTCTAATATGTGAAATGAATATATATGGGAAATCGGTTTTGTATTGTGTTTGATGTAGCTTGAAGTGCATGTTTGACCTAGTTTATGTCTAAATGAAGTGTATGATTATGAGAAGCATGTAGAGTGTGTAACTTGATGAATTAAGGTTAAAGTATGTGTATAACTTGATGATAATGAAGCGATGCTTAAATGCAAGGTGTGCACATGTACACACACAATCTTTTAAGATTTGTATTATGCCAAGTTGAGCAAAAAGGGGAATCTTGAGGTGGACACACTTCGTGAGTTGAGATGTAGTGTCTAGTAGCAACCTCTCCATTCCTAGTGAGCTTTCTAAGATAGACTATTATGTTGAGAAATCCGTGGGGAGTTATGCCTAGCACCGAGAGGATATGAAGGGGAGGTGGATTGCACTTCGTGAGTTGAGATGTTGTAATCCAGAGTACCTCTTGAGATGATTACTCCTCGTTATTAGAGAGTGAGTTACTTAGTAGCAATCTCCTTATCCCTTAACTATGTGCCCGCATAGGTGTAGCTATTGGAAAAGCCATGTAAACGCTAAGAAGCATGACCTTACACTAGGCAAGTAAGGATCCCTCATCCGATAGGGGTTAATATTGGGATTCCATGTCTAGCTCTCATGGTCTTTGTCGGTTAAGCTAACTCCCACAAAAGAATTGATTTGAAACTAATTATCTTGTATATTGTTGAATTTGTGTATGTATGTCGTGAAGTGCTCAATCCACATTAGTTACCAAGTAGGATCATTGAGTGGGAGTAGTAGTATGGGATGCTATTCTCACATTGTACTTGGTGTGACCTATACCTACTATGGGAGAAGAGTACCTTCATGAAATCCGTGTGAATGAGTACAATGGTGTAGTGTTATGGAGGATTATTTTGTGGAGTACTTGAGTAAATGGAATCCATTAGGAGTACTAAGTAGGAGTGGTAGTATGGGATGCTACTCTCACATTGCACTTGGTATGACCTATATTTCCATGAGTGTTTTGCATATGTTAGCCAAGGGCGTGGATTTGATTTCCAATGAAGTAAGCCTAAGATTTGGTAGTTTTAATGGTCGCTTTGGTGTGCTTTGAAGGGAGGTGTAGTGAAAATCCCTTCTTAGCTCACCTTAGGGAGTCTTAGGATAACCTTGGGTTAGGGCAACTTCAAAGGAAAAGAGTTCATATGACTTGGACCGTGCCATTCACAGTAAGGTCTCCATTGTAAGAATTCAAAATGTCCACTATGATGCTTTATTCAATTTTCATTGTAAGTTTAGTAAGTTCATTGAAATGTTGCTTTTGATTACTCTAAGTTTTGGTAATGTTGCCATAAAGTGTTGATTGTCAATTCTTATGTTGGTTTGTTTCTAGATTCATGAATATTGGTTTAATTGCATGAAAAGTTATTTTTAATTAAAATGTCCCTTTTCGTATGTTTTTGCATATGCCATACTTAGTACATTGTTGTACTAACCCCATACTTTTATATACCTTATGAGTATAGGTTGGAAGACTTTTTGGAGGATCGGAGTTGAAGCTTGGGAATTCTATCTCTCAAGAATTGGGTATGTCCTCATATATTCGAGGACATAGTTTTATGTTTCTTAGTTTCTTAATTAAGACTTAAAAATGTATTTACTTTTATTGTAAAGGTCCGTGTACCTAAGATTCCATGTTGTGTCTTTAAGTTGGCTTGTGACGATAAAATTTCCTAGTATTTATGAAAAGACTCCTTTTATTATTATTATCGTGAAAAGTTTTAATTCCGCACTACTTTTCATGCTTTATGTTATGAATGCTAGTTAGAGGGCTTGTACGAGACCCCAAAGGGGTCAAGTACGCCCGATCATGATTCGAAGGTTTTCCCTAACTTTTAGGGGGTGCTTTCGGGTCGTGACAAGCGCGAAAAGAATAAGAAGAAACACTTACCTTGACTCTGCTCAACTCATAAAACAATAAACTTAATATAAAGCAATAATGACAAATGTAATATATATACATATATATAAATACATATATATATATATATATATATATGTATATAACATGTAAAACAGTGTAAACAACTTAGTTCGTTAATGAAAATGCAATAACAAACTCAACTTTACTTATATATGAAAGTAATATAGTTTCTATGGGAGATTCACTAACCGACAACCACCACTATGAGCCTAAGTGATGATACAACGTATTGCCCATGCTGCCAGAGATGTCCTATACTTTGCCTTCACATCGATATTTTTATCTTAGTGGATGCACTAGCTTAACTTACGTGATCATTTAAAAATTATGATCCATTAATACCCATGATGGGTATATTGTTTTCATGGAGACTTGAGTTAGTATTAACTCTCATCCCCACATTGGTGCACAATACTACTCCCAAAATATATTTTAGCTCATGTGTTTTTAAAACAACTTCTTTATTATGATTTTCAAAGGACCTAAGAAAGGATTTCATCTACAGTTTTTATTCTTAGGATAAGGTAAAAATGACATGTGTTATTGACCAAAGAATATGATTGGTGAGCGAGTCAACAAAAGAAACACAAGTCTTGTATATTGAAGGACTCAAGATATTTAGAATTTTGTGTCATGGGAAGAATTTAAGAAAAGTGTATGAATAAGACCTATCATATAAGTCATCGTTTTGTAGTTGAACGATTTATTGATCTTTCCCTATGAGGTTAGATATGACAATGAGATGTGAACTAGTTCGGTACAGACTTATAGGAAGTTATAATCGACTTTTCTAAAGATTGACTTTTGGTTGGGTGACAAGCAACTATTTTTGGAGGATTCTATGTGGTTATGTGGATCTAGATTGTTCAAATTATGATAGGTAACTTATTGATGTTCAACGGTTTAGACCTACAGTTTTACATGATTAATGATAATTCAAGGGGATTGAAACTACTTTGTTGATGGGACGATACAGACTGTTAAAGAGGTTATGATGTGTTAAATAAGCATTTGATAGAGAGTAGAGGTTATGAACTTATAGTACACCAAATTATTAATTTGACCAAGAATATTTTTTAAGTGTTGGTATGAGCTATATGATGGTTTTGAATATTAGTTGAAATTTGGTATCTAAAAGATTACATGGAGTTGACATTATACGTGATTCAATAACTTTTTATTGATGGGAAATACTATAATATTCGGAATTAGTTCTATCAACCTTGAGTGCGATCTGCATATGTCATGTAATGCTTAAATGAAAAGAGAGAGACACATGTTTTAAAATTTTTAGAGGCTACAATGTGTTTTTTTTTAAGGAGACTTTGATACTAGTGACAGTTTGAAAGTAAGGTAAATGAATGGTATAGTTATGATGTTTGTTGGTATTAAGAGTGTTAGCTTCAATGTAGTACTGTGAAAAGTATATGGGATTTGATGAATCGAGTATTTATAATATTTTGATGGGGATTAGACTAGTTGAGTGTGGGTGGCTAAAAATGAGAGATGGAGTCAAATGAATGGAATTTTATTTATATGGGCCCTATGAAAGGAGTATCATGTGTTATTGAATCTTTCTTGTGTATATTCTTATGTGACTTCCTTCTTTGTATTGAACACTATTTGGAGTATGATTCACTACATATATTACGTGTGTTTCCACATTTATGGATTAATTCCTAGTGATGGATTGGATGTACCGATCCTCTTATGTCTTCTTGATATGATAAGATTCTTGGGAAGAATTGATAATTTCAGTTAGTTTGGTGTTTTCTGAGATAGTTGGATTATACTAGTAGTTCTACACGCACAACCTTATTTATGAGAACTTATATAAGAGCTACAATGAAGAGTTACAATTGTCTAAGAGTATTGTTAGAGGTTTTGTATTTTGAAGTGTACCGCTTCTTGGCTGGTTACATGATATTAATCTTCTCTTGGTTAGCTAACTTTGATTCTCTCTTGATGAGTACCAAATGTCTAAAGATCAACTTTTTATAGATTAAACTCATGAAAAGATTTTGCTGTTAGAAGGAAATCTTAATAAGATATGTGAGTATTTGTGCATTATGAGTGTATGGTGGTTGATTCGGGCTCACTTCTGATTGTTGTCAGTATTGATTCCGGATAATATCTTGGTTATGTGAGAAATGAATAGTCAAGATGATTATGTTATGGTCCAATGGATTTGAGTTTAGATTGAGTTTATGAGCTTTTGTGTGACTTGATAATCACTCTTGACTTATATATCTTCCAATGTTTGATTCGAAAGTTTAGTTCTTAGTTGTTGATCTAGATGGAATGGTCTTAAGGAGGAGCTCACTTGGAAAAGATGAACATTGATTGGTAGGTCATAACTTAGATTTTTTGTAATGTCAAGTATTCTTAGTCCTTCTTCATTATGTTCGAGGACGAACGTGATTCTTAGTGGTGGATAATGTAATGACCCAAAATATCATTTTTAGAATTTTTCATGAAATTACCATTTCACCCCTTCCAATAGTTGCAACCAATTCATTCATGATCACCTAGTGAAGTTGGTTTGAGAATTTTGAACGATTTGTTTCACTTGAGTTTATTAATTGATTGTAATTGTGGATAATTAACTTAACCAATAGTTAATGGACTTAAGTGATAATTTATTTAATACCCTAAGATTAATTCATTTATTAGAATTGTGGATATAGTAGTGTTGTCACTTTTAATATATAATTAATTCAGAAAAATAAAAATAAATTAAGAACCTAAAATTTGTCGTGAGAGCCGACCACCGTCAAGCAAAAAGGTTCCAATTCAGGTAAATTAGTAATCTTTAATATCTTATTGCTAGATATGGAATAAATGATATGGTAGTTGTGTTAATAGGATTGGAAAGAAAGGTTAGAATTTATGTAAGATTGATTGGAAAGAGAGGTAGGAATAAATTGTGGTGTTGCATCATTTTTGGGGGCAAACTTGCACTCTAATTATTGGCTAATTAATGCCAATGATTGGTGCATTGGTGTAGGTTATATTTTTGCAACAAAAGAGTGTATATTATTGTCATTAGAGGTTAACGTACTGGTTCCTCTTTTTCTTATCAAATATCTTATAACGATGATGTTATAATTAGCCTAGCTTGATAAATTGGTATGTAATAATTAAATATTGAATATATTGAATTACATGAATACCGTTAGAATTGTGAAATTGGAGAAGTTGAACTTTAACCCTAGGCTTGAAACTTAGAAACTTGATTGTAAATTTCGGTTAGTTTTTGGGTCTAGGCTATACCTATAGTAATATGGATGTTGTTAGTTTCAAAATCTTACTGTGACTATATATTTGGATATATTGCATTGGTTTGGAAGCTCAACGAAAAGGGAAGGCTCAAGTTTGGGTGTGACCTGTTCACTACTTGAGGCAAGTGGATTTCTAAACCCTTGTTAAGTGTAGGGAATGCATGTATTTCCTTATGGTATATATTTGGGAGTAATGGGACTTGGTGATGGGTTGACTTTCCCACATTGATTAATGTGTGTACTGCACAATATGATTAACTGCTTGTATGTGATGTATAATAATGGATAATGGTTTGAAAGGCTTGTTAAATCATTGTTGATGTTGTTGTGAATTGTGCAATGTTATAAAAATTGTAATCTCCTCGTTCTATTTGTGATCATGTCATTTGCATTGTTCTGAGGCATGGTTGTGACAACTGTTATATGCATTAAGGAAGAAGGAGAAATTAAAGAGGATGTACCATTTCGAGGGACGTATCATGCGCCGTGATGGATATTATATGTTGAGGGACATATCGCATGTCGCGGTGGTTATTATTATAAAGGGTCGTATCGCTGGCCGCAATGGATGCATGGACAGATATGTCCCATATGGGTCCTGGACTGAAACACATCAGGTGTGTATCATTAGGTCATACATGCATCACTATACTTGACATTGCATTTCATTTCATTGCACTTATTTATTATTGATGAACTTGATATTGTGTGTTGCTAACCGTGTGAGTGCCTTTCTGTGGAACTTGTAAGTGATGAATATTGAGCCTGTTGTTGAACATATGAAATTGTTAGTGCGTTGTTGTTGAGATATCTGCTTGTAAATTATGAATTGTTAGGTTGGGTTGGTTTTATGCAGGTTCTAATTCTAGAAGTTCGGTTGGGGTGTAAGGAGTACCCATATTCTGTCCCTTTAACTCGTGTTTAGAGGTTTACTTGCTGATTAGCGTGTGGTTTTGTACTCACCCCTTGATTCTACAATTTTTTGTATGTTACTAGCCCGTACCTTTGCATATATTCTCTTCTTTTTTGAGGCTTCTTGGATGTAGCTATTTGTCATCTAAGCAGACCTTCTTTCTCCTTATTTATGATTTTGTTCTATTCTAGAAACAAAGTCATTGGAGACTTGTATTTTTCATTCAATTTTGTTATAATACATTAGAGACTTGTATAGTCACAACCAAGTTTTGGGGGTATTTTTTAAGTTGATTGTAAGCTTTCCGCATTTTTATTGTCATGGTTGAATTTTAGGCCGACTTGTGTATGTGGAATAAGACGAGTGCCATCATGTCCATTTTTGATCGTGACATTCAACTCTTTATAGGAAATAGAAAAATGGTTATATTCTTTTATGACAAACAAAAAAGGTTTTATACATGTTTATCATCTAGAATTTTTAAAACATTCATCTAGCATTAAAATTAGACAAATGTTATCTCTTAGGATGTTCCACAATGGACTAAAATAGAACTTAAAATTGATGTTAGGATTCCATAGAACAGGTTATAGAAAATATAATTTTGACACTAAAAATTAAAAATAAATTCAGCCTGATTACTTCGAAAACAAGGAGTTCTACAATTGGGTTTGAATATTTATGCGAACAATTTTTCTCTGTACATCAAAATCTATTACAATATTATAGAAATGCAACAACATGCAAATTAGATTGAGAAAAACAAAAGGGGCAAGCTTTCACTTAAAATTGCGCAAAAGCTATATATATGCAAGAAAACATTTAATGCCTATATAGACATATATAACCCTCATATCTCAAGATAATAAAGAATATCAATAGATTACTGAAGATTTACCTTAAATAAGGGGAAATGGAATGGAGTCCAGGAAAAATGAATCGACACTGTTAGTGATTTTTTTCTTGTACATACAATGAAGTTTAAAGAGTGGTCTTTGAGAAAGAAGATCAAAAATATTTTGATCTTTTATTCGAAAACCACTATGTGTGAGTATGTAACTTAACACATAATACTATGTCTATGTAATTTCTACACTCTAACCTTTATGATATATATATAGTCTAACCTTGCGCACATTTTAAGCTTCTAACTTTGACTCGGTTCATGTACATTTAACCCCTATTTGACTAGATATGTTATTGTATGATTAATAGTTTGCTTATATTCTGCAGTCCTATCTTTTGTTGAATACATATATTTTCTACCCTTGCGTACATTTTACGCTTCTAACTTTGACTCGATTCATCTACATTTAACACCTATTTGACGAGAAATGTTATAGTATGATTAATAGTTTGCATACATTCTGCATTCCTATATTTTACTAAATACATGTATTTTCTAGCCTTACTTACATTCTATCCTCCTATCTTTGACTGAATATAGATACATTTGACCCTTCTTTGACTTTTGACTAGATATGTTATTGTTGTAATATGATTAATTGTCTTTTAATATTCAATATCAAAATTATTTATTTATTATGTATTTTTCATTCAATATTCATATATTGATGTCACGGCTCGATCCTACACCCTAGACGTGGTCGACACCCAATGATTATTGTTGGCCTTGAGAGAACCCTTGGTCTGGCTTACTTACCTCAGCAGAAGACTTACCTCAATATAAGAAGACATTCTCATAAAGTAACTTGAATAAAAATAGCTTGGCCAAAATGGCACTTAAGTCTTACAATAAAATATATGTAAATATACAGAGACTTAAAAACTAAACTGTGTGACCGTCTATTTGTCTATGAAGCCTCTATCATGCTAATATGGATGTTGGGACAGACCCCACATCATCCTATAAGAAAAGACTAGAAAGCAATAAAAGATTCCTCTGGAATGCAAGGAGGCTCACCACTGACTCTGAGTGCTCAAACTTGATCAAAGAGGCGCCAGATGGTGATCCTGGTTACCTGAATCTACATCATAAGACGATGCAGGTTAACTGGAATTAGTACATTAAATGTACGAGTATGCGAGTTGAAATGCCATATAACAACTTAAGATAGAAAAGAATAAGAAGAAACACTTACCTTAACTCTGCTCAACTCATAAAACAATGAACTTAATACAAAGCATTAATGACAAATATATATATATATATATATATATATATATATATATATATATATATATCATGTAAAACAGTGTAAACAACTTATTTCGTTAATGAAAATGCAATACAAACTCAACTTTACTTATATATGAAAGTAATATAGTTTCTATGGGAGATTCTCTAACCGACAACCACCACTATGAGCTTAAGTGATGATACAACGTCTTGCCCATGCTGCCAGAGATGTCCTATACGTTGTCGTCACATAGATATCCTTAACTTATGCACTAGCTTAACTTACGTGATCATCTAAAAATTATGACCCACCAATACCCATGATGGGTATATTGTTTTCATGGAGACTTGAGTTAGTATTTACTCTCATCCCCACATTGGTGTACAATACTACTTCCAAAATTTATTTTAGCTCATGTGTTTTTAAAACAACTTTTTTCTTTGGGTTGACATAATTTCTCAACACTTAGCTTTAAAAAGCTCTCTTGGAATCAATGTTCCCTTCTTCTTATTCAAAAATCTTTTGGAACTCAAAGGTACTTCTAATCTCAAGATTGTTCGACTGGTAGGGTTCATGTGGAATTATGGTCAAGAACAATACAACTCAAGGACTTCATGGGTAACATGTAATAGTTCCATGATTAGAAATATAATTTCAAATGTGTTAGAAACTTATTACTCAAGACTTAGAACTTGAAGATGCTACTCCCTCAAAGATACTCAATTTGTGGACTCCATGCAGAATTTATGGGACTCGACTAGAAGGTCGACATACTACATGGAACTCATGTATATGAATTTTCCCATTTTCTTATTAACTTCCTCAAAACTTAGTTCAAATCAATGATGGATCTCAAAGAATTTACAAACGAACTGATAGGCTTTCTTGAAATCTACTCTTAACTCTTTCTTGAATGTGAATTATGAATTCAAGAGTTATGGTTCATGATATTAAGGATCTAGGTGATATATTAGACTCATGAATACATTCTCATAGATCTCATGCTCACTTACTTAAGTCTTGAAACAAGTTACTAGAAGTTGTAGAAGACTCCTCAAAATGACTCAAAGGGATTCTCTCAAAATGTTCGGAAGAACTCTAAAACCTTAATCTTAACTTTACCTTGAATTTGAATTATTAATTCAAGTTTATGAATGATTTATAAGTGTTTAGAAGTAGTTTAAATTGTCCAGAAGTAGTTTAAAGTGTTTAGAATAAAGAGGAGTGAAAGATACATTTTAAATGAGCTCAAACGGGATAACCGACGAAAAATGAGTGGGGGCAGGCGACCTGGCGCATTCCGAGCGCTGGGCGCCTGCCCGTAACATCAGAGGCTGCATTTGGGCGCACTGAATGCGCGTCGCCCAAGTACCTTGGGGGCATTTGGGGGGCGCCGCGCCAGCCTTTCCCAAGGCAAGGATTCGAAGAATTTCGTCTCTCGTTTACTGACCCTAAATCACTTTTAATCGATTTATTTTCTCATGTTTTCTATAGATTAAATTAATTAACCTTAGTAAACAATTAAACAATAAAAAAAATCACTCCATCCAATCACTCTCATCTCAAGAAATCATCAAAAACCCCAAAAGACACGATTTGTAATGAAACTCAAGAACCTATCAAGAACTTAAATCCTTCAACTTTCTGAGAATGAAATTACACATAAATAACATGTTTGGCATGTGGGTGAACAATACAACACTATGGAAGCTCACATACCTCATAGAGATTAAAACCATGGCGAAAATCCGTAAATTAGTATAGAATTTACGAAATATAACAAAATATTTTTTTATTATTCTTGTCATGATTTTATTGTATTTAATCAATGCAATTGCAAGTGTTTTTATCTTCTCTCTTGTTCCTTTTCAAATTTATATAATATCTTAAATATTGAAATTTTAAGTCCCTTCAAAATTGAAGAAACCTAAAACACTTCAATAATTAATTCATTAGCAGTGATTAAATCCAAAAATTCATAAAATATTTAGTGACAACAAACTAATAAGCACATCCATTCAAGCAGTTCTAAGTTCTAAAATAAATGTCACAATAAGGCAGAACAAAGAGCTATAATGATAAAACAACCTTTCTTGCTTGTTTTTCAATTTAAACTTCTAAGAAAAATATCGAGGTCAGATTAAATCAATGTAGACAATATCTGCTTTAGGTGATGCACGTGAAATTGTGCATAGATATTAAATAAAGATATTTATTGATTTCTATAATAATGCACCTTTATTTCTTATCCAGTTAGTCCAGGGATTTTCATGTCCTTTGTTCTTTCAATAATTTTACAATATGAATAGTAATACCATCAATATAGTTTGGAGATTCCATATATAATATTATCTCTTATTTTCTACAAGTTTTGGGTGGTTTAATATGTATCCTAAGCGAAGAAAGAATCGTTATTGTTTAATGCCTGATAATCTTAGTAATCTTCCCCACAATGTATTCGGTGTTATCCTAATTAATTTGCCTTGTAAAGATGATGTGAGTTTAAGTGTATTACTAAAGAAATAAAGGTATTACCAGTATAGGCTTACAAAGTTCACGCTTAATGAATCTCTTTTGAAAACAAGAAAGGAATTACTAAATCCTACAGTCAAATCAAGGGAAGATCAGATATCAACTTTTGACACTTCAAGTAAGACCTGTAATTAAGATAAGCATCGATGGTATTCATCTAGAAAGAGGTTTTGAGATTGACCACTTCATATATTTCCTCTCGATAAATGACATTTAACTTCTTTTGCTTTATCGTCCATATAGAAAGAGATACAACTTGTTCTTCAATGTCATTCATAGATAGGAAACATATGAGATTACGAATCTCAAGATAAGTTTCCAAACCAACAACATCGAGGATAACTTAGTAATTTGACCTTTATGAACGTCAAAATTTGGTAAATGATCATCCTAAATTTGACTATAGGTTTTAGTCAATTCATTCTTGTTTCCTAAAGAGATCCATCAACCATAATAATTGTACATATACTAGAAATACCTCCATTTCTTTGATAAGACGTTGTTCTCACGACTTCTTTAAAAGGCAAACACATCAGATGTTATCAATTATATTTTCAAAATGATTTCTAAAGATGTCAGGTTTCAATCTTCGATAAAAATTTCTTCTCAAATAAGACATTATAAGCCATCAAACTGCACCTTTATAAAATAAGAAACAAAACAAGATAAAAATCTCCAAACTACAATGAGAATACTTAAATAATCTCAAAACTATTTGGATAGAACTACTATTACATTGTCAAATCAATTGAAGAGCAAAAGAAATGAAATGCCTAAACTATTAAATGGAATAAATAACATTATTCTATTAATATCTATGTTATACAGATACTTAACTAGACTTGAACTACTAAGTGGTGCACAAAAGTTTTACTAAGTGGTGTTAGACATTTTAAAGAACCAAATAAGTGAAAAAAATCATTTTAACATTTCATCAAAGAAAACACAAATCAAATCATACTCGAGGAACTTTCGATGATCAAAATGACATAATTCACCATAAAATAGGTGAACCCCAAATTGTTTCATTGAATAAGTTGTTTATTATCAAACCCCTTAGAGTCCGAGCATTCCCCTAACCCTGTGTTTCATTGAATAAGTTGTTTATATCAAACCCCTTAATTTCAATTTTTTTCTACTAATATTATCAACTCATAAAATCTGCTCATATTAAGTGATAAAATAAAAATAAGAATTTGTTTCATTTGCTAGATTATTAACATCAAATTAGTAGCTTTACTAGTATTAAAATTAAAAAACCCTAGGGAACCTATGTAACTATAGAAGAACACTAACCGAAAAGAAAAAGTAATAATTTTTTTAGGAAGTATGATCAAGTGAACTCAAATATCTTTTATGAGTTTTTGAATGGTAAGACACTATTTGGAAACTTTAATTCATTATCATAAATCTAGGATAAGCAGTTGGGCTTTCAACTCTTTTTAGGAAATAGAAAAATGGTTGTATTCTTTTATGACAAGCAAACAGGTTCTATACATGTGTATCATCGAGAATTTGTTAAGCATTAATCTAGCTTTAAAATTAGACAGATTTTAACTCTTAGGATGTTCCAGAATGGACAAAAATAGAACTTAAAATTGATGGAAGGATTCATTAGAATAGTTTATAGCGAATATAAGTTTGACACTAAAAATTTAAAAAAAAATCAGCCCGATTACTTCGCAAAAATAGGGGGTTCTAGAATTGGGTTTGAATAGTTATGCGAACATTATTTCTCTGTACATCAAAATCTAGTACAATATTATGGAAAAACAATAACATGCAAATTATATTGAGAAAAACAAAAGGGGCAAACTTTCAAATAAAATTGTGCAAAAGCAATATATATGCAAGAAAACATTTAATGCCTATATATAGATATATAGCCCTCATATCTCAAAATAATAAAGAATATCAATAGATTAGTTGAAGATTTACCTTAAATAAGGGAAAATGGAATGGAGTCCGTGAAATATGAATCGACACTGTTAGGGATTTTTTTTCTTGTACATATAAAGAAGTTTAGAGATTGGTCTTTCAGAAAGAAGAACAAAATTCTCTTTTTTTTCGAAGACCACTATGTGTGAGTCTTTAACTTAACACACAATAGTATATCTATGTACATTCTACACTCTTGTTTTAATGAGATATATATAGTCTAACCTTGCGTACATTTTACAGTTCTAACTTTGACTCAATATATCCAAATTTAACCCCTATTTGACTAGATATGATACTGTATAATTAATAGTTTGCATACACTCTGCACTCCTATCTTTTTTTGAATACGTATATTTTCTAACCTTACTTACATTCTATCCTCCTATCTTTGTCTGAATATAGATAAATTTGACCCTTCTTTGACCTATGACTTGATATGTTATTGTTATAATATGATTAATGGTCTTTTCACATTCAATATCAAAAAGCTCTTTTAATTTATATGTATTTTTCATTCAATATTCATATATTGATAATACGTATTTTGGGACGATCAAAATAATACTAATTAGTATTGAATATGTGAAATATAACAAAATAATTATTTGTTGTTACTATCATGATATTATTGTATTTAATCAATGCTATTGCAAGTGTATTTAATTTCTCTCTTTTTCCTATTCAAATTTATATATTATCGTAAATATTGAAATTTTGAAGTTACGTAGAAAATTAAATACTTACATACTAAAGAAAGTTAATGAAAACGAAAAGGCAAGTGCCAAAAAACAAACAGATATAGGTAATTTGATCTCATCACTGAGTTAATGTTTATAAATGTATTTAATATTTATTTGTTTCATTTCATTTATTTTTCTACTTGTATAAATAAAATTATAAACAACTTACATTAAGAAACAATAAATTTTTGATCGGGGGAAGGAATGTAATACTTTTTTTATCTTAACTCCCATTCTCATTATTTTATACTACCATTATATTTTACTTTTCATAATTATTTTAAAAAGTTATCCAATTAATATTTCTCGTATTAAATCGAAATACTTTTAATGGAAGTGAAATGTCTTTAGCAATTGTTTCTACCAGAGGATTTTATATCGAAAATGTTAGAAGAATTGTGAAAAGATGGTTAAATATTAAAATAATAAAATAATAATGAATTTTAAAATTTATAATACTACTATTAATAATCTATTTTTATTCTTAAGGATAGTGCATAGAGCTAACAATAATATTTGTAATGAAATAAAGGAAATTGGATGTCGGGTAGTTTTCTTATGATTTGTTTTTTTTTGTTGACTTGATTGATGGAACAAAAATAAATTGTACATTTCATATATTTTTATGATTGTAAAGTTTCGATGTTGTTTGAGTGATAAATTCATGAAATATTAATATGTCTTAATAATGTAATTAAAATATTAATTATGTCCTAATAATGTAATTATATATCATATAACTTTGTTACTTTAATTAAAAATATTTTTTTAAAACATAGTTTACACATGTCAATGTCTGTCTCATTTACATCGTGCTTCATAAATATTTAATTATCTAGGTGTAAATGTTTTTTCTTTGATAAGTGTAGAATATATACTTATCCATATTGAATTTACATCAAATCATAATAGACGTAGTAGTACTTATAAAGAACATTTAAAATAAAATGGACAATTAATTTTTGCACCACCTGAATATCTCTCACAACTTTGAGGTTACATAACAAGAAAGAACTTCAAGCCACAATGTTAATTGAAAATATAATTGTGTAATGATTTCTTTCCGTCATTACGGATATGCCAACAGGAAAGGAATTTGAGCCAGAAAACATTTGAGTAGTAACTTTGAAATTTCTAACCTAGGCCAAACTTGGACGATATTTGTTCTTCGTAGTAAGCGATATTTTTGAAAGGAATTTAAAATTTCTTGAGTGTCAAGGTCACTAGATGTAGAACCTTAAGTTCCATGAAGAACCAAAAAGAAAAGCATTCAAGTCAGTCCTAAGTTTTCTTACGTTTTGGGTCAACTTCAAATGGCCATAACTTTTAGACATAATGAGTGAGGAGATCCATAACCTATTTAAATTAAAGCTCTTCGAGTCGTCTTTCAAACGCCACCAAGTTTTCTCAATTCCAGGCTTTGAGTAAAACGGTATGACGTATTTACAAAAGTCGCACAAACCTAGAAGTAGCTCCGCAACGTCGAGTCAACACGGACCGTCCTCACTGCCCGGTGAAAAATAATTTCGACTCCCAGTTCGTTTTAGTTATTTCTTTAGCGATATTTTGGTCCTAAAAACCCTTAGGAGGTCATCTAAATGGTCATGCCCCGAACCTACAAGGTGGAACTGGCCGACACTCAATGACCATTGCTGGCCTTGAGCGGACCCTTGACATGCATGTTGGGACAGACCCCACAACATCCTATAAAAAGAAAGATTGCAAACAATTAATGTGTCCTCCAGAATGCAAGGAGGCTCACCACTGTGTAAGAGTGCTCAGCTGGATCAACGAGGCGCTGGATGATGCTAATCCTCGTTACATGCGTATGCATAATGATACAATGCAAGCCAACTGGCGTTAGTACATGAAATGTACGAGTATACGAGTTGGAATACTAAACAATATAGCCTAGAGAAAGAGTCTGAAGAAACACTTACCTTGGCTCTGCTCAACTCATGAATTGCTCAACTCATGAATAACATAACAAACTAACACTTACTCAATGGACGGAACATATAGTTGTAGTAGTATAAAGTAATGGGTTTAGTACACCACATGTACTAAGTATGGGTTTATGCACATGCATGAAAAAGGATCATTTATCATCTCTTTAGAAAACATGCTAAGTCATATGAGAGTCTTCAATGCACATACCATATAACATATACAAGTTAAGGATTCCATCAACTTAAAACATAATCATAATCAAAGACATATTATCATAGAGTCATGTTAACATTTCACATTAAGAATATCATATAAACTTAACATACAAACACTTACCAATGATCTCATCCCCAACCTACAAGTGCAATGGTGATGTGAAGCCTCATAACCCCACACAACCAAGTAGATAAGATAGGGGACCATAAGTAAATTTTTGCTTCATAACTTGTAACATAAGTAGTCATCACTTCATTTAACAATATAACCCAATAACATATTCAACATAAAGAATAACATCATATAAGAGTAACATCATGTATCATAAGCATCATACCTTTCATGTTATGATATAACATGAGAAAAATCTACTAGATCCTTTAGAGTCAACTTGTGAAATGTCTAGGTAAAGTCCCATACCCCTACCTATACTAAGTAGACTCCTAAAGTCACCCTAGTCAACGTTCATTTACTTGTATTTCATTTTACATGAGGGAACATTCGCCATATCCGATATAGACCATGTGAGCTAAACATGGAATCCGGTATCATAGAACCCCACACCGAAAGAAGGTAGTCTACCGACCAAAGTAGAACTTAACATGACATAACTTTCCAAGTGGATCCATTAGCTAGTATCCTATGGTGGCAACATAGTTCAAGAACTAGGAGATGTATTGGAGACCCATAGTTCCACATTACACGGCATCCTCAATCTCATGAGAGTCATTGTGACCTACCTTAAAACTAGGGAAGGGACACCTCTCATATCTAGTTCATCGGTGCTTAACTTAAGTCCCTTTCTTGAATAACCTTTAAGTTGTCTTTTATCATAAAGTTATCAAAGGTCATAGGAGGTTAACTCTTTGTATAAGCATGATCATGAGCTCTTTATGATTTGATGAGAATTTCCTTTCATCATAACCCTTCGTATGTGAGATTAACATAACATAATCACCTTGTGTAAAACATACAAGAGAATATCGTAACTTGCATTTTTCGTGTTCTTATCATGATCTCACAAGTAACATGTTCATAACCCAATATATACACATAGAAACATCAGACATACTTCCATAACATAGTATCATGATTTATAGGCTAACATAAACATTGTAGAGTAATCACAACTTTAGAAGACTTACCTCTTGCTTCCAAGAACCTTATTCAAGAACTTACGTTCAACTTACAACATTCATAACCATAACATACTGAAATACTCAATAACATAATAAAGAACTCTTCAAATCAGATACAAGATCAATGCATAATGTAGGATAAGGGAAAGGGTCATTTAAGAGTTCATTATAGTCTTAGTTCCAATACCTACGTTTTCATGTCATCAAGTAGTAGTGACAACCCTACATAACAATCATCTGAATAAGATAATGTATCACACAAGATTCAAACATTACTAACCCAATACTCAACAATTCGTGTGAAATAAACCATAGAAAACAATTACTTTTCATCAAAAATCATGAATCTAGAGTTAGGAAGAAATTCCGTTTTATAGAGTAAAACCCCTAGAATTTATTGTCTTGAAAACATATCTTTGAAAGAACCTCTTGGGGAAAGGAATCCCAAGAGTTAAAAAATCATACTTTATAGATGAAGAATCCACAAAAATTGGACAAATATCTTGAGGTCTTCGTCTTCTTCCTTAAGCTCTTGTTGTTCTTCAATGGGGTTTGGAAAAGAGAGCATTCTTGAGAGAGATGAGAGAAAACTGGTTTGATCTTATTTGGAACGTGTAAAGGTGGTCTAATACTGACCTAATATCCATATATAGTCGTCCTATGAATTACCCAAAAGACCCTCCACTTAAATGGGTCTTTTTATGAAGTTAAATTACCAAAAATACAACTTTAACGATTTTGGGAAGTGGCTGCCCGTCGCGAGGTAAAATCCCATAATTTTTCTGAAATTTTTGGCTGAGGCAGTGAGGTGCATGTCAACCTCACATTGCGAAGATGCCCCTCACATCTTTAGGCTGTACACCTCGTGAGGAACGCGCGTTGCACACTTGTTCTTTCAATTCTGCCTATTCGCAGGTTCCCAGGCAGTCTGCCCACCCATGTTTGGGTCCTCCCCAAAGACCCTTCGGGTGGTCCTTGGGGTGTTGTTACCAGACGTTTGGACCCTTTGTACTACATAATACATATCCAAGGTCTCTTTACAAGTTTTGAACTTCATTTGACACTTCGAAACCTTCACCAAACATAGGGACGTCAACTAGTTCAAATTAGCTAGTTTCCGGACGTCAAGGTCTTTCTTTGTCGTTTTGGCTCTAACCTTTTCCAAATGAACTTATTACATTAATATACGTCTCGAAACATCATTTTAAACATTATTTGATAGATTAATTTCTAGTCTAAGTCATGGCATTTCCGGAGTGTTACATTAACCCCCCTTAGGAACATTCGTCCCCGAATGACACTAAAATCCTATGGAGGGTAAAAATAGACTCAATACTAGCAGACCAACCAATCAACAACACAAAATCATAATGTGTCACAGCTCATAGGAGTACTTCACAACTCCTTACAGCACATACCGTAGTATTACACATAGCACTCAATTCACGATGCACAAACATGTAAGAGCTCAATATTCAATTAACACATAGTGAGGAATTTCCTTATCAACCTTATCATAAGCTCAAAATGCATCAAAGAGTTATCATTCTATCATTATTCTCAAGTCAATAACAAAACATCAAAACCTCAAGACGACACATGCATATATATTTCACATAAGTGTAAGAATAGAGATGAAGGCATTATCTGAAAAATCTAGTTGGTACAACTTTTACCAAACATACACCTACCTAGCAACAGTTGTCACATCCGGGCAGCACTCCCTATACGTAACTAGAGCCGTCGTCCTCTTTGAGGACTAAGACTAGCCTCTTAGAATACATCATTACATTCATAGGTAGAAATGTGGAAAAATCTAAAACTTTTCATTACTTCTACATTGAGGTTTACATAGACCTCTACATACTCATAATATATTTGTATCAAGTATATACATAGACCTTTCGTATAGCAAGATTACATAGTCTTCTACTTTTATTGCACATAAGTATATATATATAAGATAGACCATAATATTTAAAGATTTTCTCATCTCATAACAATCTATCAAGAGTATATCATATTGGGCATAGCCCATACATCAATGTAAGGAGACACATATAGGCTATACAATCCGTACTCAAAAGAAATAGAAAGAACATAAGAGTATTAAAACTAAAACAACTTCATAAGCTCTATATTGGCATCGCCCTCGGAAAGTGAGGACCTACCCACTTGGATGATAGATAAATTCCAAGTCTTCTTCAAAGTCTTCTCAAAGAGCCCTCAACGACGGAACCTAAAATGTTGGGGAAAAGGGAGAAAATTGTGTTAGTACACCACCTCTACTAAGTATGAGACCATATGCAAATATAAGATCATCATGCTAAAAAAGGACATTTCATTAAAACATGATATTTACCTTTTGAAAGCCTTATGCACAACCAAACAAACCATACCAATAAACAAGACATATTCATCAAGTCAAAGCAGGTAACATGCTTGTCAACATACTTTAACCCATAATCTAAAACAACTCTATCATCATGTAATTACATTACAAGCATGAATAACAATTCATCATATCATAATAAATCAAGGCAACTACTCATGAGTCCTCAGAAAGTCCACAAGTGCAATGACCAAGTAAAGCTCCATAACCCTACTTGAGTCAAGTAAACCAACAAAAAACATGACTAATATCCAACTTCACATAATATGACCCTTTGAGGTACATGATATCATACTTTAACAACTTACACCAAATACATGTTCATAAGAAGATCAATCACCATATAATATCATTTACATGTGAAGTCATCATATTATCATCCTTTGCATTCATTATCATATACATACATAATATCAACCTCCTAAAACTTCCATCAAGGCAACCTAGTGCAAGGCATAGGTAGAGTCCCATACCCCTATCTAGGCTAAGTCAAACCTCTCAAGTCACCCTAGTTAGTTTATACTTCATTACATCATTTTAGTTTAAGGAACACTTGCCTTAACCGACATAGACCACAAGAGCTAAGTGTGGAATCCGGTGTTGTATAACCTTAAACTTATGGAAGGTGGTCTACCGGCCAAGGTAGAACCTAACATGAACATAACATCTAGGTGGATCCACTAGCTAGTATTCCTATGGTGGAAATATAGTTTAAGGAACTTTGGGGCGTCTTGGAAACATCACTCTACATCCTATTTGGGTAATGAGTCTATCCACCCAATTAGGACCGTAGTGAACCCTACCTTCCCTATTTGGGAAAGTGTCACCCTCTCACATACAAGATCACTCGGTGCTAAGCTAGAGTCACTTTTGAAATGTCTTTAATGTCTTTATTAGTCATCATAACGTATTTTAGGTCATAGGGTCTAGCCCTTGTATAATCATCATCATCATAGCTCAATAAGAATTGCATGAGTATTTTCCTTTCATTACAATTCATATAAGTGAGGTTAGCACATTTACATATCACTTCATAATAAGGCACATTGGTAAATCATTCACCATCCTTATAACGATATACATCTCAGCCAACACTTGAGAAATCATAGTCAAGACATTTCAATTCAACATCATTCCAACCCTATAAATCCTAATACAAGGCACACTCCAATACAACATCATGACTTGATCACAATTAATCATAATTTGAAGTAGAGAATAGAGATCATAAGACTTACCAAGTCTCCTTCATAATTCATCATCAAGGTCTTACCCATCAACCCTTACTTCAACCCAATTAGGTCATAACATTATCATAATTCAATGACCAACATGATAACAAGGCTACAAGAATCACTACATCACAATTCAATACTAGATCATAGCTTAAGACAAGATCCTTAGGTCAATTCACAACACACTTCATAACCTAGATCACTTCTCATGAACTTGTATGAAAAAGACTACAATTCACCCTAATTCATTCATAATTAGTATACCAACATCATCTAGTAGCAATTCAACCAATAACCAAGTCAATTGAACCAATATGACCTAATTCATATCAAGATCATAACCTAGGGTTAAGGGGTAAAGGTCATCTTCTACAAACTAGACCAAACCATAAATATACATCATAAATTAATCTAGAATACATGTTAATCTATTCATATTATCCAAAGGAAATCATAAACAAATCAATTCATAACATCAATATTCGAGATTGGGAAAGACCCACATGAAAACTCAACTTTTGAAAATACAAGGAACCTTTTGAGGAAAGAGGTCTCAAAGGTGAATTAGATCCCATACCTTAATGTTTGATGAAGAATTTACGGTGAATTCTTCCCCTTACAGCCCCTAAAACCCTCCCATAGCTTGGTCTTCAATGGAGTTCTTCACTATAGAGAGAATGAAGAGAGAAGGAAGAGAATTTGGGTTTGTGAGTTATGAGAGCTTAGGTTAATCTAATGGGGTTGGGGTCTTAAATAAATTAGACTTCCTTAATACCCTAACTAATGACCTAACCCCTTAACTAATTAATTTTAACTAAGGCAAAACGTGCAGAACACTTAGACATCACAGACGAGACCTCGACCAACGGTCCGTCTGTTAGTCGATGACCAGCCCCCCTTTCGTGCTGCACATCTGTCGTCTTGGTCAGAGAATGTGCAAATGAGGTCCTCCAATTATCTTTCTAAGTGTTGGTCGATGTATGGCATCGATGCCCCGTCGATCAACACACACCTCGTCGATGCCATTTCTTGGGTGCACACTGCCCAAGCAGTGTTTGACTCCAACGTGCAAGGGTCCTCCTCAAGGGCCCTTTATTGGTCCTTGTTGAGTAGACTTTTCAACCATGAATGATCTTAAACACATGTTAGACACCCTTCCACCAATTTTCATCATTTTCTGACTTCTAAAAGCTACTCAAATAGGCTAAGGCAGGCTCGTACCTCCTTAAACTAGTTTCCGGACGTGTTTGACGTGCTTACAGCCTAAATGACATACTTCCATTAAAATGAACCTTAAAACAGTGTCTAGAGCTTATGTCACTTATGTTAGGCTTTAGAACACGTCTTGGATTTTCGAAGTGTTACATTATCCCCCCCTCCCCTTAGGAACATTCGTCCACGAATGACACTAAAACTCTTTTAAAGTAAGGAATAGACTCAAGACTAGCAGCAGAACCAACAACAATACAAGCCAACATAAATCATTTCACTTAAACAAGGCAACTCAAAACTTCAATTACCACACATAGGGCTCAAACACCACATTATGAGGAATTTCCTTCTCACAACAACAACATGAGCTCAACATACTTTACATGAGTCAATTATTCCAAGGCTCAACTTACCAATATGCCACATATCATTTCATAAAGACTAACCGTATCAAAATGCACCACATAACTCAAACAAGCAAAATTACAATTTAGAGGCATACTTTATTGTAAGTCACTGTAACAACATTCAAAAATGCAAATTTTGCAAGACTTCACAAAAAATCAAGAAACTTCAATTTCTAGTCATTATTTTCATTATTAATAGAAGTAACTAACCTTAGTTATAAAATAGATGAGGGTAACGGGACTTCATGTTGGCCTCGGCCTCCCATGTTGCACCCTCAACTAGGTGATTATTCCAAAACACCTTTACACAAGCCACCTCTTTGTTCCTCAACTTCTTTACTTGTCTATCAAGGATTTGGATCGGAACCTCCTCATAGAAGAGGTTATACTTCACACCAAGACCCTCAATAGGAAGAATGGACTCGGGATCACCAATACACTTCTTTAGCGTAGAAACATGAAAAACCGGATGAACCGAAGCCAATTCACCAGAAAGTTTCAATTCATAGGCAACCTTACCAACCCTTTGCTAGATTTCATAGGGACCCACATAACGAGGACTTAACTTCCCTTTATTGACAAATCTAACCACCCCTTTCATAGGCAAAATTTTAAAATATACCTTATCTCCTTCTTCAAACTCTAGATCCCTTCTCCTGTGGTCGGCATAAGACTTTTGCCGACTATAGGCCGTTTGTAACCGGTTTCTTATGATGTGAATGTTTTCCAAAGTCTTATAAATCAAATCGAGACCAAGAATTGAAGACTCACCGACTTCAAACTACCCAATAGGAGATCTACACCTCCTACCATACAAGGCTTCATAAGGAACCATGGATATGGATGAATGAAAACTATTATTGTAAGCAAACTTCACCACAGGCAAGTGCTTATCCCAATTTCCTTTGAAGTCGATGACACAAGCTCTAAGCATATCCTCAAGGGTTTGAATAGTACGCTCCACTTGACCATCTGTTTGGGGATGAAAAGCGGTACTTAACTTCACCTTGGTACCAAACCCTTCTTGGAATGACCTCAAAAACCTAGATGTGAATTGTGCACCCCTATCCGGTATGATGGATAACGTAATTCCATGGTGACACACAATCTCATCTATGAAGATCTTTGCATAATCCTCTGCCGAATAAGTAGACTTAACGGGAATAAAATGAGCGTACTTTGTCAACCTATCCACCACCACCCATATAGAGTCATATTGTTTTTGAGTCTTAGGCAAACCTACCACAAAATCCATATTGATGTGTTCCCACTTCCAAGTAGGAATTTGGATTTCTTGAAGTAAACCACCCATTTTTTGATGTTCGGCTTTCACTTGTTGGCAATTTGGACACTTAGCGACAATCTCCGCTATGTCCTTTTTCAAACCTTCCCACCAATATATTTCCCTAAGGTCATGATACATCTTTGTTGACCCAGGGTTAATTGAGTAACGGGACCCATGAGCTTCCTCAAATCATCTACATTCGGAACACAAAACCATCCTTGATACGTCAAAACACCATCCCCCCTAAGAAGATGACTCATTAAGCTTACCAAGAACAAATTCCTTCAACTCCATCGATGGTTGATCAAGGTGTGGTTTGGACTTCACCTCAATTACTAAGGATGAATCGGAGTTATGATGTACTATAAAACTACCATTGGGAGAATCTTCTAATATAACCCCCAATCCAGACAACCTATGAACATCTCTCACTAGGTCTTTCTTAGCTTCTTCTACATCAGACACACTACCCATGGTCATATGACTTAGAGCATCTGCAACCACATTGGCCTTGTCGGGGTAATAGAGAACACTCATGTCATAATCTTTTAATAATTCTAAACACCTTCTTTGTCAGAGATTGAACTCCTTTTGAGTAAACACATACTGGAGACTCTTGTCGTCGGTATACACATCAACATGAACACAATACATGTAATGCGTCCATATTTTTAAGGCAAATACCAGGACCGCTAACTCAAGGTCATGAGTTGGATAGTTCTTCTCATGCACCTTAAGTTGTCTAGAAGCGTAGGCAATTACTTTCCCATGTTGCATAAGCACACACCCCAAACCCACTCGGGTTGCATCACAATACACAATAAAGGACTTTGTACCTTCCGGTAAAGTCAACACCGGAGCGGAAGTAAGCCTATCTTTCAAGAATTGGAAGTTTTTATCACATGCCTCCGACCACTCAAACTTCTTACTCTTTTGGGTCAAAGTAGTCAAGGGACATGCAATGGACGCAAAACTATTCACAAACCTCCGATAGTAACCCGCTAGACCCAAGAAACTCCTAATGTCGGTTGGAGTCAATGGTCTCGGCCAATTTCTCACCGCCTCCGTTTTCCTTGGATCAACCTAACTCCCTCACTAGAGATGACATGATCAACAAACGCCACCGACCTCAACCAAAACTCACATTTTCTATACTTGGCAAGCAATTGATGTTCTTTATGTACTTGCAACACCACTCTCAAATGACCCATGTGATCACCCTAATTTTTCGAATATACCAAGATGTCATCAATGAAGACAATGACAAATGAATCTAGGCAACTTTGAAACACCCTATTTATTAGGTCCATAAATGCCACTGGAGCATTAGTGAGACCAAAGGACATCACTAAGAACTCATAGAGACCATATCTTGTCCGAAATGCCGTCTTTGGTATATCCTCACCTATCACCCTAAGTTGGTGATACCCCGATCTCAAGTCAATCTTAGAAAAGTAGCTTGCCCCTTGGAGTTGATCAAACAAGTCATCAATCCGAGGGAGAGGATATTTGTTCTTAATAGCGACTTTATTGAGTTGGTGATAATCAATGCACATTCTTAAGGACCCATCCTTCTTCTTCACAAACAAAACTGGAGCACCCTATGGAAAAATACTAGGTCTAATGAATCCTTTGTCTAGTAAATCTTTAATTTGTGCCTTCAACTCCTTCAATTCGGCCGGAGCCATCCGATAAGGAGAAATTGAAATGGTATATCTGGTAGAAAATTGATACCAAAATCAATTTCCCATTCGGGAGGAATACCGAGAAGATCATTAGGAAAGACATCCGGATATTAACTAACTACGGGGACCGACTCAATGGGAGGAATTTCAGAGTCTAAATCTTGGACTCTTACTATATGGTATAGACAACCTTTAGAGATCATTTTGCATGCTTATTGACAAGAGATGATACGACCTCTAGGAATATAATTTCCCCCCTTCCACTCTACAACGGGTTCATTTGGAAAGATAAACTTCACCACCCTCGTTCTACAATCAATAGAGGCAAAGCAAGAATGCAACCAATCCATACCCAAAATGATATCAAAATCAAGCATATCAAGTTCTACTAGTAAACATAAGAAACTCTATTAGGCAACGTTATAGATCAATTTCTATACACCCTCTTTGCAACAACCGACTCACCCACCGAGGTAGACACTATAAAAGGTTCATACAAGATATCGGGTAAAATGTAAAACTTTTTAGCTATAAGAGCTGTAACAAATGACAAGGTAGCAATAGGATCAAGTAAAACATACACATCAATAGAAAAGAATTTCAACATACCGTTCAACACATCGGGAGAGGTCTCTTGCTCACCCCTAGTGAGGAGAGCATAGAAGCGGTTCTTCTTAGGAGCATCCTTAGAATTACTTGCTTGAGCTTGACCATTCCCTTGTCTTAAACCTTCACATTAGGGCAATATCAAACCTTGTGCCCAATTTTACCACAACTAAAACACTTTTATGTCCCAATAAGGCAATCACAATAGTGTTTCTTGCCACACTCTCCACAAGTTGGCTTCGTGCTTGATGAACTAGTACATCTTCCCTTTTGAGGCTTAGGGTTTGCAACCTTATCACCATGAGCCTTAGGGAACTTGATGGAACTTGATTAGAGAACCTCTTCTTGAACCTAGGCTTGTCTTGGATCTCAATCCTATCCTTTGAAGAGCCACTATAAAAAGATCTTGATCTCTTACCATCCCAACTCTTCCTCCTAGCCCTTGTCTCTTCCACTTGTTGAGCATGAACCATGAGACGATAAATGTTCATATTGTCATGTAGCATAGACGAATGACACTCCTCTTGCGAGTCTTGCGACACCCCTATCACAAAGAAGCTCATTTCATCCCTAGGATAAGGAAAAAAAAAGGAGCAAACTTGGACAATTTAGTGAATTTCAAAGAGTATTCAAGTGCAATCATACCTCCTTGACGAAGGTTGATGAACTCCACCAATTTTTTTTCCCTCATCTCCCTAGGAAATAACCGATCAAGAAAACCCTTCTTGAAGATCTCCCAAGTCACCGGTCCACCCCCTAAAGGCCTATTGTCCCTCAATTGAACATACCAAGTTTGAGCCACATCTTCAAGTTGGTAAGTGTCTAACTTGGGCTTCTCACTAGTAGTTAACCCCATAGCATAGAGAATCTTGTAAACTTCATCAATGAACTCTTGAGGGTCTTCTGCAACCTTGGACCCATAGAATGTGGGAGGATTAATCCGAGTGAAATCCCTTAGATGGGAAGCCATGGTAGCAACCTGTTGATTTGGACGGGGTAAAACCTTCGGTTAGCTTGGGCCGTCATAGCTTGGGCTTAAGAAATGATGGCTTGGGCCATTTGGAAGAGAGCGACCCTCATGTTCTCATCCGTCAAAGAAGGAGATTTCGCCGAAGTTTGGTCATCATTAGTATCTTCTTCAAGTGGAGGGACTTGATCACCATGGGGAGGAACCCCCGCATTGTCAATCTCTTCCTCAAGTCTTCGTTCCGCATTCCTTCGAGTATTCATTTCTTATAACCAAAATACAAGGTTTAGGTGAAAGCACACAATAAGTATACTCTAGAGGCACGATATTGGATTTCCAATAAAGAGAGAGTTTCCTAAGAATCTCATAGATTCCTATTCATAAGTGTGGAGCGCTTCAGAATTATGAGTACGAATCTACATAGACGTGGTTGAGAGAGACATCAACAGCAAAGATATTCAACCTCATCCTCTAATATCAAATTTGTCACATCCGGGGAGTACCCCCTATACGTAACTGGAGTCGTCCTCTTTGAGGACTAAGACAAGACTCTTAGCATACATCATTACATTCATAGGTAAAAATGTGGAAAAATTTAAAACTTTTCATTACTTCTACATTGAGGTTTACATAAACCTCTACATACACATAATATATTTCTATCGAGTATACATAGACCCTTCGTATAGGAAGATTACATAGTCTTCTACTTTTATTGCACATAAGTATATATATAAGATATAACATAATATTTAAAGATTGTCTCATCTCATAACAATATATCAAGAGTATATCAAATTGGCCATAGCCCATACATTAATGTAAAGAGGCACATATAGGCTATACAATCCGTACTCGAATGAAATAGAAAGAACATAAGAGTATTAAAACAAAAACAACTTCAGAATCTCGATATTGGCCTCGCCCTCGGAAAGTGAGGACCTACCCACTTGGATGATTGAGAAATTCCAAGTCTTCTTCAAAGTCGTCTCAAAGAGCCCTCAACGACGGAACCTAAAATATTGGGGAAAAGGGAGAAAATGGTGTTAGTACACTACTTGTACTAAGTATGAGACCATATGCACATATAATATCATCATGCTAAAAAAGGAAATTTCATTAAAACATGTTATTTACCTTTTGAAAGCCTTATGCACAACCAAACAAACCATACCAATCAACAAGACATATTCATCAAGTCAAAGCAGGTAACATGCTTGTCAACGTACTTTAACCCATAATCTAAAACAAACCTATCATCATGTAATTACATTACAAGCATGAATAACAGTTCATCATATCATAATAAATCAAGACAACTACTCATGAGTCCTCATAAAGTCCACAAGTGCAATGACCAAGTAAAGCCCCATAACCCTACTTGAGTCAAGTAAACCAACAAAAAACATGACTAATATCCAACTTCACATAATATAACCCTTTGAGGTACATGACATCATACTTTAACAACTTACACCAAATACATGTTCATAAGAAGATCAATCACCATATAATATCATTTACATGTGAAGTCATCATATTATCATCCTTTGCATTCATTATCATATAGATACATAATATCAACCTCCTAAAACTTCCATCAAGGCAACCTAGTGCAAGGCATAGGTAGAGTCCCATACCCCTACCTAGGCTAATTCAAACCTCTCAAGTCACCCTAGTTAGTTTATACTTCATTACTTCATTTTAGTTTAAGGAACACTTGCCTTAACCGACATAGACCACAAGAGCTAAGTGTGGAATCCGGTGTTGTATAACCTTAAACTGATGGAAGGTGGTCTACCGGCCAAGGTAGAACCTAACATGAACATAACATCTAGATGGATCCACTAGCTAGTATTCCCATGGTGGAAACATAGTTTAAGGAACTTTGGGGCGTCTTGGAAACATCACTCTAGATCCTATTTGGGTAATGAGTCTATCCACCCAATTAGGACCTTAGTGAACCCTACCTTCCCTATTTGGGAAAGTGTCACCCTCTCACATACAAGATCACTCGGTGCTAAGCTAGAGTCACTTTTGAAATGTCTTTAATGTCTTTATTAGTCATCATAACGTATTTTAGGTCATAGGGTCTAGCCCTTGTATAATCATCATCATCATAGCTCAATAAGAATTGCATGAGTATTGTCCTTTCATTACAATTCATAAAAGTGAGGTTAGCACATTTACATATCACTTCATAATAAGGCACATTGGTAAATCATTCACCATCCTTATAACAATATACATCTTAGCCAACACTTGAGAAATCATAGTCAAGACATTTCAATTCAACATCATTCCAACCCTATAAATCCTAATACAATGCACACTCCAATACAACATCATGACTTGATCACAATTAATCATAATTTGAAGTAGAGAATAGGGATCATAAGACTTACCAAGTCTCCTTCATAATTCATCATCAAGGTCTTACCCATCAACCCTTACTTCAACCCAATTAGGTCATAACATTGTCATAATTCAATGACCAACATGATAACAAGGCTACAAGAATCACTACATCACAATTCAATACTAGGTCATAGCTTAAGACAAGATCCTTAGGTCAATTCACAACACACTTCATAACCTAGATCACTTCTCATGAACTTGTATGAAAAAGACTACAATACAACCTAATTCATGCATGATTAGTATACCAACATCATCTAGTAGCAATTCAACCAATAACCAAGTCAATTGAACCAATATAACCTAATTCATATCAAGATCATAACCTAGGGTTAAGGGGTAAAGGTCATCTTCTACAAGCTAGACCAAACCATAAATATACATCATAAATTAATCTAGAATACATGTTAATCTATTCATGTTATCCAAAGGAAATCATAAACAAATCAATTCATAACATCAATTTTCGAGATTGGGAAAGACCCACATGAAAACTCAACTTTTGAAAATACTTTTAAAGAACCCTTTGAGGAAAGAGGTCTCAAAGGTGAATTAGATACCATACCTTAATGTTTGGTAAAGAATTTATGGTGAATTCGTCCACTTACAGCCCCTAAAACCCTCCCCTAGCTTGGTCTTCAACGTAGTTCTTCACTAGAGAGACAAAGAAGAGAGAAGGAAGAGAATTTGGGTTTGTGAGTTATAGAGCTTATATTAATCTAATTGGGTTGGGGTCTTTATATGGGGTGTTAATTAATTTAATTAGGCTTCCTTAATCCCCTAACTAATGACCTAACCCCTTAATTAATTAATTAGAACTAAGGCTGTAACACCCCGTATAAAAAAATGCAGATTTTCAGAAGTTGCAGGTGCCAGCAATGGAGCCACCTATGGGCCGTCTGTTGACTTATGGTCCGTCAGTTGACTTATGGTCCATCATTCAACTCCGTTGATTGATCATCTTAATCCCATTTCTCAGTCGCAAATGACGGTCGACCAATACGGACCGTCAGTCGAGTTATGGTTTGTCAGTCGACTCCGTCGATTCACCAACTGACTTTCAACTATAAGTCACAAATGAAGGTCGACCAGTATGGACCGTTATTTGACTTGTCAATCGACTCCGTCAGTGACTCCGACAACTTTTAAGTCAGGGGTCTTTTGGTTTTTTCCTACTTCATTTAACCCTTAAGATACGTCGTTTAGACCCTAAATCATCATATTTTTGTAAGTTTAGGCCAACAAACATAACTAAAACTTACCTAAGTCAAATCATTAAATTAAAACTTAGAAAATTAGAAGCAAGAAAGAAGTAAAAGGTCAAGAACCCTAGTTTAAGAATGCAGGAAGGTTTCAGCAGTTTCAGTCCCAAAATCTAAATATTTCTCCGTGGATTTCATCATCATGTATGTGGGATTTCACTAGTGGTTTCCTTTCACCCATTAGATCCCTAGATTTCAATCAGATTCTTGATTTTCATATCATGATTAAACCTAGGATTTCTAGAACATTAACAGAACTTCAGGAATTAATTAGTTATATGTTTCAAATCAGATTTCCGTGTTATTACTAAGATTATTGCATGAATTTACGAACCCTTTCTATGTATTTCTTTAGTTATTGAATTACACATGCTTGTTCAGATATTTTAATTACTTCAGATATACATGCCTCAGTTCTTAGTGCATCATTACCAGATTAATTGTTGCATTCTCAGTTTGCATGTGAAATTTTGAGCTATCTAGTATTTACAGAAACTTAGTCATAATTAGTTAACTACATAATTCATTGGGAGTAGCATAATACCGAGTTGGACTAGGATTGAGTGTACCCAAATAGTCCCAGAACTACTAGCCAAGTAGGTTGTAAGTCCCCTATGTGGGCATCAATTTAGTGATCACGCCAGCATGCCTTTATACCTCTAGCAGGATATATTGGGTCATCTTGATGGGGTGTATACATCGGACTCCACATTTAGCTCATGTGGTTTTAATATCGATTATTAGTAGCTCCCACAGTTCAGTCAGACTCTATTGCATTGAACATTTATCAGTATATTCAGTATTCAGTTTCAGCATGTTATAAATTGGTCATTGCATTTAGTTATCTCAGCATTCAGTATATCATGATCAAATTTTTATACTTGCTTTTGTGCTTGTTCATTTATGTTTTATTTCATCTTTACTCTATCATACATGCTCAGTACCTTTAAGTACTGACGCATGCGTGCGCTACATCTTCTCGTGATGTAGGTTCAGGTTCTTAGTATCCAGATCGCGCTTAGATCGATTTACGATCTCCAGTTCAGCAGATTCAGTGGTGAGTCCTAATTCTCCGAGGATAATAGTCATGAGTTTCTTTTCATTTTTTAGTCAATTAGTTTCAGTTTTTGCTACACTTAGCTGGGGTATGTCCCACCATCTCTAGTAAGTTTAGAGGCTATTTTCAGACATAGTTAGTTTCAACTTAGTATTGAGATAATAATATCCTTGTATGAAACTCGTCAGTATTTCAAATATCTCAGTTATAGAATATGGGTATTCCCCATCTTTTCATTTTAAATTATGATTTAGCTTCCACATTAGTTATTTTCTTTAGTATGCTCATCATCATGCTAGCAGAGTTAACTTGGGAATCTCTTGTGGTCCTAGGTCCCGTGTCCGCGTCTTGACGGTAACTCAGGGCATGAAAAAGGAAAAACGTGCAGAACACTCAGCCCTCACAGATGAGACCTCGACCAATGGTCCATCTGTGAGTCGACGAAGAGCCCTCGTTTTGTGTTGCACATCTGTCGTCTTGGTCAAAGACTGTGCAAATGAGGTCCTCCAATGATTTGGCTAAGTGTTGGTCGACGGATGGCATCGACACCCTGTCGATCAACACACGCTGTGTCGATGCCCTTTCGTGGGTGCACACTGCCCAAGCAGTGTTTGACTCCAACGTGCAAGGGTCCTTTTCAAGGGACCTTGGTTGGTCCTTGGGGATTCGTACCCGGACGTTTCGACCATGAATCGTCTTAAACACATGTTAGACACCCTTCCACCAATTTTCATCATTTTCCGACTTCTAAAAGCTAGTCAAATAGGCTAAGGCACGCTAGTACCTCCTTGAACTAGTTTCCAGATGTCTTGGATGTTCTTGGACCTTTTGGTTCCTAGACTTCCTAAATGACTTATTTTCATTCAAATGAACCTTAAAACAATGTCTAGACCTTATGACACTAATGTTAGGCTTTATAACACGTCTTGGATTTTTGAAGTGTTACATTCAATTTCATGATTATTTATTTATTTCTTTATTAAGATGAATGTGTAACCTTAAGGAGTAAATAGATGAGGGTAGCGGGACTTCATTTCGGCTTCAGCCCCCTATGTTTCACCCTCAACAAGATGGTTCCTCCATAGAACTTTTACAGAGGAAACCTCCTTGTTTCTCAACTTCTTGACTTGGCGATCTAGAATCTCAATTATAACCTCTTCATAGGAGATATTCTCATCCACCCCTAAACTTTCAATAGGCAGAACAGAAACTGGGTCGCCTATGAATTTATTGAGCATAGAAATGAAACACCAGATGAACCGAAGTAGACCTCATAAGGACCAACATAGAAACATAAGCAACCATTCCAACTCGTTGTAAAACCTCATAAGGACCAACATACCGGGGACTTAACTTGCCCTTTCTACCGAATCTCATCACCCCTTTCATAGGTGAAATCTTCAAGTAGAAATGATCACCTATTTCAAACTCAAGATCTCTTCTTCTAGTGTCGGCTTAAGACTTTTGCCGACTATAGGTTGTCTTCAATCTATCTCTTATGATTAGAACATTTTCTATAGTCTCATAGATAATCTATGGACCAAGGAGCGAGGACTCACCAACCTCAAACCATCCAACGGGTGGTCTATACCTTCTACCATAAAGAGCTTCAAAAGGTGCCATGAAGATGCTCGAATGATAGCTATTGCTGTAAAATAACTCAATCAAAGGTAAGTGATCATCCCAACTTCCCTTGAAATCAATGACACGGGCTCTTGACAAGTTTCAAGGGTCTGAATGGTACGTTCTGCTTGACCATCCATCTAAGGATGAAAAGCGGTACTAAGTTTCACTTGAGTACCTAAACCCTTTTGAAATATTTCCAAAAAAGAGAAGTGAATTGGGCACCTCTATCTGAAATGATGGACAAAGGAATCCCATGAAGACTCATAATCTCATTAATGTAGATTCTTGCATAGTCTTCGACAATATATGTAGACTTAACAGGAATAAAATGGGCAGATTTGGTCAACCTATCCACAATAACCCATATAGAATCATTTTGACTTCGGGTTCGAGGCGACCCAACAACAAATTCCATATTGATAGCTTCCCATTTCCAAGTAGGAACATCCATGATTTGGGTTAAACCACCCGGTTGAAGATGCTCAGCTTTAACCTGTTTGCAATTTGGACACTTAGCAACAAACTCTGATATGTCCCTTTTTAAACCATCCCACCAATAGACCTCTGTAAGGTCATGACACATTTTGGTGGCACCCGAATGTATAGAATAACGAGAACCATGGGCTTCTTCTATAATTAGATTTCTCAAATCCTCAACATCCGATACACATAATCTCCCTTGGTACCTAATAACACCATCCCCCCTTTGGTAGAATGACTTATTAAGCTTTCCAAGTACCGATTCCTTCAACTCCATCAACACTTGATCAAGATGCTGCTTAGATTTCACGTCCACCACTAATGATGAGTTGGTGTTATGATGGACCATAAAACCACCATTTGGAGAATCTTCTAACCGCACAACTAATCGGTCCAACCTATGAACATCTTTCACAAGTTCTTTCTTCTCTTCTTCCACATTAGACACACTACCCATAGTCATTCGACTCAAAGCATCTGCAACCACATTGATCTTGACAGGGTGGTAAAGGACACTCATGTCATAATCCTTCATCAATTCTAACCATCTTCTCTGTCGGAGGTTAAACTCCTTTTGTGTATACACATATTGAAGACTTTTATGGTCAGTAAACACATCAACATGCACACCATACAGATAATGTCTCAATATTTTGAAGTCAAAAATTACAACGGCTAACTCAAGATCATGGATTGGATAATTCTTCTGATGAATTTTGAGTTGCCTAGAAGCATAAGCTATCACCTTACCATGATGCATAAGGACACAAACCAAACCCACTCGAGAAGTATCACAATACACCACAAAGCCCTCATTACCCTCCGGTAAGGTCAACATCGGAGCGGAGGTAAGCTTATCTTTCAACTCTTGAAAACCTTTCTCACAAGATTCCGACCACTAAAACTTCACCTTCTTTTGGGTCAAAGCTGTCAAAGGAGAAGCAATTGAAGAAAATCCATTAACAAATCTTCTATAATAGCCGGCTAGACCCAAGAAACTTTTTATGTCTGTGAGAGTCAAAGGTCTAGGACAATTTTTGACTGCATCCGTCTTCTTCGGATCAACCTCTACACCATAACCAGAGGTAATATGGCCAAGAACATCAGTTGATCTAAACCAAAATTCATACTTGCTAAATTTGACATAACATTGGTGTTCTTTGAGGACTTGCAAGGCCAACCTCAAGTGACTCTCATGCTCATTTTCAATCTTGGAGTATATCAAAATATCATCAATGAACGCAATCACAAATGAGTCAAGGTAATCTCGAAAGACTCTATTCATTAGGTCCATAAACGCCGCAGGGCCATTTGTTAACCCAAAAGACATCACTAGGAATTCATAGTGACCATACCTAGTACAGAAAGCTGTCTTGGGAACATCTGCACCTCTCACCCTAAGCTGGTGATATCCCGAACTTAAGTCAATCTTGGAAAAGTAACTAGGACCTTAGAGTTGATCAAATAGATCATCAATCCTAGGGAGATGATACTTGTTCTCTATGGTGACCTTATTAAATTGGGGATAATCATGCACATTCTAAGGGACCGATCGTTCTTCTTAACAAAGAAGACCGGAGCACCCCATGGAGAAATACTATATTGAATAAAACCCTTGTCTAGTATATCTTTGAGTTGGAGCTTGAACTCTTTTGATTCAGCCGGAGCCATCCTATATGGAGGAATAGAAATGGGATTCATATCTAGTAATAAATCAATGCCAAAGTCAATTTCCCATTTGGGAGGAACTCCTGGAAGTTCATTAGGAAAAACCTCTGGGAATTCTCTCACTACAGGGACTGAGTCAATAGAACGAGTTTCGCATTCAAGGTCCTTAACTCTCACCACATGGTATAAACAACCCTTGTTTATAATCTTACAAGCCTTCAAACAAGAAATGATTTGACCCCTTGGCATAGAATTTCCTCCCTTCAACTCTAAAATGGGTTCATTAGGGAATTGAAACTTCACTACCCTTGTTCTACAATCTATTGAAGCAAAACAATCATGGAGCCAATCCATACCCAAGATGATATCAAAATCAAACATGTCAAGTTCTACTAAATCAACAAGAGTAACTCTATTGGGCAGCATTACAGGACAATTCCTATAGACTCTTTTTGCAACTACAGAGTCACCCATTGGGGTACAATTCGAAAAGTCTTCAATCAAAACATTAGGAAGTACATCAAACTTCCTAGCTGCCAAAGGTGTAACAAAAGAAACGGTAGCACCTTTGTCAAGCAAAGCATAAACATTAACAGAGAAAACTTGTAACATACCTGTTAGAACGTCGAGAGAGCTTTCTTGTTCACCACTAGCCTTGAGTGCATAGAAACGATTCTTCTTTGAAGCTTCGAAACTAGGACCGCTTGGTTGAGTTTGGCTATTCCCCTTACTTTGGCTTCTCACATTAGGACAATATTTCACCATATGGCCACCTTTGCCACAACCATAGCAACTATTAGTTCCAAAAAAGCATTCACCCACATGTTTCTTACCACACTTACCACAAGTTGGTCTTTCGCTTTGTGGATTAACATTTTTCCCTTTTTAAGGTTTAGGATTAGAACCTCTATCATTGAGACTCTTGGAGAAATTTGAAGGAACCTGGTTTGAAAACATCTTCTTGAACTTAGGCTTGTCTTGAACATCAAGCCTACTAGTAGAAGAACCATTTTCAAAAGACTTTGCCTTCTTAGCTTCTCTATTCCTATTCCTTAGACGACTTTCCTCAACTTGTTGAGCATGAACCATCAACCTAGAAAGATCCATATTGTCATGAAGCATGGCTGCACGGAATTCTTCTTCAAGCTCTTTGGACACGTCCGTTACACAATGACTCATTTCATCCCTAGCATTAGAAACCAAAGAAGAAGCATATTTGGACAGCTTAATGAACATTAAGGAGTATTCCTTAACACTCATACCTCCGTGACGAAGGTTGATGAACTCTTCTACCTTAGCTTCTCTTTGCTCACTTGGGAAGAATCTGTCAAGAAAGGCCTTTCTGAAGATCTCCCAAGTCACGGGACCACCTCTTAAAGCCCTACTATCCTTCCACTGATTGTACCATGTCTGAGCCACGTCCTTGATTTGATAGGTAGCAAGCTCATCCTTCTCAATAGTACTCACCCCCATAGAAAACCAAATCTTGTAGACCTCATCAATGAAATCTTGGGGGTCTTCATCAACTTTCGATCCAAAGAACATGGGAGGATTTATCTTTGTAAAATCTCTCAAATGGCTAGCCATAGTACTAGCATGTTGGTTATCTCGAAGAACAACCTCCCTATTAGCTTGTGCCATAATGGACTGAGCTTGGGTGGTGATGACTTGAGCCATTTGGAACAGGCTGCCCTCACCTCACCATCCGTCATAGCCAGAGGATTCACCGGAACTTGATCATTTGCAGCAACTTGCACTTGGGGAGGAACTTGATTGCCTTGTAGAGTAGCTCCCGCATTTGGAATCTCTTCTCCTTCTCTTCTCGCGGCTGTCCTTTATGTTTTCATCGCCTAATACCACAAGAAAGGGATTAAATGCTACACGACACATAGTGTCAAAACTCTAAAGGCACAACACAAGTGTATCAAAAATGTGAAGTTTCCTAATCATCACCTAGACTCTCATCCATAGTTGTGGCGCGCTCACAACCATGAACAAGACACTAGGTAATGTGGTTTTGTGAGACATTGAACATAATGATATTGAAACTCATGCTTTGATACCAAGTTTGTCACACCCGGAGAGCACACCCCAGATGTGACCGGCGTCGTCGTCCTATCAGAGGACTCAGACAAGCCCTTAGCATTCGTCATAACATGTGATTAGTAAAAATTGCGGAAAATTAAAACTTTTTTTATACTATGTGAAGTATACTTAGACTTCATACTTAACATTCATAAAGACATACGATATTCTAAAAACTTGTCTCACATATATTAAAACTATCTAAAGAGTACGAATCTCGACTTATCCAATAAATAGTAAATATGCCATATAGGCCTTAGTAGAAAAGAATCCAAAGAACATAATGGAAATAGCGTATTCTTAAAACTACTAAAAAATTGCATAAGCTAGAATGTTGAAAAGATACCATCCCCAAACATTGAGGACCTACCAAGACTTGGAGAAAGAGTTCCAAGCTTCTTCAAATAGAACTCGTTAAACTTCAATGGCCAGAACCTACAGTTGTAGTAATATAACATGTACTAAGTATGTGTATATGCACATAACATTTAAGGACATGCATGAAAAATGATAATTTCTCAGTAGTACTAAACCTTATAGCAAACAAAATCTTGTAGACCTCATCAAGGAAATATTGGGGGTTTTCATAAACTTTTGATCCAAATTATATAGGAGGATTCATCCTCGTAAAATCACTTAAAGGGCTAGCCATAGTACTAGCATGTTGGTTCTCTCGAGGAACGACTTCTTTGTTAGCTTATGTCGTAATAGCCTGAGCTTGGGTGGTGATTGCTTGGGCCATTTAGAACAGGGCTGCCCTCACCTCACCATCCTCATAACCGGAGGATTCACCGGAACCTGATCATTTGCAGCAGCTTGCACTTGAGGAGGAACTTGATTGCCTTGGGGAGTAGTTCCTGCATTCGCAATTTCTTCTCCTACTCTAATCGCGGCTGTCCTTCTTGTGATCATCGCCTATAACCACAAGAAAGGGATTAGATGCTAAATGACACATAGTGTCAAAAGTCTAAAGGCACGACATAGGAGTATCAAGAAAAAGAGAAGTTTCCTAGTCATCACATAGCCTCTAATCAATAGTTGTGGCGCCCTTCACAACCATGAGCAAGACACTAGGTAATGTGGTTTAGTGAGATATTGATCCTAAATATATTTAAACTCATGCTTTGGTACCAAGTTTTTCACACCTGGAGAGTACACCCCTGATGCAACCGGTGTCGTTGTCCTCTTAGAGAACTGAGACAAGCTCTTAGCATACGTTATAACATGTGATCGGTAAAAATTTGCGGAAAAATTAAAACTTTTACATTCTATTTGAAATATACTTAGACTTCATACTTAACATTCATAATGACATACGATTTTCTAAAAACACTTGTCTCACATATATTAAAACCATCTAAGAGTACAAATCTAGACTTAGCCAATAAATAATAATTATGCCATATAGGCCTTAGTACAAAAGAATCCAACGAACATAATGGAAATAGAATATTCTTAATAATTACTAAAGTCTTCATAAGCTAGATTACGATAGATAGCATCCCCGAACATGAGGACCTACCAAGACTTGGAGAAAGAGTTCCAAGCTTCTATAAATTGACCTCCTTAAACCCTTGTCTAGTAAATCTTTGATTTGGAGATTCAACTCTTTCAATTCAGGGGGGAATTTACATGGAATTCATATCCGATAACAAATCAATGCCAAAGTCAATTTCCCGTTCGGGAGGAACTCTTAGAAGTTAATTAGGAAAAACCTCTAGGAATTATCTAACATCATGTAAACTGAAATGATGGGGAATACCCATACTGAATTTAATGACTGGCATGACAACTAAAATGTAATGCCCACGAAGGGGACTTATAAACTTACGGGGGCACATAGTCTTTGGACTATTTGGGTACGCCGAATCCTAGATGACTGAATTTCTGTAACACTGGGTAGCTCAAAATACTGACATGCTAAATGAAAATGCAACATTGATGTACTGATAATGATACATTCAAATCTAAGACATGTATATCTTAAATAACTGACCTAGCATGTGTAATTTATGAACTAAAAAAGCTACATAACTAGGGTTCTGAATTTATGAAAAATAATCTACGCGAAATAATACCAAAATCATGATAATCTGATTAGGAAATTACCAACCTCCATTTGAGTTCGGTAATTTTTAGGCCGGTATTCATTGTTTTTATAGTAGTGTCACTACAGGGACTGACTCAATAGAAAGAGTTTCACATTCTAGATCTTTAAACCTCACCACATGGTGTAAACAACCCTTAGCTATCATCTTACAAGCCTTTAAACAAGAAATGATTTGACCCCTAGGCATATAATATCCCCCATTCCACTCTAAGATGGTTCATTAGGGAATTGACACTTCACTACCCTTGTTCTACAATCTATGGAAGCAAAATAATTATGAAGCCAATCTATATCCAAGATGATATCAAAATCAAAAATGTCAAGTTCTACCAAATCAGCAAGAGTAACTCTAATGGGAGGCATTACAGGATATTTTCTATAGACTCTTTTTGCAACTACAGAGTCACCATTGGGGTACAAACCGAAAAGGGTTTAATCAAAACATCGGAAAGTACATCAAACTTCCTAGATAACAAATTTGTAACACTAGAAAGGGTAGAACTTGGGTCAAGAAAAGCATAAACATTAACAGAGAAAACTTGTAACATACCCGTCACAACGTCGGGAGAGCTTTCTTGTTCAACCCTAGCCTTGAGTGCATAGAAACGGATCTTTTTTGGAGCTTCAGAACTAGGACCGCTTGATTGAGCTTGGCTATTCCCCTTTACTGTAATTCTCACATTAGGATAATCTTTCACCATATGTCCACCTTTGCCACAACCATAGCAACTATTAGTTGCAACAAGGCTTTCACCCACATGTTTCTTACCACACTTACCATAAGTTGGTCTTTCTCTTGGTGGATTAACATTTCTCCCTTTTTGAGGTTTAGGATTAGAACCTCTATCATTGCGATTCTTGGAGAAATTTGAAGGAACCTGGTTTGAAAACCTCTTCTTAAACTTAGGCTTGTCTTGAACATCAAGTTTACTCTTAGAAGAACTACTTTCAAAAGACTTTTCCTCCTTAGGTTCCATATTCCTCTTCCTCAAATGACTTTCCTTAACCTGTTCAGCATGAACCATCAACCTATAAAGATCCATATTGTCATGAAGCATGGCTGCACGACATTCTTCTTCAAGCTCTTCGGATACTCCCGTTACATAACGGCTCATCTCATCCCTAGCATTAGAAACCAATAAAGGAGCATATTTGGACATCTTAATGAACTTCAAGGTGTATTCCTTGACACTCATACCTGCTTGACGAAGGTTGATGAACCCCTCTACCTTAGCTTTGCTTTTCTCCCACGGGAAGAATCTATCAAGAAAGGACTTTTTAAAGATCTCCCAAGTCACAGGACCACCTCTTAAAGCCGTACTATCCTTCCACTGATTGTACCATGTCTGATCCACGTCCTTTAGGTGATTGGCAGCAAGCTTAGCCTTCTCAGTAGTACTAACCCTCATAGAAAACAAAATCTTGTAGACCTCATCAAGGAAATCTTGGGGGTCTTCATAAACTTTTGATCCAAATTACATAGGAGGATTCATCCTCGTAAAATCACTCAAACGGCTAGCCATAATACTAGCATATTGGTTCTCTCGGGGAACAACCTCTCTGTTAGCTTATGTCGTAATAGCCAGAGCTTGGGTGGTGATGGCTTGGGCCATTTGGAACATAGCTGCCCTCACCTTACCATCCGTTATCGCTGGAGGATTCACCGGAACCTGATCATTTGCAGCAGCTTGCACTTGAGGAGGAACTTGATTGCCTTGGGGATAGTTCCCGCATTTGCAATCTTTTCTCCTACTCTTCTCACGGCTGTCCTTCTTGTGATTATCGCCTATAACCACAAGAAAGGGATTAGATGCTAATTGATACATAGTGTCAAAACTATAAAGGCAAGACATAGGAGTAACAAGAAAAAGAGAAGTTTCCTAGTCATCACATAGCCTCTCATCAATAGTTGTGGCGCCCTTCACAACCATGAACAAGACACTAGGTAATGTGGTTTGGTGATACATTGATACTAAAGATATTTAACCTCATACTCTGATACCAAGTTTTTCACACCTGGAGAGTACACCCCAGATGCGACCGGCGTCGTTGTCCTCTCAGAGGACTCAGACAAACCCTTAGCATTCGTCATAACATGTGATCAGTAAAAATTTGCAGAAAAATTAAAACTTTTACATTCTATTTGAAGTATACTTAGACTTCATACTTAACATTCATAATGGCATACGATGTTCTACAAAAACTTGTCTCACATATACTAAAACCATCTAAGAGTACAAATCTGGACTTAGCAAATAAATAGTAATTATGCCTTATAGGCCTATAACCATAATGGAAGTAGAATATTCTTAATAATTACTAAAGTCTTCATAAGCTAGAATACGATAGATAGCATCCCTGAACATGAGGACCTACCAAGACTTGGAGAAAGATCTCCAAGCTTCTTCAAATCGTTGTCCTTAAACCCTTGTCTAGTAAATATTTGATTTGGAGCTTCAACTCTTTCAATTAAGCCGGAGCCATCCTATAGGGAGGAATTGAAATGGAATTCATATCCGATAACAAATCAATACCAATGTCAATTTCCCGTTCGGGAGGAACTCCTGGATGCTAATTAAGAAAAATCTCTGGGAATTATCTCACTACATGGACTGACTCAATAGAAAGAGTTTCACATCCTAGATCTTTAACCCTCACGACATGGTATAAACAACCCTTAGCTATCATCTTTCAAGCCTTTAAACAAGAAATGACTTGACCCTTTGGCATATAATTTCCCTCCTTCCACTCTAAAATGGGTTCATTAGGGAATTGAAACTTCAATACCCTTGTTCTACAATCTATGGAGGTAAAACAATCATGAAGCCAATCTATACCCAAGATGATATCAAAATCAAACATGTCAAGTTCTACCAAATCAACAAGAGTAACTCTATTGGGCGGCATTATAGGACATTTTCTATAGACTCTTTTTGCAACTACAGAGTCACCCATTGGGCTACAAACCGAAAAGGGTTTAATCAAAACATCGGGAAGTACATCAAACTTCCTGGCTACCAAATGTGTAACAAAAGAAAGGGTAGAACCTGGGTCAATAAAAGCATAAACATTAACAGAGAAAACTTGTAACATACCCATTACAACGTCGAGAGAGCTTTCTTGTTCACCACTAGCCTTAAGTGCATAGAAACGGTTCTTTTTTGGAGCTTCAGAACTAGGACCGCGTGATTGAGCTTGGCTATTCCCCTTTACTGTGCTTCTCACATTAGGATAATATTTCACCATATGGCCACCTTTCCCACAACCATAGCAACTATTAGTTGCAACAAGGCTTTCACCCACATGTTTCTTACCACACTTACCATAAGTTGGTCTTTCTCTTGGTGGATTAACATTTCTCCCTTTTTGAGGTTTAGGATTAGAACCTCTATCATTACGATTCTTGGAGGAATTTGAAGGAACCTGGTTTGAAAACCTCTTTTTAAACTTAGGTTTGTCTTGAACATCAAGCCTACTCTTAGAAGAACCACTTTCAGAAGACCTTTCCTTCTTAGCTTCCATATTCCTCTTCCTTAGACGACTTTCCTTAACCTGTTGAGCATGAACTATCAAACTATAAACATCCATATTGTCATGAAGCATGTCAGCATGACATTCTTCTTCAAGCTCGTTGGATGCTCTCGTTACATAACGGTTCATTTCATCCCTAGCATTAGAAACCAAAGAAGAAGCATATTTGGAAATCTTAATGAACTTTAAGGTGTATTCCTTGACACTCATACCTCCTTGACGAAGGTTGATGAACTCCTCTACCTTAGCTTCTCTTTTCTCCCTCGGGAAGAATCTATCAAGAAATGCCATTTTGAAAATCTCCCAAGTCACGGGAGCACCTCTTAAAGCCCTACTATCCTTCCACTGATTGTACCATGTGTGATCTACGTCCTTTAGTTGATAGGCAGCAAGCTTAGCCTTCTCAGTAGTACTAACCCTCATAGCAAACAAAATGTTGTAGACCTCATCAAGGAAATCATGGGGGTCTTCATAATCTTTTGATCCAAATTACATGGGAGGATTCATCATCGTAAAATCACTCAAACGGCTAGCCATAGTACTAGCATGTTGGTTCTGTCAAGGAACGACCTCTCTGTTAGCTTATGCCGTAATAGCCAGAGCTTGGGTGGTGATGGATTGGGCTATTTGAAACAGAGCTGCCCTCACCTTACCATCCGTCATAGCCGGAGGATTCACCGGAACCTGATCATTTGTAGCAGCTTGCACTTGAGGAGGAACTTGATTGCCTTGAGGAGTAATTCCCGCATTCACAATCTTTTCTCCTACTCTTCTCGCGTCTTTCCTTCTTGTGATTATCGCCTATAACCACAAGAAAGGGATTAGATGCTAAATGACACATAGTGTCAAAACTATAAAGGCATGACATAGGAGTATCAAGAAAAAGAGAAGTTTCCTAGTCATCACATAGCCTCTCATCAATAGTTGTGGCACCCTTCACAACCATGAACAAGACACTAGGTAATGTGGTTTAGTGAGACATTGATACTAAAGATATTTAACCTCATACTCTGATACCAAGTTTTTCACACCTGGAGAGTACACCCAGATGCGACCGGCGTCGTTGTCGTCTCAGAGGACTCAGACAAGCCCTTAGCATTCGTCATAATATGTGATCAGTAAAAATTTGCGGAAAAATTAAAACTTTTACATTCTATTTGAAGTATACTTAGACTTCATACTTAACATTCATAATGACATACGATGTTCTAAAAAAACTTGTCTCACATATATTAAAACCATCTAAGAGTACAAATCTGGACTTAGCAAATAAATAGTAGTTATGCCTTATAGGCCTTAGTACAAAAGAATCCAATAAACATAATGGAAATAGAATATTCTTAATAATTACTAAAGTCTTCATAAGCTAGAATACGATAGATAGCATCCCTGAACATGAGGACCTACCAAGACTTGGAGAAAGAGTTCCAAGCTTCTTCAAATCGTTGTCCTTAAACCCTTGTCTAGTAAATCATTGATTTGGAGCTTCAACTCTTTCAATTAAGCCGGAGCCATCCTATAGGGAGGAATTGAAATGGAATTCATATCCGATAACAAATCAATGCCAATGTTAATTTCCCGTTCGGAAGGAACTCCTGGATGCTAATGAAGAAAAAACTCTGGGAATTATCTCACTACATGGACTGACTCAATAGAAAGAGTTTCACATCCTAGATCTTTAACCCTCACCACATGGTATAAACAACCCTTAGCTATCATCTTACAAGCCTTTAAACAAGAAATGATTTGACCTTTTGGCATATAATTTCCCTCCTTCCACTCTAAAATGGGTTCATTAGGGAATTGAAACTTCAATACCCTTGTTTTACAATCTATGGAGGCAAAACAATCATGAAGACAATATATACCCAAGATGGTTTCAAAATCAAACATGTCAAGTTCTACCAAATCAACAAGAGTAACTCTATTGAGCGGCATTACAGGACATTTTCTATAGACTCTTTTTGCAACTACAGAGTCACCCATTGGGGTACAAACCGAAAAGGGTTTAATCAAAACATCGGGAAGTACATCAAAATTCCTGGCTACCAAATGTGTAACAAAAGAAAGGGTAGAACCTGGGTCAAGAAAAGCATAAACATTAACAGAGAAAACTTGTAACATACCCATTACAACGTCGAGAGAGCTTTTTTGTTCACCACTAGCCTTGAGTGCATAGAAACGGTTCTTATTTGGAGCTTCAGAACTAGGACCGCGTGATTAAGCTTGGCTATTCCCCTTTACTGTGCTTCTCACATTAGGATAATATTTCACCATATGGCCACCTTTCCCACAACCATAGCAACTATTAGTTGCAACAAGGCTTTCACCCACATTTTTCTTACCACACTTACCATAAGTTGGTCTTTCTCTTGGTGGATTAACATTTCTCCCTTTTTGAGGTTTAGGATTAGAACCTCTATCATTGCGATTCTTGGAGAAATTTGAAGGAACCTGGTTTGAAAACCTCTTCTTAAACTTAGGTTTGTCTTGAATATCAAGCATACTCTTAGAAGAACCACTTTCAAAAGACCTTTCCTTCTTAGCTTCCATAATCCTCTTCCTTAGACGAGTTTCCTTAACCTGTTGAGCATGAGCTATCAAACTATAAAGATCCATACTGTCATGAAGCATGGCTGCACGACATTCTTCTTCAATCTCTTTGGATACTCCCGTTACATAACGGTTCATTTCATCCCTAGCATTAGAAACCAAAGAAGAAGCATATTTGGAAATCTTAATGAACTTTAAGGTGTATTCCTTGACACTCATACCTCCTTGACGAAGGTTGATGAACTCCTCTACCTTAGCTTCTCTTTTCTCCCTTGGGAAGAATCTATCAAGAAAGGCCTTTTTGAAAATCTCCCAAGTCACGGGACCACCTCTTAAAGCCCTACTATCCTTCCACTGATTGTACCATGTGTGATCCACGTCCTTCAGTTGATAGGCAGCAAGCTTAGCCTTCTTAGTAGTACTAACCCTCATAGAAAACAAAATCTTGTAGACCTCATCAAGGAAATCACGGGGTTCTTCATAATCTTTTCATCCAAATTACATGGGAGGATTCATCATCGTAAAATCACTCAAACGGCTAGCCATAGTACTAGCATTTTGGTTCTCTCAAGGAACGACCTCTCTGTTAGCTTATGCCGTAATATCCAGAGCTTGGGTGGTGATGGCTTGGGCCATTTGAAACAGAGCTTCCCTCACCTTACCATCCGTTATAGCCGGAGGATTCACCGGAACCTGATCATTTGCAAAAGCTTGCACTTGAGGAGGAACTTGATTGCCTTGGGGAGTAATTCCCGCATTCGCAATCTTTTCTCCTACTCTTCTCGCATCTTTCCTTCTTGTGATTATCGCCTATAACCACAAGAAAGGGATTAGATGCTAAATGACACATAGTATTAAAACTATAAAGGCACGACATAGGAGTATGAAGAAAAAGAGAAGTTTCTTGTCATCACATAGCCTCTCATCAATAGTTGTGGCGCCCTTCACAACCATGAACAAGACACTAGGTAATGTGGTTTAGTGAGACATTGATACTAAAGATATTTAACCTCATACTCTGATACTAAGTTTTTCACACCTGGAGAGTACACCCCAGATGCGACCAGCGTCGTTGTCCTCTCAGAGGACTCAGACAAGCCCTTAGCATTCGTCATAACATGTGATCAGTAAAAATATGCTGAAAAATTAAAACTTTTACATTCTATTTAAAGTATACTTAGACTTCATACTTAACATTCATAATGACATACGATGTTCTAAAAAAACTTGTCTCACATATATTAAAACCATATAAGAGTACAAATCTGGACTTAGCCAATAAATAGTAATTATGTCGTATAGGCCCTAGTACAAAAGAATCCAACAAACATAATGGAAATAGAATATTCTTAATAATTACTAAAGTCTTCATAAGCTAGATTACTATAGATAGCATCCCCGAACATGAGGACCTACCAAGACTAGGAGAAAGAGTTCCAAGCTTCTATAAATTGACCTCCTTAAACCCTTGTCTAGTAAATCTTTGATTTGGACATTCAACTCTTTCAATTCAGGGAGGAATTTACATGGAATTCATGTCCGATAAAAAATTAATGCCAAAGTCAATTTCCCGTTCGGGAGGAACTCCTGGAAGTTAATTAGGAAAAACCTCTAGGAATTATCTAACATCATGTAAACTGAAATGATGGGGAATACCCATACTGAATTTAATGACTGGCATGACAACTAAAATGTAATGCCCACGAAGGGGACTTATAAACTTATGGGGGCACATAGTCTTTGGACTAGTTGGGTACGCCGAATCCTAGATGACTGAATTTCTGTAACACTGGATAGCTCAAAATACTGACATGCTAAATGAAAATGCAACATTGATGTACTGATAATGATACATTCAAATCTAAGACATGTATATCTTAAATAACTGACCTAGCATGTGTAATTTATGAACTAAAAAAGCTACATAACTAGGGTTCTGAATTTATGAAAATAATCTACGCGAAATAATACCAAAATCATGATAATCTGATTAAGAAATTACCAACCTCCATTTGAGTTCGGTAATTTTTAGGCCGGTATTCATTGTTTTTATAGTAGTGTCACTACAGGGACTGACTCAATAGAAAGAGTTTCACATTCTAGACTTTAAACCTCACCACATGGTGTAAACAACCCTTAGCTATCATCTTACAAGCCTTTAAACAAGAAATGATTTGACCCCTTGGCATATAATATCCCCCATTCCACTCTAAGATGGTTCATTAGGGAATTGACACATCACTACCCTTGTTCTACAATCTATGGAAGCAAAATAATTATGAAGCCAATCTATATCCAAGATGATATCAAAATCAAACATGTCAAGTTCTACCAAATCAGCAAGAGTAACTCTAATGCGAGGCATTACAGGATATTTTCTATAGAGTCTTTTTGCAACTACAGAGTCACCATTGGGGTACAAACTGAAAAGGGTTTAATCAAAACATCGGAAAGTACATCAAACTTCCTAGATAAAAAATTTGTAACAATAGAAAGTGTAGAACTTGGGTCAATAAAAGGATAAACATTAATAGAGAAAACTTGTAACATACCCGTCACAACGTCGGGAGAGCTTTCTTGTTCAACCCTAGCCTTGAGTGCATAGAAACGGATCTTTTCTGGAGCTTCAGAACTAGGACCGCTTGATTGAGCTTGGCTATTCCCCTTTACTGTAATTCTCACATTAGGATAATCTTTCACCATATGTCCACCTTTGCCACAACCATAGCAACTATTAGTTGCAACCAGGCTTTCACCCACATGTTTCTTACCACACTAACCATAAGTTGGTCTTTCTCTTGGTGGATTAACATTTCTCCCTTTTTGAGGTTTAGGATTAGAACTTCTATCATTGCGATTTTCGGATAAATTTGAAGGAACCTAGTTTGAAAACCTCTTCTTAAACTTAGGCTTGTCTTGAACATCAAGCTTACTCTTAGAAGAACTACTTTCAAAAGACTTTTCCTCCTTAGGTTCCATATTCCTCTTCCTCAAATGACTTTCCTTAACCTGTTCAGCATGAACCATCAACCTATAAAGATCCATCTCGTCATGAAGCATGGTTGCACGACATTCTTCTTCAAGCTCTTCGGATACTCCCGTTACATAACGGCTCATCTCATCCCTAGCATTAGAAACCAATAAAGAAGCATATTTGGACATCTTAATTAACTTTAAGGTGTATTCCTTGACACTCATACCTGCTTGATGAAGGTTGATGAACTCCTCTACCTTAGCTTTGCTTTTCTCCCTCGGGAAGAATCTATCAAGAAAGGCCTTTTTGAAGATCTCCCAAGTCACGGTACCACCTCTTAAAGCCCTACTATCATTCCACTGATTGTACCATGTCTGATCCACGTCCTTTAGGTGATAGGTAGCAAGCTTAGCCTTCTCAGTAGTACTAACCCTCATAGAAAACAAAATCTTGTAGACCTCATCAAGGAAATCTTGGGGGTCTTCATAAACTTTTGATCCAAATTACATGGGAGGATTCATCCTCGTAAAATCACTCAAACGGCTAACCATAATACTAGCATATTAGTTCTCTCGAGGAACAACCTTTTTGTTAGCTCATGCCGTAATAGCCAGAGTTTGGGTGGTGATGGCTTGGGCCATTTGGAACATAGCTGCCCTCACCTTACCATCCGTTATAGCCGGAGGATTCACCGGAACCTGATCATTTGCAGCAGCTTGCACTTGAGGAGGAACTTGATTGCCTTGGGGATAGTTCCCGCATTTGCAATCTTTTCTCCTACTCTTCTCACGGCTGTCCTTCTTGTGATTATCGCCTATAACCACAAGAAAGGGATTAGATGCTAAATGGAACATAGTGTCAAAACTATAAAGGCAAGACATAGTAGTAACAAGAAAAAGAGAAGTTTCCTAGTCATCACATAGCCTCTCATCAATAGTTGTGGCGCCCTTCACAACCATGAACAAGACACTAGGTAATGTGGTTTAGTGATACATTGATACTAAAGATATTTAACCTCATACTCTGATACCAAGTTTTTCACACCTGGAGAGTACACCCCAGATGCGACCGGCGTCGTTGTCCTCTCAGAGGACTCAGAAAAGCCCTTAGCATTCGTCATAACATGTGATCAGTAAAAATATGCAGAAAAATTAAAACTTTTACATTCTATTTGAAGTATACTTAGACTTCATACTTAACATTCATAATGACATACGATGTTCTAAAAAAACTTTTCTCACATATATTAAAACCATCTAAGAGTACAAATCTGGACTAAGCAAATAAATAGTAATTATGCCTTATAGGCCTATAACCATAATGGAAATAGAATATTCTTAATAATTACTAAAGTCTTCATAAGCTAGAATACGATAGATAGCATCCCTGAACATGAGGACCTACCAAGACTTGGAGAAAGAGTTCCAAGCTTCTTCAAATCGTTGTCCTTAAACCCTTGTCTAGAAAATCTTTGATTTGGAGCTTCAACTCTTTCAATTAACCCGGAGCCATCCTATAGGGAGGAATTGAAATGGAATTCATATCCGATAACAAATCAATGGCAATGTCAATTTCCCGTTCGGGAAGAACTCCTGGATGCTAATTAAGAAAAAACTCTGGGAATTATCTCACTACATGGACTGACTCAATAGAAAGAGTTTCACATCCTAGATCTTTAACCCTCACCACATGGTATAAACAACCCTGAGCTATCATATTACAAGCCTTTAAACAAGAAATGACTTGACCCTTTGGCATATAATTTCCCTCCTTCCACTATAAAATGGGTTCATTAGGGAATTGAAACTTCAATACCCTTGTTCTACAATCTATGGAGGCAAAACAATCATGAAGCCAATCTATACCCAAGATGATATCAAAATCAAACATGTCAAGTTCTACCAAATCAACAAGAGTAACTCTATTGGGCGGCATTACAGGACATTTTCTATAGACTCTTTTTGCAACTACAGAGTAACCCATTGGGGTACAAACCGAAAATGGTTTAATCAAAACATCGGGAAGTACATCAAACTTCCTGGCTACCAAATGTGTAACAAAAGAAAGGGTAGAACCTGGGTCAATAAAAGCATAAACATTAACAGAGAAAACTTGTAACATACCCGTCACAACGTCGGGAGAGCTTTCTTGTTCAACCCTAGCCTTGAGTGCATAGAAACGGATCTTTTTTGGAGCTTCAGAACTAGGACCGCTTGATTGAGCTTGGCTATTCCCCTTTACTGTAATTCTCACATTAGGATAATCTTTCACCATATGTCCACCTTTGCCACAACCATAGCAACTATTAGTTGCAACAAGGCTTTCACCCACATGTTTCTTACCACACTTACCATAAGTTGGTCTTTCTCTTGGTGGATTAACATTTCTCCCTTTTTGAGGTTTAGGATTAGAACTTCTATCATTGCGATTTTCGGATAAATTTGAAGGAACCTAGTTTGAAAACCTCTTCTTAAACTTAGTCTTGTCTTGAACATCAAGCTTACTCTTAGAAGAACTACTTTCAAAAGACTTTTCCTCCTTAGGTTCCATATTCCTCTTCCTCAAATGACTTTCCTTAACCTGTTGAGCATGAACCATCAACCTATAAAGATCCATATTGTCATGAAGCATGGCTGTACGACATTCTTCTTCAAGCTCTTCGGATACTCCCGTTACATAACGGCTCATCTCATCCCTAGCATTAGAAACCAATAAAAAAGCATATTTGGACATCTTAATGAACTTTAAGGTGTATTCCTTGACACTCATACCTGCTTGACGAAGGTTGATGAACTCCTCTACCTTAGCTTTGCTTTTCTCCCTCGGGAAGAATCTATCAAGAAAGGCCTTTTTGAAGATCTCCCAAGTCACGGTACCACCTCTTAAAGCCCTACTATCGTTCTACTGATTGTACCATGTCTGATCCACGTCCTTTAGGTGATAGGTAGAAAGCTTAGTCTTCTCAGTAGTACTAACCCTCATAGAAAACAAAATCTTGTAGACCTCATCAAGGAAATCTTGGGGGTCTTCATAAACTTTTGATCCAAATTACATGGGAGGATTCATCCTCATAAAATCACTCAAACGGCTAGCCATAATACTAGCATATTAGTTCTCTCGAGGAACAACCTTTTTGTTAGCTCATGCCGTAATAGCCAGAGTTTGGGTGGTGATGGCTTGGGCCATTTGGAACATAGCTGCCCTCACCTTACCATCCGTTATAGCCGGAGGATTCACCGGAACCTGATCATTTGCAGCAGCTTGCACTTGAGGAGGAACTTGATTGCCTTGGGGATAGTTCCCGCATTGGTAATCTTTTCTCCTACTCTTCTCACGGCTGTCCTTCTTGTGATTATCGCCTATAACCACAAGAAAGGGATTAGATGCTAAATGGAACATAGTGTCAAAACTATAAAGGCAAGACATAGGAGTAACAAGAAAAAGAGAAGTTTCCTAGTCATCACATAGCCTCTCATCAATAGTTGTGGCGCCCTTCACAACCATGAACAAGACACTAGGTAATGTGGTTTAGTGATACATTGATACTAATGATATTTAACCTCATACTCTGATACCAAGTTTTTCACACCTGGAGAGTACACCCCAGATGCGACCGGCGTCGTTGTCCTCTCAGAGGACTCAGAAAAGCCCTTAGTATTCGTCATAACATGTGATCAGTAAAAATATGCAGAAAAATTAAAACTTTTACATTCTATTTGAAGTATACTTAGACTTCATACTTAACATTCATAATGACATACGATGTTCTAAAAAAACTTTTCTCACATATATTAAAACCATCTAAGAGTACAAATCTGGACTTAGCAAATAAATAGTAATTATGCCTTATAGGCCTATAACCATAATGGAAATAGAATATTCTTAATAATTACTAAAGTCTTCATAAGCTAGAATACGATAGATAGCATCCCTGAACATGAGGACCTACCAAGACTTGGAGAAAGAGTTCCAAGCTTCTTCAAATCGTTGTCCTTAAACCCTTGTCTAGAAAATCTTTGATTTGGAGCTTCAACTCTTTCAATTAAGCCGGAGCCATCCTATAGGGAGGAATTGAAATGGAATTCATATCCGATAACAAATCAATGGCAATGTCAATTTCCCGTTCGGGAAGAACTCCTGGATGCTAATAAAGAAAAAACTCTGGGAATTATCTCACTACATGGACTGACTCAATAGAAAGAGTTTCACATCCTAGATCTTTAACCCTCACCACATGGTATAAACAACCCTTAGCTATCATATTACAAGCCTTTAAACAAGAAATGACTTGACCCTTTGGCATATAATTTCCCTCCTTCCACTATAAAATGGGTTCATTAGGGAATTGAAACTTCAATACCCTTGTTCTACAATCTATGGAGGCAAAACAATCATGAAGCCAATCTATACCCAAGATGATATCAAAATCAAACATGTCAAGTTCTACAAAATCAACAAGAGTAACTCTATTGGGCGGCATTACAGGACATCTATAGACTCTTTTTGCAACTACAGAGTAACCCATTGGGGTACAAACCGAAAAGGGTTTAATCAAAACATCGGGAAGTATATCAAACTTCCTAGCTACCAAATGTGTAACAAAAGAAAGGGTAGAACCTGGGTCAATAAAAGCATAAACATTAACAGAGAAAACTTGTAACATACCCGTCACAACGTCGGGAGAGCTTTCTTGTTCAACCCTAGCCTTGAGTGCATAGAAACGGATCTTTTTTGGAGCTTCAGAACTAGGACCGCTTGATTGAGCTTGGTTATTCCCCTTTACTGTAATTCTCACATTAGGATAATCTTTCACCATATGTCCACCTTTGCCACAACCATAGCAACTATTAGTTGCAACAAGGCTTTCACCCACATGTTTCTTACCACACTTACCATAAGTTGGTCTTTCTCTTGGTGGATTAACATTTCTCCCTTTTTGAGGTTTAGGATTAGAACTTCTATCATTGCGATTTTTGGATAAATTTGAAGGAACCTAGTTTGAAAACCTCTTCTTAAACTTAGTCTTGTCTTGAACATCAAGCTTACTCTTAGAAGAACTACTTTCAAAAGACTTTTCCTCCTTAGGTTCCATATTCCTCTTCCTCAAATGACTTTCCTTAACCTGTTGAGCATGAACCATCAACCTATAAAGATCCATATTGTCATGAAGCATGGCTGTACGACATTCTTCTTCAAGCTCTTCGGATACTCCCGTTACATAACGACTCATCTCATCCCTAGCATTAGAAACCAATAAAGAAGCATATTTGGACATCTTAATGAACTTTAAGGTGTATTCCTTGACACTCATACCTGCTTGACGAAGGTTGATGAACTCCTCTACCTTAGCTTTGCTTTTCTCCCTCGGGAAGAATCTATCAAGAAAGGCCTTTTTGAAGATCTCCCAAGTCACGGTACCACCTCTTAAAGCCCTACTATCGTTCTACTGATTGTACAATGTCTGATCCACGTCCTTTAGGTGATAGGTAGCAAGCTTAGCCTTCTCAGTAGTACTAACCCTCATAGAAAACAAAATCTTGTAGACCTCATCAAGGAAATCTTGGGGGTCTTCATAAACTTTTGATCCAAATTACATGGGAGGATTCATCCTCGTAAAATCACTCAAACGGCTAGCCATAATACTAGCATATTAGTTCTCTCGAGGAACAACCTTTCTGTTAGCTTATGCCGTAATAGCCAGAGCTTGGGTGGTGATGGCTTGGGCCATTTGGAACATAGCTGCCCTCACCTTACCATCAGTTATAGCCAGAGGATTCACCGGAACCTGATCATTTGCAGCAGCTTGCACTTGAGGAGGAACTTGATTGCCTTGGGGATACTTCCCGCATTCGCAATCTTTTCTCCTACTCTTCTCACGGCTGTCCTTCTTGTGATTATCGTCTATAACCACAAGAAAGGAATTAGATGCTAAATTATACATAGTGTCAAAACTATAAAGGCAAGACATAGGAGTAACAAGAAAAAGAGAAGTTTCCTGGTCATCACATAGCCTCTCATCAATAGTTGTGGCGCCCTTCACAACCATGAACAAGACACTAGGTAATGTGGTTTAGTGATACATTGATACTAAAGATATTTAACCTCATACTCTGATACCAAGTTTTTCACACCTGGAGAGTACACCCCAGATGCGACCGGCGTCGTTGTCCTCTCAGAGGACTCAGACAAACCCTTAGCATTCGTCATAACATGTGATCAGTAAAAATTTGCAGAAAAATTAAAACTTTTACATTCTATTTGAAGTATACTTAGACTTCATACTTAACATTCATAATGACATACGATGTTCTACAAAAACTTTTCTCACATATATTAAAACCATCTAAGAGTACAAATCTGGACTTAGCAAATAAATAGTAATTATGCCTTATAGGCCTATAACCATAATGGAAATAGAATATTCTTAATAATTACTAAAGTCTTCATAAGCTAGAATACGATAGATAGCATCCCTGAACATGAGGACCTACCAAGACTTGGAGAAAGAGTTCCAAGCTTCTTCAAATCGTTGTCCTTAACCCCTTGTCTAGTAAATCTTTGATTTGGAGCTTCAACTCTTTCAATTAAGCCGGAGCCATCCTATAGGGAGGAATTGAAATGGAATTCATATCCGATAACAAATCAATGGCAATGTCAATTTCCCGTTCGGGAAGAACTCCTGGATGCTACTTAAGAAAAAACTCTGGGAATTATCTCACTACATGGACTGACTCAATAGAAAGAGTTTCACATCCTAGATCTTTAACCCTCACCACATGGTATAAACAACCCTTAGCTATCATCTTACAAGCCTTTAAACAAGAAATGACTTGACCCTTTGGCATATAATTTCCCTCCTTCCACTCTAAAATGGGTTCATTAGGGAATTGAAACTTCAATACCCTTGTTCTACAATCTATGGAGGCAAAACAATCATGAAGCCAAAATATACCCAAGATGATATCAAAATCAAACATGTCAAGTTCTACCAAATCAACAAGAGTAACTCTATTGGGCGGCATTACAGGACATTTTCTATAGACTCTTTTTGCAACTACAGAGTAACCCATTGGGCTACAAACCGAAAAGGGTTTAATCAAAACATCGGGAAGTACATCAAACTTCCTGGCTACCAAATGTGTAACAAAAGAAAGGGTAGAACCTGGGTCAAGAAAACCATAAACATTAACAGAGAAAACTTGTAACATACCCGTTACAACGTCGAGAGAGCTTTCTTGTTCACCACTAGCCTTGAGTGCATAGAAACGGTTCTTTTTAGGAGCTTCAGAACTAGGACCGCGTGATTGAACATGGCTATTCCATTTTACTGTGCTTCTCACATTAGGATAATATTTCACCATATGGCCACCTTTCCCACAACCATAGCAACTATTAGTTGCAACAAGGCTTTCACCCACATGTTTCTTACCACACTTACCATAAGTTGGTCTTTCTCTTGGTGGATTAACATTTCTCCCTTTTTGAGGTTTAGGATTAGAACCTCTATCATTGCGATTCTTGGAGAAATTTGAAGGAACCTGGTTTGAAAACCTCTTCTTAAACTTAGGTTTGTCTTGAACATCAAGCCTACTCTTAGAAGAACCACTTTCAGAAGACCTTTCCTTCTTAGCTTCCATATTCCTCTTCCTTAGACGACTTTCCTTAACCTGTTGAGCATGAACTATCAAACTATAAAGATCCATATTGTCATGAAGCATGGCTGCATGACATTCTTCATCAAGCTCGTTGGATGCTCCCGTTATATAACAGTTCATTTCATCCCTAGCATTAGAAACCAAAGAAGAAGCATATTTGGAATCTTAATGAACTTTAAGGTGTATTCCTTGACACTCATACCTCCTTGACGAAGGTTGATGAACTCCTCTACCTTAGCTTCTCTTTTCTTCCTCGGGAAGAATCTATCAAGAAAGGCCTTTTTGAAAATCTCCCAAGTCATGGGACCACCTCTTAAAGCCCTACTATCCTTCCACTGATTGTACCATGTGTGATCCACGTCCTTTAGTTGATAGGCAGTAAGCTTAGCCTTCTTAGTAGTACTAACCCTCATAGCAAACAAAATGTTGTAGACCTCATCAAGGAAATCATGGGGGTCTTCATAATCTTTTGATCCAAATTACATGGGAGGATTCATCATCGTAAAATCACTCAAACGGCTAGCCATAGTACTAGTATGTTGGTTCTTTCAAGGAATGACCTCTCTGTTAGCTTATGCCGTAATAGCCAGAGCTTGGGTGGTGATGGCTTGGGCCATTTGAAACAGAGCTGTCCTCACCTTACCATCCGTCATAGCCGGAGGATTCACCGGAACCTGATCATTTGCAGTAGCTTGCACTTGAGGAGGAACTTGATTGCCTTGAGGTGTAATTCCCGCATTCGCAATCTTTTCTCCTACTCTTCTCGCGTCTTTCCTTCTTGTGATTATCGCCTATAACCACAAGAAAGTGATTAGATGCTAAATGACACATAGTGTCAAAAATATAAAGGCACGACATAGGAGTATCAAGAAAAAGAGAAGTTTCCTAGTCATCACATAGACTCTCATCAATAGTTGTGGCGCCGTTCACAACCACGAACAAGACACTAGGTAATGTGGTTTAGTGAGACATTGATACTAAAGATATTTGACCTCATACTCTGATACCAAGTTTTTCACACCTGGAGAGTACCCCCAGATGCGACCGGCGTCGTTGTCGTCTCAGAGGACTCAGACAAGCCCTTAGCATTCGTCATAATATGTGATCAGTAAAAATTTGCGGAAAAATTAAAACTTTTACATTCTATTTTAAGTATACTTGGACTTCATACTTAACATTCATAATGACATACGATGTTCTAAAAAAACTTGTCTCACATATATTAAAACCATCTAAGAGTACAAATCTGGACTTAGCAAATAAATAGTAATTATGCCTTATAGGCCTTAGTACAAAAGAATCCAATAAACATAATGGAAATAGAATATTCTTAATAATTACTAAAGTCTTCATAAGCTAGAATACGATAGATAGTATCCCTGAACATGAGGACCTACCAAGACTTGGAGAAAGTTCCAAGCCTCTTCAAATCGTTGTCCTTAAACCCTTGTCTAGTAAATCATTGATTTGGAGCTTCAACTCTTTCAATTAAGCCGGAGCCATCCTATAGGGAGGAATTGAAATGGAATTCATATCCGATAACAAATCAATGCCAATGTCAATTTCCCGTTCGGGAGGAACTCCTGGATGCTAATTAAGAAAAAACTCTGGGAATTATCTCACTACATGGACTGACTCAATAGAAAGAGTTTCACATCCTAGATCTTTAACCCTTACCACATGGTATAAACAACCCTTAGCTATCATCTTACAAGCCTTTAAACAAGAAATGATTTGACCCTTTGGCATATAATTTCCCTCCTTCCACTCTAAAATGGGTTCATTAGGGAATTGAAACTTCAATACCCTTGTTCTACAATCTATGGAGGCAAAACAATCATGAAGCCAATCTATACCCAAGATGATATCAAAATCAAACATGTCAAGTTCTACCAAATCAAAAAGAGTAACTCTATTGGGCGGCATTACAGGACATTTTCTATCGACTCTTTTTGCTACTACAGAGTCACCCATTGGGGTACAAACCGAAAAGGGTTTAATCAAAACATCGGGAAGTACATCAAACTTCCTGGCTACCAAATGTGTAACAAAAGAAAGGGTAGAACCTGGGTCAAGAAAAGCATAAACATTAAAAGAGAAAACTTGTAACATACCCGTTACAACGTCGAGAGAGCTTTCTTATTCACCACTAGCCTTGAGTGCATAGAAACGGTTCTTATTTGGAGCTTCAGAACTAGGACCGCGTGATTAAGCTTGGCTATTCCCCTTTACTGTGCTTCTCACATTAGGATAATATTTCACCATATGGCCACCTTTCCCGCAACCATTGCAACTATTAGTTGCAACAAGGCTTTCACCCACATATTTCTTACCACACTTACCATAAGTTGGTCTTTCTCTTGGTGGATTAACATTTCTCCCTTTTTGAGGTTTAGGATTAGAACCTCTATCATTGCGATTCTTGGAGAAATTTGAAGGAACCTGGTTTGAAAACCTCTTCTTAAACTTAGGTTTGTCTTGAACATCAAGCCTACTCTTAGAAGAACCACTTTCAAAAGACCTTTCCTTCTTAGCTTCCATATTCCTCTTCCTTAGACGACTTTCCTTAACCTGTTGAGCATGAACTATCAAACTATAAAGATCCATACTGTCATGAAGCATGGCTGCACGACATTCTTCTTCAATCTATTTGGATACTCCCATTACATAACGGTTCATTTCATCCCTAGCATTAGAAACCAAAGAAGAAGCATATTTGGAAATCTTAATGAACTTTAAGGTGTATTACTTGACACTCATACCTCCTTGACGAAGGTTGATGAACTCCTCTACCTTAGCTTCTCTTTTCTCCCTTGGGAAGAATCTATCAAGAAAGGCCTTTTTGAAAATCTCCCAAGTCACGGGACCACCTCTTAAAGCCCTACTATCCTTCCACTGATTGTACCATGTGTGATCCATGTCCTTTAGTTGATAGGCAGCAAGCTTAGCCTTCTCAGTAGTACTAACCCTCATAGAAAACAAAATCTTGTAGACCTCATCAAGGAAATCATGGGGGTCTCCATTATCTTTTGATCCAAATTACATGGGAGGATTCATCATCGTAAAATCACTCAAACGACTAGCCATAGTACTAGCATGTTGGTTCTCTCAAGGAACGACCTCTCTGTTAGCTTATGCCGTAATAGCCAGAGCTTGGGTGGTGATGGCTTGGGTCATTCGAAACAGAGCTGCACTCACCTTACCATCCGTCATAGTCGGAGGATTCACCGGAACCTGATCATTTGCAGTAGCTTGCACTTGAGGAGGAACTTGATTGCCTTGGGGAGTAATTCCCGCATTCGCAATCTTTTCTCCTACTCTTCTCGCGTCTTTCCTTCTTGTGATTATCGCCTATAACCACAAGAAAGGGATTAGATGCTAAATGACACATAGTGTCAAAACTATAAAGGCACGACATAGAAGTATCAAGAAAAAGAGAAGTTTCTTGTCATCACATAGCCTCTCATCAATAGTTGTGGCGCCCTTCACAACCATGAACAAGACACTAGGTAATGTGGTTTAGTGAGACATTGATACTAAAGATATTTAACCTCATACTCTGATACCAAGTTTTTCACACCTGGAGAGTACACCTCAGATGCGACCGGCGTCGTTGTCCTCTCAGAGGACTCAGACAAGCCCTTAGCATTCGTCATAACATGTGATTAGAAAATATTTACGGAAAAATTAAAACTTTTACATTCTATTTGAAGTATACTTAGACTTCATACTTAACATTCATAATGACATACGATGTTCTAAAAAAACTTGTCTCACATATATTAAAACCATATAAGAGTACAAATCTGGACTTAGCCAATAAATAGTAATTATGTCATATAGGCCCTAGTACAAAAGAATCCAACGAACATAATGGAAATATAATATTCTTAATAATTACTAATGTCTTCATAAGCTATAATACGATAGGTAGCATCCTCGAACATGAGGACCTTCCAATACTTGGAGAAAGAATTCCAAGCTTCTTCAAATCGATCTCCTTAAACTTCAATGGCCGGAACCTACAGTTGTAGTAGTTTAAAGTAATGAGGTTAGTACGGCACATGTACAAAGTATGGGTTTATGCACATAACATTTAAGGACATGCATGAAAAAGGATCATTTATCATCTTTTTATAAAACATGCTAAGTCATATGAAAGTCTTCAATGAACATACCACATAACATATACAAGTTAAGGATTACATCAACTTAAAGCATGATCATAATCAAAGACATATTATCATAGAGTCATGTTAACATTTCACATTTAAAATATCATATAAACATAACATACAAACACTTACCAATGATCTCCTCCCCAACCTTCAAGTGCAATAGTCATGTGAAGCCACATAACCCCACACAACCATGTAGATAAGATAAGGGACCATGACTAAGTTGTGCTTCATATAACTTGTAACATAAGTAGTCATCACTTCATTTAACAATATAACCCAATAACATATTCATCATAATGACCAGCATCATATAAGAGTAACATCATGTAATAAGCATCATACCTTTCATGTTATCATATTACATGAGAAAAATCTCTTAGGACTTCCTTTAGAGACAACTTGTGCAATGCCTAGGTAGAGTGCCATACCCCTATCTATATTAAGTAGACTCCTCAAGTAACCCTAGTCAACGTTCATTTACTTGTCTTTCATTTTACATGAGGGAATATTCGCCTTAACTGACATAGACCATGTGAGCTAAACAGGAAATCCGGTGTCATAACACCCCACACCAAAAGAAGGTGGTCTACCGGCCAAAGTAGAACCTAACATGACATAGATTTCTAGGTGGATCCACTAGCTAGTATCCTATGGTGTCAACATAGTTCAAGAACTAGGAGATGTATTAGAGACCCATAGTTCCACATTACATGGAAGCCTCAATCTCATGAAAGTCATTGTGACCTACCTTAAAACTAGGGAAGGGACACCTCTCATATCTAGTTCATCGGTGGTTAACTTAAGTCCCTTTCTTGAATAAACTTTAAGTTGTCTTTTATCATAAAGTTATCATAGGTCATAGGAGGTTAACTCTTTGTATAAACATGATCATGAGGTCTTTAGGATTTGATGAGAATTTCCTTTCATCATAACCCTTCGTATGTGAGATTAACATAACATAATCACCTTGTGTAAAACATACAAGAGAATATCATAACTTGCATTTTTCGTGTTCTTATCATGATTTCACAAGTAACATGTTCATAACCCAATATATACACATAGAAACATCAGACATACTTCCATAACATAGTATCATGATTTATAGGCTAACATAAACATTGTAGAGTAGTCACAACTTTAGAATACTTACCTCTTGCTTCCAAGAACCTTATTGAAGAACTTACGTTCAACTTACAACATTCATAACCATAACATAGTGAAATACTCAATAGCATAATAAAGAAGAACTCTTCAAATCAGATACAAGATCAATGCATAATGTAGGATAAGGGAAAGGGTCATTTAAGAGTTCATTCTAGTCTTAGTTCTAATACCTACGTTTTCATATCATCAAGTAGTAGCGACAACCCTACATAACAATCATCTAAATAAGAACATGCATCACACAAGATTCAAACATTACTAACCCAATACTCAACAATTCGTGTGAAATAAACCATAGAAAACAATTACTTTTCATCAGAAATCATGAATCTAGAGTTACGAAGAAATTTTTGTAGAGTAAAACCCCTAGAATTTACTGTCTTAAAAACATATATTTGAAAGAACCTCTTGGGAAAAGGAATCCCAAGAGTGAAAAAACCATACTTTATAGATGAAGAATCCACGAAAATTGGACAAAAATCTTGAAGTCTTCGTCTTTTTCCTTAAGCTCTTGTTGTTCTTCAATGGGGTTTGGAAAAGAGAGCATTCTTGAGAGAGATGAGAGAAACCTGGTTTGATCTTATTTTGAACGTGTAAAGGTGGTCTAATACTGACCTAATATCCATGTATAGTCGTCCTATGAATTACCCAAAAGACCCTCCACTTAAATGGGTCTTTTTATGAAGTTAAATTACAAAAAATACGACTTTAACTATTTTGGGAAGTGGCTGCCCATCGCGAGGTAAAATCCCATAATTTTTCTGAAATTGTTCGCTGAGGCAGTGAGGTGCGTGTCAGCTTCGCATCGTAAAGCTGCCCCTCACATCTTTAGGTTGTACACCTCGGGAGGAACGCGCGTTGCGCACTTGTTCCTTCAATTCTTCCTGTTCGCAGGCTGCCAAGCAGTCTGCCCACCCATGTTTGGATCTTCCCCAAAGACTCTTCGAGTGGTCCTTGAGGTGTTGTTACCGGACGTTTGGACCCTTTGTACTACATAATACCTATCGAAGGTCTCTTTACAAGGTTTGGAATTCATTTTACACTTCGAAACCTTCACCAAATATAGGGACATTAACTAGTTCAAATTAGCTAGTTTCCAGACGTCAAAATCTTTCTTTGTCGTTTTGGCTCTAACCTTTTCCAAATTAACTTATTAAATTAATATAGGTCTGGAAACATCATTTTAAATATTATTTTATATATTAAGTTCTATTCTAAGTAATGGCATTTCCGGAGTGTTACATTAGTCTAATGTGAAAAGGGTTCATCTAAAAAGTATGACCCCTTTCTACCAATGGTGGGTACATGATTTATGGGGGCTGTAAATTGTCTGAAAACTCCCCATATCCGTGCTCAATACTACTTCCAAAATATACTATCTCTTATGTTTTAAAACATACTAATTTTGTGGTTTGAGATTAGTGTTCAAAATACTTCGCTCAAAGGCTATCTCTGCTTGCTTCATATAGAAAGTTATTTCTCTTTAACTGAAAACTAGACCGAAGGCTCATTGGAAATCTCAGTTTCCCTTCTTTTCTAAATGTGAAAATATTCTAAGTATTTTTGGGAGTACTTAGTTCCCATATACGTCTTTGAAGGAATATTTCACTTTACTCTGAACTAAACTTGAGCTTAAGTCTTAAAATAACACTTAAAACGTTTTTGAAAGACTTATGAAACTTGAAATGAAATTCTACTTCTTAACTTTCCTCATTACTTAAACTGATCTTTATGTCTTAAAAAAAGTTCAAAGTATTTGCAAAAGGACTCCATTAAAGGACAAAAGAAAATCTCTAGACTTGGTTCTAACTTTTCCTTGAATTTGGAATTATGGATTCAAGGTCATAAATTCATGTTTCTAGATTATTTGTATAATTAGAAGTAATTTAGAGTAGTTAGAATCATTAAAAAGTGTTTAAACACCTTATAAGGGCTATATTGGACTAAACTACGAAAATTGGGCGTCGCTGATTCAAGGTCATAAACACTGCAGGCGCGCTGCCCCAGGCCCTCTGGCGCGCAGATAGGGTGTGTCGCGCCTGGTGCGACCCAGGTTAGTCTGAACGATTTTCTTCTCTCATTTTTTTGATCCTAAATCGCCTACACCTCCACATTTCTTTTTCCAAACACTTTGGATATTAGTATCTTCAATACCCAATAGATCTAACTCGAGAAAAAACCCGGAATGACGAATCAATGCAACAATAGGCAACAACAACTCAAACAATCAAGAATGCAACCATGTCTTTCATAACTTCACTATTTTCATTCAACAAATTCCTAAATAAAAGGATTGAAGCAAGATTGGTGTGTGGGTTAATTTACCCAACACTAAAAGATCTCACATACCTTGATAGGGATTACCCCCGACGAATTCCACTCGCAAACCTTGGCGTTCTTGGATAATCCTTGATTTTTTTCTCCCTTTTGTTCTTCTTTTCTCTCTACTCCAAGCCTTAAGCGTGATTTTGATTTTCTAATCTGAACTAAAACTTGTTTTTACCCCAAATAAATCCCTAAATGGAAATAGGAAATTAATTGGTTAAAATACTAGTTTTCCCTTCCTTAAATCCGGATGGGACTTTTTTTACTTCAACAAACAAACTTCCGATAGACATATTTCCCTCATACGTTGTTAAAAATGTGCAAATTTGGCGGAGTTAGTAAGATCTCTCCAAGGACATTCCAACCATACCAATAAATACCTCTAACTCATCCTGATCTAAGAGTTATGACCGTTTTAAAATGACCAAACCTCACTTTCTTAACTTAGGAAATTTTCCAGATTTTTCCCTTTCTTTCAAAAAATGATTATTTTTTGTTTCTTAGCTTATTCTTAGCTATTTTGAGTTACGATATGTTATATAAATTTCCCTAAACGTGTAGAAAATTAGTTTTCAGATATCAAACCCTCTCAATCACTCCAAAGATTCTACGCTCAAGAAAATCAAGATTCGCTAATGTTAGGGTTCATATTTCAAGGTTTTCCTTCATATTCTTCAAGAAGATAATACTTTAAGGTATGTAAGCTTCCATAGTGTTGTGTTTGTTCATCCACATGCCAATCATGTAATTTTAACTTTAAATTCATACTATACGTTGAAGCTTTGATGTATTTGATATGTATTCATCAATTTAATTCCGTTCTTAAATTGGGTTGAGATTGAGGAGTTCTTGAGGTTAATGTGTTAATTCATATAGTGGGTAGAATTAGATTATAGTATACATGGGTATCTAAATCTAATGAGAGATTAAGAAAAAGAATTGAATCTAGGTGAATTGGGGTTAGAAAACAAAGAAATAATTTCATCGGAGGAAATCTAGAGGTGGTTGCGCGTCGCGGGGAAGTTTCCCATATTGGGGAATTTTTTTTTCGCACCACGGAGCTGAAACGAGGTGTTCTTCCACAAAAGACGTTTTCAAAACAAAATTTTAGAAGCCTCTCTATGTCACGGACCCGCTCTCAAAATATTTGTTTTCAGTCTTTTGTTATGTTTAGTTTTGTAAAATCATTCCTAAAATTCATGAGACCTTTCGTATCACAAATCACAACGTTGAATTCATAAATCACATTCAACGTAGAGTTGAGAGTCAAGTCTTGCGAATTCTATCAAACATTTTTCAGAAAATCCCTTTCGGTCTTTTTGGAGGAGGCTTCCACAAATTCTAATAACTTGTTTCAAGACTCGAGAATGTGAGCATGAGAGTGAGGAGAATGTATTCATGTGTCTACTTTTTCATCATGAGATCTTTTACCCTTGAAAAAATAATTGACATTCAAGAGAGAGTTAAGAGTATGGTTCAAGGAACTCTTTGAGTTAAATGTGAATCCTTTGAGGTCAACTATTGTTCTAAACTATGTTTTGAGGAAGAAATTAAGTGAACTAGAAGAGTTGTATACATGAGCTCCATGTAGTTATGTAGACATTCAAGTCGAGTGGTTCATGCCCATAACTTCTGCATGGACTCCATAAATTTTAGTATCATGGAGAGGAGTAGTATATTCAAGTTCTAAGTCTTGAATATTGAGTTCCTAACCCTTTTGAGATTATATTCTTAAAAATGGGGACCTCTATATGTTCACGTGAAGTCCTTGAGTTCAGTAGTTCATGACCATAATTCCGTATGAACCCTCTGACTCAAAAATATTGAGATGAGTAGTATCGTTGACTCCTTAAATTTTGGAGTTTTTGAGTTTCGAGTATTGAGTTCTATGCATGGTTATTGAAAACCTTGAATTGAGTCGTGCATGTCCATAATTCGGCATGAAACCTATTTTAAGAAGTCTTTTTACATATTGTTTTAAAACATGTTTTAAAGACTTGAGCACTGAGTTGAGAAAGACTATAGTTGAAGTTTTGTTCTTCAAAGAAGTATATGGGAACTAACTATTCGCAAAGATATTAAAATGTTTTCACATTTAAATTAGAATGGAAACTGATATTTCAAAAGAGCTTGTGGGCTAGTTTTCATAAAAGAGTAATCACTTTCTATATAAAGCAAGAGAGGAAAGTGATTCCAAGATATACTTTGATCTATGTTTTTGAGCACTAATCTCAAATGACAAAAAGAAGTATGCTTATAAAACATAAGAACTAGTATATTTTGAGGGTAGTATTGAGCACCGATATGGGGGAGACTTCATACAACTCACAACCCCATAAACCATGTATCCACCTGTAACATATCACAATTTCAAATATCTAGGAATAAACTAAGAAACTAAAAACGTTCAGTTTAGGAAAGAAAAGGAAAAATCTAGAAAATTGCCTAATGCATAGAAAGTGAGTTTTTGTCATTTTGAAACGTTCATAACATCTAGCGCAGGATGAATTTGATGTAGTTATTGATATGATTGGAAAGACCTTGGAGATATATTTCCAACGCTGTCGAGTTTGTGCATTTTCAATATCGTATGAGGGAGATTTGCCTATCGAAATTTGGGTTATTGAAGTAAGGAAAGTCCCAATCTAGATTTAAGAAATGGCAAACTAGCCCTTTCACCAATTAATTTCCTATTTCATTTTAAGGGTTTATTGGGGTAAGAAAATAATTTTGGTTAAGTTTTGGAAAATAAAAATCAAGCTTAGGGCTTGGAGAAGATAGAAAAGAAGAAGGAAAGAGAGAAAAGTAAAGAATTCACCAAGAACGTCAAGGTTTGCGAGTGGTTATCGTCGGGCGTGATCCCTATCAAGGTATGTGAGATTTTTTCATGTTGGGTAAGTTAACCCACACACCAAATTGTTTAATACAACGATTTTGAGTAGATCGAAGGATAAAAAGTGAAGTTCTTAAAGAACATTGTTAAACTTTTGTTGGATTAGTTGGTTCATGCCTATTGATTTGAATTGTGTTTCTGGGTTGTTTTTCATGTCAATCTATTGGTTATTGAGGGTACTAATTATCCTAAGTTTTTAGGGAAAGAACCATGAAAGTTTAGATGGTTTATAGATGAAAATCGGAGGAGAAAAGTCGAAACATGTTTAAAGTTATGTAAAGAGTATATAGTTGAAGTTCTTTCTTCAAAGAAATATAAGGGAATTACGTATTCTCTAGGAGGTTATATAATACTAAAGTTTCAAGCCAAGAAAAGAATAAATATATGAGTTCATTTCTCAAAATTTATAAGAGAACTAAGTATAGACTAAGAGACTATAAATGTTTTCACATTTAAGTTAAGAGGAAAGTTGAGTTTTGAGCAAGAAAAGGGAACGTTGATTCCAAGAGAGCTTTCTAAAGCTATGTTTTGAGAAATTACCTCAATCCAAAGATGAAACTTGTTTTTAAAAGCCCGAGCAAAAGAATATGTTTGGAGTAGTATTGAGCACCGATGTGGGGATGAGAATTCATATTAATTCAAGTCTCCCTGAAAACCATATTTCCATCATGGGCATTAACGGGTCATACTTTTTAGATGATCACGTAAGTTAAGCTAGTGGATCCTCTATGTTAAGTAGTTCTATATGACGAAAAAGTATATGACCGTTCTGGAAGCATGGGCAAGTTGATGTATCACCACTTAGGCTCAGAGTGGTGGTTGTCGGTTAAAGAATCTCCCATAGAAAACTATATTACTTCATATATAAGTAAAGTAAGTTTGTTAATGCATTTCTTTAAAAAACTAAGTATTTTTCGTTGTCTTTACAAGAGTTTATATATTGCATGTGTTTTATTTCTTCATAATTAGGCAAGTTACTTATGAGTTTAGCATAGCCAGTTCCTTCTTAATCTTTTTCAAGCTTAAGTTGTTGTTAGCATTCGAATGCGCATACTCATACATTCAATGTACTGATGTAAGTTGGCATGCATCGTATCATGATGAAGACGCAGGTAACCAGGTCAACATCATCCAGTGCCTCATTGATCCAGTTGAGCAGTCAAAGTCCATGTTGAGCCTCATTGTATTCTAAGGGACACATTTACTTGCTCTTCAGTGTTTCTTTTATAGTATGTTGTGGGGTCTGTCTCAACATATATTTTAGTATTATACAGGCTTCATAGTCACTCAGACACTTTAGGTTTGATTCTCTTCTTTGTATTGCAGATGTTTTGCAGTGAGACTTCAGAGCCAATTTGGCCAAGTTATTTGGTTTAAGTTATATTATGAGATTTTCTTCTTTTATTGAGTTACGTCTTTCACTTAGTTAAGTAAGGCAGGCCAAGGGTCCTGTAATGACCCGGAGTTATACCCTAGAAGTTAGAGAACTCTTGAGTCATCACGCGGCGTATTTGACCTCACAGAGGTCTTGCACAAGCCACTTATCTATCATTCATTACATAAGTATGAAAAGTAGTGCGGTATTACAACATTTCACAACATAATAATAAGAAACTCTTTGTAAAATTAAGGAACAAGTCTCATCATCATAAGCCAACTTAAAGACACATCTTAATAACTTAGGGTCACGACCCTTTACATTGAAAGAAAACCTACTAAGTTTTTACAAGTCTTAATATAAAGGAAATGCTAAAAGAAACATAGACTATATCCTCGAACATATGAGGACATACCAATCTTGAGAGAATCAACTTCCCAAGATTTGTCTTCTAAGAACCTTCACTTTCCTTCCACGTATACTTACAAAAATAGAGAAGAGTATGGAGTTAGTACAAAAATTGTACTAAGTATGGCATAATGCAAAGACATGCTAAAAGAGGACATTTTAGTTGAAACATAATTTTCAGGTTATTTTGATAAAACCTTCATGAATCAACTTTACAAAGGATCATATAAGTCACCATGTATCATATAAAGTAACTCTTCTATAAATCTCAACATATATTCATATTTAACAGTAACCCATTTATAATAAAGACTCTTCCATACAAATTAATCCTAAGACTAACCTAGGTAAGACGTGAAGTGACCTCCCATACAACCTCTTCAATACACACCTAAGTGATACTTAACACTACCAAAGATAAGCATGCTTCAGCCCAACTCCACAAGTCAACATTCATTACTAAAGACAATTGGAAGAAACACACACGCATTTAGGAACTTCACATAAAGACCATCCTCCAAGACAACCCCCAAGTTACACTTAGTGCAAGTGAAAGTAGTATCCCATACTACTACTTCCATATAGGCTTCTTAGGATTCACCCTAGACTAGGCATATCACATTTATCATCGACATAACTTTCATCAAACAAGACATAATATGAACATGCTTCTTTAACATTAGACATAAATTCAACTTACTTCATATCATCATATAATGATCCATTCATACATTTTCATATAAGGACACACCAAGACTCCCTTCAAATGTCTACTTGTGCAACGGATAGATAGCATCTCAGTCCACTACATATCCTAAGTAGTACACCCTTAAGAATACTTAGTTGATAACATTCAATTTTGTGTGGGGGCTAGCTTTAACAGACATAGATCATGAGAGATTGACATGGAATCCCGGTATTAACCCCTACCGAATGAGGGATCCCTCTTTCCCTAAGGTAGGGTCACATTCTTAGCCTTTTCATGGATCTCCAATAGTTATACATATGTGGCCGCATAGTTAAGGGATAAGGAGATTGCTTCTAAGTAACTCATTTTGAACTAACAAAGAGCACTCATCTTGTAACATCCCGTATCCAAACAGACCAAAAATCATCTTTTCAGAAAATCTGCAGGTGCAATCAATGATCGTTATTGACGGACCGTAGTCTGATCTACGGACCGTACTGCACATCCGTCGTTTGCCAATGAAACTATCCCAAAACTCAATTAAAAAAAATTGGCTAAGTCTTGACCCACGGACAGACCTACGGTCCATAAGTCAGACTACGGTCCGTAGTCTGTGTCTGTGGATCAAGACCCCATTTACACCAGCCTCTGACAAGGACGTGGTTGACCAGCATGGACCGTCATTCGATCTACGGTCCGTAGGTCTGACCGTAGGTGGAAGTTAGCAGTCACATAGGGGGGAAGTGTTGTTGGGTCAACTTAAAATGGTCATAACCCTTAGCACAAAATGAATTAGGTGTCCCATGAAATACCATAACATAGATAATTGAATTAGCTTTACATAGTATAAAGTTATGCCTGTTTTAGTAAAGGTCTGTCGAACAGAACCCAATCTTCGGACCCAAACGACGGACCATCAATTGAACGACGGCCCATCAATCCTGGTCATCGTTTGGTCTAACAACAATTAACTCTGGGGTCTTTTGGTCTTTTCATACTTCATTTAAACCCTAAGATACATCGTTTAGACCCTAAATTATGAGAGTTTAGTCAGTTTAAGCCTAGAAACATAACAATAACTTATCTAAGTCAAAATAATAAATCAAAACTTAGAAAATTAGTAGAAAGAAAAGAGAATAAGGTCAAGAACCCTAGTAAAGAATGCAACAAGGTTCCAGTAGTTTCAGCCCCGAAATCTAAATATTTCTCCATGGATTTCATCACCAGATATGTGTATTTTACTAGTGGGTTCCTTTCACCAATTAGATCCCTAGTTTTCAGTCAGTTCTTGATTCTCTTATCATGAATAAACATAGGATTTCTAGTATTACAACAGATAATCATAAGTTAGTTAAATATATGTTCCAGATCAGATTGTAAAGTTATTATTCAGTTTATTGCATGAATTCCAGAACCCTAGTTATGTATTTCTTTAGTTCTTGAATTATATTACACAAGCTAGGTCAGATATTTCAGTTACTTCAGATATACATGCCTCAGTTATTAATGCATCATTATCAGATTAATGGTTGCATTCTCAGTTTGCATGTTTAGTTTTGAGCTATACAGTATTTACAGAAATTCGGTAATGTCTTAATCACTTTATTCAATGGGAGTAGTATAATACCAAGTTGGACTAGCGTTCACCATACCCAATTAGTCCCAGAAGCACTAGCCAAGTAGGTTGTAAGCCCCTATGTGGACATCAATTTAGTGATCACGCAAGCATGCCTTTATACCTCTGGCATGGTATATTGGATCCTCTCGATGGGGTGTATTCATCGAGCTCCACATTTAGCTCATGTGGTTTATTATTGGTTATTAGTATCTCCCATAGTTCAGTCAGACTCTATTGCATTGATCATTTATCAGTATATTCAATATTCAGTTTAAGCATGTTATAAATTGGTCATTGCATTCAGTTACCTCAACATTCATAAATTGCTTTTGTGCTTGTTCAGTTATGTTTTATTTCAACTTTACTCTATCCTACATGCTCAGTACCTTTAAGTATTGACGCATATAAGCGCTACATCTTCTCGTGATGTAGGATCAGGTTCTCAACATCCAGATCGCGCTTATATTGATTTCCGATCTCCAGTGCAGCAGATTCGGTGGTGAGTCCTCATTCTCCCAGGACAATAGTCATGAGTTTCTTTTCAGTATTTAGTCTTTTAGTTTCAGTTTTTGCTAGACTTAGCTGGGCCATATCCCAACATTTCTAGTCAGTTTACAGACTATTTTCATACATAGTTAGTTTCAGCTTAGTATTGAGTTGATAATTTCCTAGTATTAAACTCGTCAGTATTTAAAATATCTCAGTTATAGAATATGCATATTCCCCATCTTTTGATTTTAAATTTTATTTAGCTTCCGGATCAGTTATCTTCTTTAGTATGCTCATTATCATACAAGCAGAGTTAGTTTGGGATCACTTGTGGTCCTAAGTCCCGTGTCCGCGTCTCGGGTGTAACTCGGAGCGTTACACATCTCAAGACGTACATTGGATAGAACATTTCTACTCACAAAGTCTACCCACCACTTCTTCAAATCCTCTCGGTGCTAGGCATAACTACCCCACGGAGTCTTAAACATTTATTACAGTCTTTACAATAAGTAAGGGGTAGCTACATAGTACCACATCTTAACTAACAAAGTGTACTTATCCCTAGAGGTTACTTTTGAATATCATATCTCAACTCACGAAGAGCATCTAACCTCCAACCTATCTTTGGAAAGCTCATTGGGCATAGTGAGGTTGCTACTAAACACTTAAGAGGGCGATCACGGGGTCACTGAATGAAGTTCTCTATTTCTTTCGGAGTTGCTGACCCGCAGCGAGGTACAGATGACTAATTGACATATGGAATATGGCGACAACAACAACATGTCATAGAAGGCTCTCAACTAACGAAGAGTGTCCACCTCAAATCCCCCTTTTGATACTAGTAATAGTAGGGATGGTCTAGACACTTCATCTCTACTCACGAAGAGTGTCTACCCTACAATTCCCCATTATATTCATTAGAGTAATATTGATAAAGCCTTTCAATAAACACTCATTCATACATAGCCATTAACTTCATTCATTCTTTCTTTTAGGTGTGCATGAGTATATGTTAGAACACCATTGAAATAACCCCTATCATTCATGACCTTGACATTCTAGACATGATCATGCTATATTCATCATAATTCACACACTATCATGCTTCACATATACATATACTTCATTTAGACATAGTATCCTCAAAACACACATGAACAACTTCACCAGATATCACATGCATATTCATCATAACCTCTTCTTACTTTACATTCAATTCCTTCAAGGCCATAATCACAATACACATATATAATCATATACTTCAAGTAAACACCGCCACCATAAGTGGACCATACCACTCAAGATCAATTCAACAAGAACTAAGCAATATAGAACAACTTACCTTTCATCAAATCTTTCACCACCTTTCATCAATTTCTCCAATAATTCATCATAATATAGTATTAAAGGCCGTATCTAATCACAATATAACATAAAGAAACCATAGTTCTAATATTATCTAATCAAGTTCATCAAACCCAATTCATAAGTCAAAAGTTGAGAATTTGCATGAGCATGGGTTCATTTAGTTTTTGAACTTAAAATCATCAACTAATATCAATAATATCATATTTCATCTATTAAAACGTTTTCATGCAAGAACCCATACCTAGAATTCAAAATTAAAGAATTTAGGATTTGAAACCCTTTTTAAAAAGACATTGGATTGGCTCTTTGAATGAGAGAAGAATCAAGGATGAACTACCATACCTTATATTAATAAAAAACACGAAATGTTGGTGAAGAAATCACCCAAAACCTTCAATCCTAGCTTTACCTTGAGTTCTTGCTTCCATGGAGTCTTGAGAGAGTTTTTCTTGAGAGAGGGTTTTGATTTTGAAAAATGAAGTCTAATTCTAGGTCTTAGTATTTAAACCTTCTTAACATACCTAAATAAACATGAAATAACCGTCAAAACTCACTACACTACTTGGGGTGAATTACCCAAACTACCCCAAGCTTGGCGGATTTGCAGGCCCCAAATGACGCCAACCAACGACAGACTGTCGTTTGGACGTCGTCCCATCGATGGGGCTTCGTGGTTTGGGTCTGCAGCTTCTAAATTTTTAGTCTTGGATTCACAATCGATGAACCATGTCGACGAGCCTTCGTTTGATCGACTGACCATCGATTGGTTGGTTGATTGACACTGCCTAAATGTTGCCTTGTAACTTCTAGCCTTTGAGTTGTGGTCCTCTTCTAGGGCCCCTCGTGGGTACTTGGTGGAGTTGTACCCGGACTTTATACAACTAAACATTCTAATCTGGGTCTTAGGGTCTTTCCTAATAAATTTGGACTCCAAACATCTCACCAAACATGCCAAGGCACACTAGAACACACATAAGCACATAGGCGTCTAGTCGTTGAACGTAGGCACATGGTTAAGGACACATCCCATGTACTCTAGCCTCATTCTTTAACTAGAGCTACTTCCCTTGCCATACTCACTCGGTTCTAGCCTTTGTTCTCATAGATTAATTCACATTAAGGTTCATATAAAGGGGTTCCATATAAAGTTGATAACCCAATTACATTTACCCTACAAAAGAGGTCCTCTAGGGGCTACCTTCCAATGGCGACAAGAAGCTCATCATGACTTTCCTAAGTATTGATATGATGTCGTTCCAGCCAATCAACCTTAAGTCCATCATTCATCACATGAAGGATACCATTACGACTTCCGACTTGAAGTTTCATAACCTTACCGCTAGGTTCAAGGTTTCACATAAAGGGCCTTGTTATCATCATCCAAGGTCTTACATAACATTCATACATTCAAGACAATTTTTTTGCTTCCTAAGTCAAGACATGCATCAAGTAAGGGACACAAGTCTAACTAAACAAGACACAACATACTTCACTTTAGCACATATTACATGTCTTTCTAGAAGCACATAAGGACAACCATTATCATCTTTAAGTCACCCTATATACTAATATATCATCATCAATATAATCATCATAGACTCATATTGCAAAGTAGGAACAATCATGCATTCAACTCTAAGACTACACACATGAACACATAGTCATTAGTCTAACATGATCACCTAAATAGCATGAATAGAAGAAAACATACTTTCACATTACTTCACATATAGGTAAATATGATCATACCTCACATAATCAACTACACTAATAAACATATTACTTCAAGTAGTGCCGACAAGGCCATGATCATCATAATACTTAAAATATCGCCGACAAGGCCACACCAATTCACATAACACCGCCACTATAAGTGGACCAAACCAATCACATATAATCCAAGAGCTAAATTACAATAGGTATATATAATAATAAGAGAGTTAGGGCAGTGTACCAACCAATTCATCTCATCACTTTAATCCAAAGCTAAACCATCCAATTCAATACCATAAGGCCCTTACCCATGGCCATGAACATCAATTTAATACATAACTCATAATACTCAATGAATATAAGTCAATTCATTATACATTTATCAATATAATACCAATTAGACATCAATTGAATACAATCCTTACATTATTAGAAAGCCCATAGAAAACTACACTAGAATCTATAAGCATTAAGTCAATACCAATTCAATAAGCTTAACAGGCAATAGACCTAAGAGTATTCATTACTCAATTGATCAAATTGAAGCAGACTATAAAGCATACATACATAATCTATATATAATTCAAAAGCCCATAACAATCTATACATGAATTCATAAATCTCAAAGTATAATCAATTCACCCATATTTTAGTGAAATTAAGAGATTTGAGAATATCAAGGGTTCGTGGAGAATTTCATTGGAAAACATCGATTATACATCAATAACATCATATCTTAAGCTTTGAAAATGTTTCATGCAAGAACCCAAAAGTTAGAGTGGAAATTGGACTTTTTCATCTTTTTTAAATTCTTTGAAAATCATCTTTGAAATTGGATCTAAGGTGATAGCAAGCCTTAGATGAAGAACCATCATACCTTATTAGAAGAACTCAATGATAATTGAATAAGAAACTCCATTGAAGACCCATCTTCAAGCTCCATCTTCACTTTGAACTCTCATGGAGGTTTTTGGAGGAACTTTAGGAAGGAAGGGGTTTTGATTTAGATGCTAGGGTTTAAATGAGAGTTTAATCACCTATATAATCTTAAAATACCCCTAAACACCTAAACCAACCGTCCCCACATTTTATAAGACTTGGGGTTAATTTCCCAAAAACCCCAAGCCTTAACAGAAAACTGGCAGGAAAAACACAGCACCATCGATGGTCCGTGTGTGAGACCATGCCCCATCGGTGGGGTCTCGTGGTTTGCTCCTGCAGCTACCCAACCTTAATTCTTTCAGTATCCATCGACGCTACACATAGACGGGTCGTCGCCTGGTCGAGTGGCCGTCGTTTGGGTCGTCGATTGGCACTGCCTGGCAGTGTGGAGCTCCAAGTTGGGGTCCACCTCTAGGGCCCCTTGCGGGTCCTACATGGAGTCGTACCCAGAGGTTTCCAACCCAAACATGTAAATATATGAGTTTAGGATCTACCACATGAGTTTCATCCAAAACGAACACGTAAAACTCTACGAAACATGCTTAGACACACAAGGTCATTTCAAAGCACATCTTTCGAACTTCATGGACGTTCTTGAACGTTTGACCTTCAAACTTCATGAAACTTAACACACTGCCTATATACATAATAATAACTCATTTAAGTACCATATAATCTCATGAATCACACATAAACAAATAAAACCACATATGAGGCATTTAGGTGACTTAGTCGTCGAACGTCTTGGTCGTCCCTTGACGTTTGACTTCTAATGCACCTAACCTCTTAGATACTGCCTCTATACCACATTATAGACCAATTTAGTACTTTAGTCAACCATGACAACCACGTTAGTCTCTAGCTTCACCTAAGTCATTTTTGGGATCGTACATTTGGTCTCAAGTTTGAGTAAGAATAGAAGGAAAAGATAAGGATATCAACCACCCTCCTACTCTACTCATTCTCCCCCACTTAGGGTAAAGCCACTTAAAGCAAATCAAACAACCATAAGGAACTATAACATACCGGGGCCTCTATTCTGGATTAGCTCTTTAGACCATTCTCATAAATTCTTGCTAAGACCCTTACCAAGCATCTTCAAGGTCTCATACTCTATAACCCACTATACCTCTTATTAGGTGGGAACTCATACAAACCTATATCAAGAACATCAAGAATACTAATCAACTTTACTATCAAGGCATAACCTCCTTCTTAAAGGATGTAAGCTTAGACAAACTCTCTTAAAAATCACCTCATTAAACTCTTAGGCAGTGCATAACTCAAACTCATGAAATAGAAACTCCTTCTTAGGAATAAACCTACTCAAGAACTTCAATCCCACACAAGGACAACTATGAAACATTATTCATACAAGAGGGCAACTTTCAACTCTTACTATTTACCACATTTCCTTCATCACTCCTCAAGTCTGCACCATAAATTTCAACTATCATTAAACATAACCATAGGATAACTCATTGTCTTAAAAAGGACTTCATTCAACCTTTATAACTCTCATGAATCTAGAACTACATCACAATACAACTTCCCATCATAATACTTCCAATCTCATAGATCACACATAGCCATAAATGGCATCACATCAAAATCTTCCAATTCCACCTCCACATCTACTTATCTAGTCACAAAACCACAATAAACATCAAAACTCACTTTCTCTCTCTCAAACATTGAGACATCACCCCTTCCAAGTAATAAGATCTAGAAGACCACCGGACGAGGCAAAATAAGAGAGAAATCTTATGGAGTTAAGCTCTATGACACGATACAAGAGTAATGAAGAAGGGAAGCATCTATATCCTATAGTCTATCGCTCATGGATGTGCCACGAATCACACTGATGAACAAGACTCTACTAGACGTGGCTTGTGAGAATTTGGACCCTAAACCATTTCAAAACTTTATGCTTTGATACCAACTTTGTAACCACTTGAAATTACACCCTAGAAGTTAGAGTACTCTTGAGTCAACACACAGTGTACTTGATGTCACAGAGGTCTTGCACAAGCCTTTTAGCTATCATTTATTAAATAAGTATTAAAAGTAGTGCGGAATTAAAACTTTTCACAACATCATAAGAAGAAACTATTTATAAAACTAAGGAACAGTCTCGTCATCATAAACCAACTTAAAGACACATCTTAATATCTTAGGGTCATGACCCTTTACATTGAAAGAAAACCTAGTAAGTCGTTACAAGTCTTAACATAAAGGAAATGCTAAAAGAGACACGACTATGTCCTCAAACATATGAGGACATATTAATCTAGAGAGAATCAACTTACCAAGATTTGCCCTCTAAGAACCTTCACTTGCCTTCCACCTATACTTATAGATATATAGAAGAATATGGAGTTAGTACAAACATTCTACTAAGTATGGCATCATGCACAAACATACTACAAGAGTAAATTTTAGTTGAAACATTCATTTCATGCTATTTTGATAAAACCTTCAGGAATCAACTTTACAAAGCATCATATAAGTCACCATGTATCCTCTAAAGTAACTCTTCCATAAATCTCAACATACGGTCATATTTAACAGTAAACCATTTATCATAAAAACTCTTCCTATCCAAAGTCACCTAAGACTCACCAAGGTAAGATATGAAGAGACCGCCCATACAACCTCTTCAATATACACCTAAGTGATCCTTAAGACTACCAAAGATAAGCATGCTTCAGCCCAACTCCACAAGTTAACATTCATTACTAAAGACACTTAGAATAAACATACATGCATTTAGGAAATTCACATAAAAACCATCCTCTAAGACAACCCCCAAGTTATACTTAGTGCAATGTGAAAGTAGCATCACATACTGCTACTTCCACTTAGTGCTTCTTAGGAATCACCCTAGACTAGGCACATCACATTCATCATCTCCATAGCTTTCATCAACCAAGAGATAATATCAACATGCATCTTTAACTTTAGACATAAAGTCAACGCACTTCATTTCATGATATAGTGACCCATTCATACATTTTAATATAAGGAAACACCAAGACTCCCTCGAAATGTCTACTTGTACAATGGATAGATAGCGTCCCATTCCACTACCTACCCTGAGTAGTACACCCTAAAGAATACTTAGTTTATAACATTCATTTGTGTGGGGGATAACTTTAACCGACATAGACCATGATAGTTTGTCATGGAATCCCAGCATTAACCCCTACCGGGTGAGGGATTCCTACTTTCCAAAGGTAGAGTCATATTCTTAGCCTTTACATGGATCTCCAATAGTTATACCTATGTGGGCGCATAGTTAAGAGATAAGGAGGCTCCTTCTAAGTAACTCATTATGAACTAACGAGAAGCACTGATCTAAGGAGTTATATTGGATACAACATCTCTACTCACGAAGTGTACCCACCCCTTCTTCAAATCCTCTCGGTGCTAAACATAACTCCCCCACGGAGTCTTAAACATTCATTACATTCATTACTATAGGTTAAGGGAAAGCTACTTAGTACCACATCTCAACTAATGAAGTGTACTTATCCCTAGAGGTTACTTTTGAATACCACATCTAACCACACAAAAGGCATCTAACCACCAACCTATCTTTGGAAAGCTTATTGGGCATAGTGAAGTTGCTACTAAACACTTCATCTCAACTAACAATGAGTTTGCACCTCAAAATCCCCCTTTTCATACTAGGAATAGTAGGGATGGTCTAAACACTTCATCTCTACTCACAAAGAGTATCTACCCGACAATTCCCCATTTACATTCATTAGAGTGTTATTGAGAAAGCCTTTCAATAAACTCTGATTCATACATAGCCATTAACTTCATTCATTATTTCTAGGTGTGTGTGATTATATGTGAGAACACCTTTGACATAACCACTATCATTCATGACCTTGACGTTCTAGACATGATCATGCTATATTCATCAAAATTCACACACTATCATTCTTCACATATACATATACTTAATTTAGAAAAAGTATCATCAAGACACACATGCACAATGTCATAAGATATCATATGCATATTCATCATAACCTCATCTTACTTCACATTCAATGCCCTCAAGGCCAAAATCACAATATACATATATAATCATATACTTCAAGTAAACACCGCCACAATAAGTGAACCATACCACTAAAGATCTATTCAACAAAAACTAAGCAATATAGAACAACTTAGCCTTATTAAAGCTTTCACCACCTTTCCTCAATTTCTCCAATAATTGATCATTATATAGCATTAAAGGCATTAGCTAATCACAATATAACATAAAGAAACCATAGCTCTAGTATTATCTTATCATGTTCACCAAGCCCAATCCATAAGTCAAAAGTTGATAATTTGTATGATCATGGGTTCATTGAGTTTTTGAACTTAATATAATCAACTAACATCAATAATATCATATTTCATCCATTAAAACATTTTCAGGAAAGAACACATACTTAGAATTCGTAATAGAAGAATTTAGGATTTGAAACCCTCTTTGAAAAGCCTTTGGATTGGCTCCTTAAATGAGAAGAGAATCAAGGATGAACTACCATACCTTATATGAAGAAAAAAAAATGAAATTTGTTGACGAAATCACCTGAAACCTTCAACCCTATTTCTACCTTGAGTTCAAGCTTCCATGGAGTCTTGAGAGAGTTTTTCTTCAAAGAGGGTTTTAATTTGAATAGTGAAGTCTAATTCTAGGTCTTAGTGTTTAATCCCTCGTAAAATATCTACATAAACATGAAATAACCATCCATACTCATTAAAATACTTTGGTTGAAATTTGAAAAACACCGCAAGTTTTTCCGATTTGCAGGCAGTTTGCAGGCCCCAAACAATGCCCACCAATGACGAACCTTCGTTTGGACAACGTCCCATCGAAGGGGCTTCAAGGTTTGGGTATACAACTTCAAAACTTTAAGGCTTGCAGGCTCAATTGACGGACTATGTCGACAATCCATCGTTTGATCGACTAGCCGTCGATTGGTTCGTTGATAAACACTGCCAAAATATTGCTTGGCAGCTTCTAGCCTCTAAGTTGGGGTCCTCCTATAGGGCCCCTCATGGGTCCTTGGTGGATTCGTATTAGGACGTTAAACACCTAAACATTATAATCTTGGTCTTAGGGTCCTTCCCAATAAATTTGGACTCCAAAAAACTCACCAAACATGCAAAGTCACACTAGAAGACACATAAGCACATAGGTGTCTAATCGTCGAATGTCTTGGTCGTCCCTTGACGTTTTACTTGTAAGGTCAATAAACTAACTTCAAATGATAAAATTCATTACATAACATTATAAACTCATGAAACACATGCAAATCTCTAGATTGACCTATTTTATTTGGAAAATTCATACACGTCCGCTCAAGGCCAACAAAGTTCATTGAGTAGTTCTGCTGATGGTGTAGGCTCGGGGCGTGGCACCACCATGTGTAGAAAAGCGTCACACTTTTTAGATTATTGCTTTAGTGTTTTTTAGCATAGACTAGTGGATGCACTTAGTATTTAAGGTTCGACACCAATGGAAAGGTATAGGACGGCCCTGGCAGCGTGAGGCAAAACGTTCTATCATCACTATAGCTCTTAAGTGATGGTTGTCGGTGAGAGAAACTCCCACAGAAGTTATTGTATTTTATATACATCAGTTAATTGTATTTTCTTATTAATTTAAGAGTTATGTTGTATCATTATTATATACATAAAATTGACACCATGTATAAACAACTTTTATTTATATTGCACTTTTTAAAAACTTCTTTATATTGAATTGAGTTTAGTTAAGTACCAGGAGTTGAGTATTTTGAGTTGAATACCTTAAGTTGAGTATATTTAGTTGATTTGTGCTTAATAGAGTCGAATATCATATCATTGAAGTTGAGTAGCTAATACTTGAGTTTAGTATCTAATCTTTGAGTTGAGTATCTTATCTTTTAGTACTTCTTAGTTGAGTAAGTTTAGTAGGTTTGAGTATCCTTAAGTACTCCTTGAGTTGAGTAGGTTTGAGTATCCTTAAGTACTCCTTGAGTTGAGTAGGTTTGAGTATCCTTAAGCACTCCATGAGTTCAAGTTAAAGATTATGGTATACTTTAGAATTCCCCATAGATGATCGTACATTCCAAGTACTGAGCCATTTAGCATGCTTCTTCTCATGATGCAAATCCAGGTATTTGGGATCATCAATAGGAGCTTTGTTGATGTCACATGGAGTTCGAGTTAGAAATGGTGAGCCTTCTTGCTTCCGTAGGATTCCATCTACTTTAAGTTGTTAAGACGTTGTGGGTCTTGTCCCAACTTCCATCATTGTTATTTAGACGCTTCATAGATAGATAATAGTGTTTTAGAAATCTTCATTTATTTTGTTAAATGTTTTAAAGACTAAAGTTTCCTTTTATGTCGAGTTGTATGTATTTTATTATACAGAGTTCTCTTTGGACTTATAGTTTGTATATAAATTTTATGAACTTTTATTTCAATTTTAAGATTTTACATGCTTCAGTTAGTCTTTCGCTTGTATCAAGCCAAGATGAGGGTTCTCTTAGGGACCACCAATGGTTCTTGAGTGTCGGCCACGTCCAGGGTGTAGACTCGGGTTATGACAAACTTGGTATCAGAGCACATAGTTCAAGAGTTCTAGGGAATCTGTGAAGCCTTGTCAATAGGATCTTGTTTATAGTCTAGAAGGCCCCAATTCTTTAAATAAGGGACTACACGTATAGATAAGTTTCCCATCTTTCATACTCTTACTCATGCAATAGACTTATGTCATAGAGATTTATTCTAACTTGTTCATTCTCAGATTCATTCATTCGACTACCCATCATACTCCAGGTGAATGAATAGAAAAGTCAGTCCTTTATCAATGAATGGTTCTCAGAGAATTCTTGAGGAATTCATTAGACTCCAAAGGCGCTTGACAGAAGCCCAAGAGTATGTTAAGTGTTCAGTTTTAGAGAATGCCCTTATATTCATATGAATTGTTTATTTGAGTTAAAAGCGAGTTGTACTCTTCACCTTAAGCCTTGTTCCATCTGAGGTCCTTATTAGGAGGAATGTTTAGACTTGGGTAGATTTTTCACCCAAAGAGGTAGCATGACTTGTGAGATCCTGAGCAATAGTAGTGAAAGAGCCTAGAGCCCAGATTTATAAGAGGAAAGTATGCAGAGGTTTAGTAATCTTAGAAAGGGAGATAATGTTTTGAAGAGTTGTATTATTATAGTCATGCACCCAATAAGTTACTAATGAAGATTTTTCCCTTATGGATAGACTAAGAAGTGAAGAGTTGTGAATAGTTCAGGATGGGAGGTAGTGTAAGTGTTTCATGTCAATATCTTTTGGAGTATACCTTAAGTAGAAAGGGGTTATGATTATGTGTCATTGTTCTAGTAATGACCAAGTGTAAGTGGTAAATATAGAGAAGAGCAAGAGCATTCATAAAGTAATAGATCTAATTTAGGCTTATGAATTTTGAAAGGAGAACATTATGGTAGTCAGATGATGATAGAGTTATTTGAGAGATAATGCACAATAAGTGAGTAAGTATAATTTAAGTTGTCATGAGGTCCCAGTGGACAAGTGTTTCTAAATTGTCATAGTCGTATTGAGATATAGTATAGTAAGCGAGAAATCATATTGATATTCGGGTTTATTAATAAACATTAAGCTTGAATTTAAGGTGAGTGTGAGATTTTATCTTGGAAGACATGAAATAGGTAAGGAATTGTGGTGATGAGATATAATAAGTATGTGTGGTACAAGTGAGAGACCCTACCATTAGATAAGGGCAGCGAAGTGTGGCTATGTCACAAGAGTAAAAAGGGCGTAAAGAGAATGTACACATGTTAGAAATGTGGAATAGGTCCATAGCTTTCAAGTGCTAGTTTTAGACCTAAGGGGGAGATTAAAGTGAGAAAGCAAGGCAGTGTTGAAAATAAGATAGCAATGAGTTCCAAATTTATTGGGAGAATAAGGTCTTACTATAAGAAATAGTTAAATGAGAGCCCTTAGTTGGTTCCGAAGAAGTTGGTTAGTAGGAGTCCATGGAGTTGTTAGAGTACTAACCTTGAATGTGATGGTAAAGATTAATAGTCTTGGGATGAGATTCCCAAGAGAGAGGTACATGATATAAACTTAAGGATTCTGGTTAAAATTGAATTTAGTAAGAGCATACCAACAGATGGAGACCTTAGTAAGAGTAACCCATTCTATACCAAGTATAGTCGTCATTCGAGGACGAATGATCTCAATATGGAGATATTGTAACTCACCAAAAAAATTAACTAAGACTCAAACCGCTCTTCGTAGTAAGTTAAATTTTTGTAAGGAATTCAAAATTTCTTGAGTGATAAGGTAACTAGATGTAGCACCTTAAGTTAAAACAAGAACCAAAGAGAAAAACATTCAAGTCATTCTTATGTTCTTCTTATTTTTTGGGTCAACTTCACATGGCCATAACTTTTAGTAAAGAACAAGTAAGGAGATACATACGATATTACATTAAAGCCTTTTGAGTCCTCTTTCCAACGCCACAAATTTTATTCAATTTCGAGCTCTGAGTAAAAAGTTATGATGGATTTACTAACGTTGTTTTATTTATTTATTTAGGGGTTTTTTTGTCCTAAAAACCCTTAGGAGATCATCTAAATTGCCCTAATGTGTAGAAAATCAATTTTCACAAAGCAAACCCTCTCAATCACTCCAAATATTCTACTCTCGAGAATATCAAGAATAGCTAAGGCTAGGGTTCATCTTTCAAGGTTTTCCTTCAAGATCTTCAAGAAGATGATTCATTCAAGTATGTAAGCTTCCATAGTGTAGGATTTGTTCATCCACACGCCAATCGTGTTAATTTAAACTTTAAATTCATTCCAATAGTCGAAGATTTGATATTATTGATATGTATTCATGAATTTCCTTTCATTCTTAAATTGGGCTGAGAATAAGGAGTTTCTGAGGTTAATGTGTCGATTTATAGAGTGGTTAGAGTTATATTCTAGTGGTATCTAATATAAGGAGATAATGAGAGAAAGTTGGATCTAGGACAATTGGGGTTAGAAAACGAAGAAGAAATTTCGCCGGTCGATATCTGGAGGTGGTTGCACGTCGTGGGGCAGGTTCCCTAATTGGGGAATTTATGTTTTGCATAGCGAAGCTGACATGAGGTGTTTTGCCTCAAAAGACGTTTTTGAAACCAAGTTTTAATAGCCTCTCTGCGTCGCAGACCCACTCTCAAATATTGGTTTTCAGCCTTTTCTCATGTTTAGCTCTAAAATCATTCCTAAATATTGTGAGACCTTTCCTATCACAAATCACAACCATAAATTCAAGGTAGAGTTGAGAGTCAAGTCTTGCTAGTTCTTTCGAACTGTTTTTCAGAATATTCCTTTTGGTTTTTTTTGGAGGAGTCTTTTACAAATTCTAATAACTTGTTTCAAGACTCGAGCAAGTGACCATGAGAGTGAGACGACTGTATTATTGAGTCTACTTTGTCATCATGAGATCCTTTACTCTTGAATTCATAATTGACATTCAAGAGAGAGTTAAGAGTAGAGGTCTAGGAAATCTTTGAGTTAAATGAGAATCCTTTGAGGTCAACTATTGATTTAAACTATGTTTTGATGAAATAAGTAAAAGAATGAGAAGAGTCTTATACATGAGCTCCATGTAGTTATGTAGAACTTTGTGTCGAGTCGTTCATGACCATAACTTCCGGATGGACTCCATAAATTTTAGTCTCATGGAGAGTTGAAGTATCTTCAAGTTCTAAGTCTTGAGTATTGAGTTCCTAAACCTTTAGAGATTATATTCTTAATTATGGGACCACTATATGTTCCCGTGAAGGCCTTGAGTTTAGTAGTTCATGCCCATAATCCGAATGAACCCTCCGAGTCGAGATTTATTGAGATGAGTATTATTGTTGACTCCTTGAGTTGTGGAGATGTGGAGTTCCAATTATTTGTTCTATGTATCGATATTGAAAACCTTAAATTGAGTAGTTCATGTTCATGTTTCGGCATGAACCCCATTTTAAGAAGTCTTTTTACATATTGTTTTAAAACTGTTGAGAAAGAGTATAGTTGAAGTTCTGCTCTTGAAAAACGTATATGGGAACTAAGTATTTCCAAAGAGATTTAAAATATTTCCACACTTAAATAAAAACGGAAAGTGATATTTCCAAAGAGATTTCGGGCTAGTTTTTAGAAAAGAGTGACCGCTTTCTAAATAAAGCAAGCGGGGATACTAATATTTCCAATAGAGCCTTTGAGATAAGCTTTTGAACACTAATCGCAAATCACAGAAAGAAGTATGTGTTTAAAACATAAGATCTAGTATATTTTGGGAGTAGTATTGAGCACCAATATGGTGGAGAGTTAGACAACTCACAACCCCCATAACCATGTAGCCACCATGGATAGAAAAGGGTCATACTTTTTAGATGATTCCTTCAGTGCTTTTTAGCATAGACTAGTGGATCCATTTAGTAGTTCAGGTTCTATACTAATGTAAAGTATAGAACGGCCATGGCAGCATGAGGAAAAATGTTGTATCATCACTATAGGTCTTAAGTGATGGTTGTCGGCTAGAGAAACTCCACAAAATTTATTGTATTTTTATATACATCGGTTAATTGTATTTTCATATACATTTCAGAGTTATGATGTATCCTTGTCATATACACAGAGTTGACATTATGTTTACAAACAACTTTTCTGTATATTGCACTTGTTTTAAATTGCTTTATATTGAAGAAGTTTAGTTAAGTACCAAGAGTTGAGTATTTCAAGTAGAGTACCTTAAGTTGAGTATCTTGAGTTGATTTGTTCTTCATTGAGTCGAGTATCATATCTTTGAAGTTGAGTATCTAATCTTTCAGTTGAGTATCTAATATCTGAGTTGAGTATATTATCCTTGACTACTTCTGAATTGAGTAAGTTGAGTAGTTTTGATTATCCTTGACTACTCATTGAGTTGAGTAAGTTTGAAAATAGGTAAGAATTTTTTCATTTTTATCAAGTTCAAGATTATGTTATGCTTTACAATTTCCCTTACATGCTCATACATTCCACATACTGAGCAATTTGTCCTGCATCTTCTTATGATGCAGATCGAGGTATTCACGATTATGAACAGGAGCTTCGTTGATATCACATGGAGTTTGAGTTAGTTATGGTGAGCCTCGTTGCTTCCAGATGATAACATTTACTTTCAGTTGTTAGGAGGTCATAGGTCTTGTCCCGACTTCCATCATTATGATTTAGAGGCTTCATAGATAGATTGTAGAGTTTTAGAAGTCTTCATTTATTTTATTAAATGTTTTAAAGACTAAAGTTTCCTTTTATGGCGAGTTGTATGTATTTTATTATAAAGATTTTTTTTTTAACTTAAAGTTTATATTTAAATTTTATGAACTGTTATTTCAGTTTTAAGCTTTTGCATGTTTAAGTTAGTCGTCTGCTTGTAGCCAGCAAGGATGAGGGTTTGCTTGTGGACCAATAATTGTTCTTGAGTGCTAGCCACGTCCAGGTTATAGATTCGGGTCGTGACAATATTTGATTTAGGTGAGGTCTTCTGTAGTCTGGTAATGGATGAAGGATTTGATTATAAATTTAATCATTTGGATGGATAGCCAAGACGGTAAGGATTTTGTACAGCTGTACATAATCAAATTTGGGCAAGTAGAACTCTATAAATGATTTTAACGTGAAATGGTGGTTTTAGAACATCAAGGATTGAGGAAGTGTTGTGAATAGGAAACTTTTAACACAAATTTTGAGTTTCTATCTCCGTGCAATCTGCCACAATGGGATTATTTCCACAATGGCAGGCCGAGCCAGTCATTAGTAATAATAGGAAAAGTCCCAAAAACGTTAATTTTTCTTTTGGAAACTTCTTTCTTCGAGAGAAAAAGGCAACCTAGGCCTACTTATTCTTGTTTATCACTAATTTTCTCACTAAAGGAAAGTTAATTACTCCCCTAATTCGTAAATTGATTCATAAAAGTTAGAATTTTTGTTATTTATCCTGGGGGTGGGGGGAGTTTTGACTTGAATTTAATGGTGGAGAAAGCCCTAGTTGGGTGTTAGGATCATTCAATTGACCAAGGGTTAGTATTTTCATATAATCTAGGTAAACTAGTCCAGTGTTATTGATCTTTTTCATTAATTACATGTTTTAGACTATGAAAAAGTTGGGACACTCCAAAAGGGAAAGCTTAAGTTCCTTAAGAGTGTTTAGGCTTGGTTTCGAGGTAAGTTATGATTTGGTTTCCCGTCTGTGTTATACGTACCTGCTACATGCTCCATTTTATTCATTCATGTATGTGAATAAGTAAATATGAAATTAATCTAATCAAAGGACTATTTGTGATTTGACGCATGCAATGTGTTGGGTTTTGGGCTTTTTTACCTTCCTATGTGGATGAATAAAAGTCCAAGGTTTTGGGTCTTCCATCCTTTTCTTTTGTGGATACAATTAGCCCAAATTTGACAAGCTCACTTTTGCCCATAAGACCAATATTATGGTGCATATGTAAGACTTCCTTTTAGGTCTTATTTGAAGAATCAGAAGAGTTTGAGAGCAGCAAATATAGAGAGAAAAGTGAGAAAATGCAGATTTTCGTACAATCCATAGCAGCCAATTTTAAGTCGCGATTCCCACTTTGTTTATTGTACGATTGAGCTGATTTTTAGACAGCATGTTCCTTTCAACTTAATATTTGATTGGAAACTGAGAGAGAGTGATTTGGAGTCCTGTAGCTCTAGATTTTAGCTCGTGAACAGTAGCAGTCATTTGGGTATTATAGCTCCTTTTGTTTCTCTAGTTTTTGGTGTTATATTGTAGTTGTGTTGCTCATTGTTTGGCACTTTATTGGTGACGATTTTGGAGGACACTTTTGTAAATCTTGTGTATTATAGTGTATCTTTGGTCTTGTGGTTTTTACTCTTCACACCGAAGAGATTTTCCACGTTAAATTTGGCGTCTCTTGTGTTGATTTATTTTTCTTGCTTGGCTGGTTTGTTTGCTCCACCAAAATATTGTATTCTTGCATTTTTTTTTCTTCTCTTGGTTCAAGTAGAAGGGAAAGTTTTGACTTGGGTTTCTTTCCCTATCGCCTTTGTCGTGCACATATCTATTTTGTGCTTACCTTTACCAACACAATGAACCTGTTACCTAATTGTACAGTAAAAAATTTAAATCATTAATTGTTGTGCTGATTGTGGTTGTGGTTGTGGTTAATTGGATTGAGTATCACGTTCAGACACATTATTTGATCAGGTGTTACGTTCTGACACATTGTTAGATCAGGTGTCACGTTCCAACACATTAAAATTTTTAGTGTGGGTTCCATGAGAGAACCATTATTGAAGGTAAAATTTCAAACACATTAATAAATTTATTTTATAGCCCTAATAAGTGCATATTTATATTTTATATGTAAGTTATAAGTATTTACTTACATATTCACGATCAACTTTGTTCAAACAGATAATTATTTTTTATGACTTTGCATTGTCTTGGAAGAACTATTTTATTACTCTTACAAAACTTATTTACATGAATTGCATTTTATAATGCTTTCAAATTTTTTTATGATCACTTAAATAATATAGATGTATTTTTATATCATTAGTTTAACTCTTTAGACCATGTTTGAGAAACTATCACCATCTATGATCTATTAATGATGGCTCTTTAGCCTTTGAACACAACGAGATACTTCTTTAAGTATGTCTTAGTTCATTATGAAATCTTATTAGATCATGTGTGAGCACTCATCACCATCCATGATCACTTTTACTCTTACACTCATTTTAGTTGAGAAAACCTTTCAATCTATTATCATTGTACGTGAGAAAATCTTTCACATTATACATTCATACTTAAATAATATAGCTAATGTGGGTAAATCCTTCCACAACAATACTATATACAAATCAACATACATACGCTTTACTCTAAAAGCCCCAATAATCATAATTCATCAATTATGCTCTACTCTCAAGCCCTACTAGTCATAACTCATCATCTTAGCTTTTACTTTAGAAGCCCCAACAATCATCATTCATCATGCATACCTTACTCTAAAGATATTCTAATCACATGCTTACTTCTTATGCAATCCTAATCATATATCATCATTGGGGGTGGAAAAATGGGTAAATAATATAGGCATCCATCCATATTACCCATTTAAAATGTGTTGGATACCCAATGCTTTCAAAATGAGTCAAATATGAGTCCAACTCATAATACCCATTTAAAATATGGGTACTTAGGGTAAAATGGGTAAATTATAAAGAAAGTCTATTCACTGTAACAGGGAAAATAGGGTTGAAAATTTAATCTCACACGAACAAAATTGCCTCAGCTTTTCATCATCTTCCATCAACCAAGTTGTTCAGCTCCGACGATTTCTCCGGTGAGGCTTTCTCATTTCTCTTTACTTCTGTCTTCCTCTCTCTTTTCTCCTTTTCTATTTGTTGTTGTTGTGGTGGTATTTTGATTTGCTTTTTTGATTGAAGGCCAAAGAAGTGGTTCCCTCAATAGTGTGAAACAGATATGGATGATCCACACATAGTCTGAAAAGCTAAAGTAACTTTTGGTTCATTTCATATTCTTACCTTATAGATTCTGTTGTTATGAGTTGATTTTGTTATTTGTATGTATGGCTCAGTGTTTATGATTTATAAAATTAGGGTGATATGTCGATATAAGGCAATGAAGAGTGTTATGAACAAAGTACTGCAACTTCATTGATATGAACAAAAAGGAAAACATCTGTTGTTTGGGATTATTTTATTAGAATTAAGCCTAATTCTATTGACGGAAAGTATGAAGTTGAATGCACAATTTGTAAAAAAAAAAATTGCAATGGGCCCTACATTTGGAACAATAAATCTAAAGCGTCATTTGGAGAAACATCACCCCGATAAGGCTAAAGAGGGTCAAAATGAGCTAATTGATCAAAAAACTTATGGAGAGAAGATGTCATTGTCTATATGTAGGCATATTATGCTTTCAGTTTTGTAGAACACAAAGGCATCAGGGATATTCATTCGTATTTAAATCCAATAGCGAGGCATATATCAAGAGACACAGCCAAGTCGGATATATTAAATTTGTATGCTAGAGAAAAAGAACTTCTAAAAGCTGAACTTGCATTGATTTCTAGTAGAGTGTGTTTGACATCTGACATGTGGACTTCAGTAGTATCTAATGGCTATATGTGTGTAACAACTCATTATGTGGACGTAAATTGGGTTCTTCAGAAAAGGGTTTTGAGTTTTCGTCATGTTCCTCCCCCACATTCGGGTGTAGTTTTAGGTCATTTATTGATTGATTTTCTGAAAGTGGGGAATCGAAAAGAAAATCTCCGCCCTAACTTTAGATAATGCTACTTACAATAAAGGTGTGGTTGATGTTTTGAAGAATCATTTGTCTTTGACGCGTTCACTAGTTTGTGGGGGAAAGTTTCTTCATGTTCGTTCTGAAAATCTCGCTCTTAACTTAATTGTTAAGGCGGGTTTAGTGAAGGTTGATGCAACTATTGGAAAAGTTAGAGAAGGTGTTAAGTATATCAAGAATTAAGAAGTAAGACTAGAAAAATTTGCGGAGTGCCTTAGTAACCTTGGTATACCATGTTCTAAAAAAACTGCGCCAAGATGTTCATATTCGATGGAATTCAACCTGCCAAATGATTGAAAGTGCTCTTTTGTATCAACAGGCATATATTCATTATGACTTGATTGATCCTGATTTTAGACATGGCCTTTTTGAAGATGGGTGGAAAAAAGGTTGATATTGTAGCTACATTTTTTAGGCCATTCTATGATATCACAACTTTATTTTCTGGATGCAAGTACCCCACAACAAATTTTATCTTCCTAAGATATGGAGAATTGAAATGCTATTGGTAGAACACAAAAGCAGTAAAGATCCAATGATTACTGAGATGGCCACTTCTATGTTAAAGAAGTTCAAAAAATATTGGGAGCCATATAACATCATTTTATCTATAGCAATGGTTCTTGACCCGCGATATAAACTGAATTTTGTTACGTTTTGTTTTCAATGCTTAATTCTGATACTACTAATCAAAAAGTTAAGGTTATCAAAGATAATTTAAAGTTATTATTCGAAGAGTACTTTATACCATCTATCACAACCTCGTTGTCAACTTCATTACCAAAGGAGCATGCTTGTAGTAGTAAATATCAAATGACTGAAGCACTTGAGGAGTTTGATATGTTTCAAAGTCAGTTAGAGTCGAGTACCAGTAAAACACAATAAGAGTTTTATTTGGAAGAAACTAACGTTCATCGTAAAACAAATCCTAATCTCGATGTACTTGGATTTTGGAAGGATGACAAACTAATTTATCCAGAACTTTCATTAACGGCACAGAATGTTTTGAGTGTGCCCATCACTACAGTAGCCTCTGAATCTGCATTTAGCACCGGAGGTCGTGTCATTGGAAAGTTTCATAGTTCTATTCTTCCCGTTGAGGCGAAACTATGTACTAGGGATTGGATTTGTGGACAAGAAGGTAAATTTATCTTCTCTAGTTTCATTCGTTTAATTTTATATAGTGAATTTGCGTTTAGAACTATAATGACTTGTCTTTTTAAAAATTGTTGAAGATCTTGATGTATCGAATCAGATTCTGATGAAGATGAGATTGTTGTTGACCTTCAAACTTATGTTGATAAACTTAGAGGTAAGACTTTGAGAGCAACTCACATTTTTCTGTTTTGACACTAACAAACTTGTTCAGTTCTTATATGTTTTGACAATTTGTTTGATGAGGCAACTATTTTGCGATGGATTAATAATGTGACTACAAAGGGAAATGTAAAAGAACTTGTGTTAAAATTTCGTCTTGGTAAGCCATATGAGTTACCGTATTGTCTTGAAACGTATCAATCGTTGCAAGTTTTGAAACTACTCTTGTCTGGGAATGTACTTAAACTGCCAAACTCTGTGGGATTTTGTCAGCTGAAATTGCTTCATCTTGAGCAAGTCCAGTTATCAGATGAGCGTTTGATTAGTTGCATAGTGTCGAAATGTGATTTTCTCAAAACATTGATCTTTGAAGATTTTACTGTAGGAGATATGACACTACTTGATATTGCTTCCATGTCTCTTATAAGCCTTACTTTACGAATTAACATTTCTGTGGTATATTAGATATCTAAAAGTTTCTGCATTCCTACGATCATATTTTTTTTTTTATGTCAGATCTTCACATCTCAAAGGACAATCCACAATAGCATAAATTACTAAGATTCTGTGGAAATTTCGTTGGAAGTGTTGGCCTTGTAGGTGCAACATCTTCGTCTTTTTAGAGTTAACATGCTGCGAGGATCTCCAGTTGATCAGGTGGCGGAAGCTGGATTAACACCATCTCATATTGCAGCAACAATATTTAACATACTTGGACAAACCATGGAGGCTTTAGAGGTCATGAATACCAGGTTCACCACAACATGGAAGAGAATCCTAATTCATGTGTTATCTGATAAATTGGTCCGGAGAACAAATGGAATCATATATATTCTGTATAAATAGCTCTCTGTTCTTCGTGTTTTGAGGTTGTCTCGGGTTATATTCTATTAGCATGAACTGAGAATCTGAGACTAACATTCAAGAACAGAGAAAATCCATTGTAAATACACAATGATTATGCCATCATATAATTTAAAATAATATCAAGTTTGAATTGTAGTGTTTGGGCAAATTTAAAAAATATCAAGTTTGAAATTGTAGTTTTTGGGCCAGATAACACATTTGACAAGACTGTTCCAGTCACAATTGTCTGATTCAGTTATCTTCATTATCAAAATTGATCATTTAATGTATTTAAATGCTTAATGAGTCAGTCATTTTTGAGCTCCTTCAGCATGTGAGTGTTGGGCTACTGTCCATGTTCCGGCCAAAGGCCCATGGCCTAATCCTACTTGGAAAAGGATTGGAATTATTCTCTTTATTTGGTTTCCAATTCTATTAGGAAAAGGATTGGAATTGTAATTCTATTTGTAGTTTGTTTGGGCTTTGTAAGGAAAAACACAACTCTATAAATAGAGGATGGTCTTGAGAGAATAATTCAATTGCTCATTGATATTGTCTTTGAAAGACATTAGAACATAAGAGAGGTTTTTGAGAGAGCTTTCAACAAGAGAAAAGAGAGAAGAAAAAGGGTTCTTTTGATGCAGTCTTTTTCTCTGACAAGCAACGTTCAGATCTTGTTTCCCAATTAACTAACCGTAGGATCGGGCTGATATTTTTACTGAGTGTTTCTGACATCTTCGTAGGTGATTTGAACGGTGGAGATCGGATTCGAATGTCATAAAGATTCTATTTTAGGTCCCGAACAAAAGCTTAGTTTGGGTGGTGTTTCTTTCTATTTATCTTTTGTTGGTGTAGCTATTATTTGTTCTTTTTTGGCACTTGTTGTGCATCCATTAGAAGAATATTTATAACCCTCTTATTGTTATAGTGAAGAAATTCGGATCTTGTCGATTCCGTGGTGGTTACCTTCGGTTTGAAGGGTTTTTTCCACGTTAAACTTGGTGTTCTTTATTGTTAGATTGTCGTTTTAATCTTTTTCGTCACAACAATTGGTATCATAGCTAAGGTTATCTATATAGAGGGGAATATGAGCAAGATGGTATGTCTAAACGGACGAAACTACAATATATGGATAAGCAAGATGAAAGATCTATTTTTCATGAAGAAGATGCATCATCCAGTTTTTTCTGCTCATACACCCGAGAATGTGACCGATGAAAATTGGGAATTTGAGCACCAACAAGTATGTGGATATATAATACAATGGGTTGAAGATAATGTTCGCAACCATATTGTGAATGAGACACATGCTAGAACATTGTGGGAAAAGTTGGAGATGCTTTACACTTCAAAAACTAGCAATAACAAGTTGTCCTTGTTAAAGCAATTGATGACCTTTAAATACAAGGAGGGCAGTCTTATTCTTGATCATATAAATGATTTTCAGGGTATTCTTGATCAGCCATCAGGAATGGGTGTTAATTTTGATGATGAAATACAAGGACTTTGGCTTATTAATACTCTACCGGATTCTTGGGAAACTCTTCGTGTTTCTTTAACAAATTCTGCCACTGGTGGAAAGGTGACTATGGAATATGCAAAGAGTGGTGTGTTGAATGAAGAGGTTAGAAGAAAATCTCAAGACACATCTTCACATTCAGATGTTTTATATACAGAAAATCGAGGGAGACATAAGATAAGAGATCCGAGGAGTAGAGGTAAAAGCAGAAGCAAATCAAAATTCAAGAATCCAAATATTATATGTTATTATTGTGGAAAGAAAGGACATATTAAAAGATTTTGTAAACAATTGAAGCAAGATCATATAGAAGGGAAAAAGAAAGAAAATAATAAAAATAATGTTGTTGGTGTTGTCCAAGATGACCTTCTCTTCGCTTGTGATAAAGACGTCATCAATTTTGTATCTCAAGATACAAGTTGGATAGTAGATTCTGGAGCCACATCATATGTCACACCAAGAAAAGATACTTCTGTTAACTCTGGGGTGTTAAAGATGGGTAATGCAGGTAAGGTTAAAGTGTTCGGTGTTGTCACTGTTTGTTTGAAAACCAATACTGGTTCAACGTTGTTCCTTCAGAATGTCAAGCATGCTCCAGACATTCCCTTAAATTTGATCTCTGTAGGACAACTAGATGATGATGGCTATCATAATAACTTGTTCAATGGCCAATGGAAGCTCACCAAAGGCTGATTGCTTTTAACTTGAGGAAGAAAACATTCAAATTTATACGTGACACAAGGATCGATTCTTGGTGACTCTATAAATTTGGTGAAGAGCGAGACTTCATCAGAATTGTGGCATAAGAGGCTTAGTCATATGAGCGAGAGGGGGACCACATGTTTGGATAAGAAGAATTTGCTCGCTGGTATGAAACAAACCAAGGTGAAAAGATGTGTTCATTGCTTAGCAAAGAAACAGAAAAAATGTTTCTTTTCACAGTCATCCTCCTTCAAGAAAGTCTGAGCTATTGGAGCTAGTACACTCATATTTGTGTGGTCCTTTCAAAGTGAAGTCAAAAGGTGGTGCACTTTACTTTGCTACTTTTATTGATGATCATTCTCGCAAGATTTGCGTATATCCTTTAAAATCCAAAGATCAAGTGCTTGATGTGTTTAAACAGTTTCAAGCCGTATCTGAGAGACAAACGAGAAAGAAATTAAAATGTATGCACTGATAATAGTGGTGAGTATATTCAGAGGCTAAACTTCCAAATTCTTTTTGGGCTGAAGCACTTAACACTGTTGATTATGTTATCAATTTATCTCCTGCTGTTGCTTTGGGTGGTGATGTTCCAAACAGAGTTTGGATTGATAAGGATGTCTCTTATGATCACTTGAAAGTGTTTGGGTGTAAATCTTATGTGCATGTTACAAAAGATGAGAGGTCGAAATTGGATGTTAAAACTAAGCAGTGCATCTTCATTGGTTATGGTCAAGATGAGTTTGGATATCGCTTTTATGATCTAATTGATAAGAAGCTCATTAGATGTCGTGATGCTGTCTTCATCTGAGAAACCAGATTCTCAGATTCATGAGAGCTTAGTTGATGTTGATCCAATTCCTATTGTTGATACATCTTCTGCACATAAAGTAACCCAAGATAATGATCCAGATAATGATCAGAGTGTAGAAACTATAGATGTTCCTACTGATGATGTTATGGTTGATAATCAACCAACTCATGGTGAGTTGATCACTTCGGATGCTCCAGAAACCTCTTGTAGAAGATCTACTAGAGAGAAACAAAGTTCAACACGTTATTCTCATGATGAGTATATTCTATTGACTAACACGGGAGAATCTAAAGGTTATGACGAAGTCATGTTAGATACTCATAGAGATAAGTGGAAAGAACTCATCGTAGACAAGCATGAGTTTTGTAGAAGTATGGCAGGCATGAAACCTGTAAAGAGTTCGTCCACTTGAAGTCCATTTGGCCCCTTGGCTGGAGGAGGAGTTTGTTGGGCTATTGCCCATGTTTCATCCAAAGGCCCATGGCCTAATCCTACTTGGAAAAGGATTGAAATTATTCTCTTTATTTGGTTTCCAATTCTATTAGGAAAATGATTCGAATTGTAATCCTATTTGTAGTTGGTTTATGCTTTGTAAGGAAAAGCACAACTCTATAAATAGAGGATGGTCATGAGAGAATAATTCAATTTTTCATTGATATTGTCTTTGAAAGACATTAGAACATAAGAGAGGTTTTTGAGAGAGCTTTCAACAATAGAAAACAGAGAAGAAAAAGGGTTTTTTTGCTGCAGTATTTTTCTCCGACCAGCAACATTCAGATCGTGTTTTCTGATTAACTAACCGTTGGATCAGGATGCAATTTGGACTGAGTGTTTCTGACATCTTGGTGGTTGATTTGAACGGTGAAGATCAGATTCGTAAGCCAGCAAGATCCTATTTTAGGTCCCGAACAGAAGCTGGGTTTGTGTGGTGTTTCTTTCTATTTATCTTTTGTTGGTGTAGCTATTGTTTGCGCTTGTTATGTACCCATTAGAAGAATATTTGTAACCCTCTTATTGGTATAGTGAATCAATTCGGATCTCGTCGATCCCATGGTGGTTACCTTCGTTTTGAAGGTTTTTTTCCACGTTGAACTTGGTGTTCTTTATTGTTAGATTTTCGTTTTCATCTTTTTCGTCACAACAGTGAGAAACTTGACTCATGGAATAATATGGGTAACATAGATACCAATATTATCCATTAGGTAACTCATTTTTTACCCATTTAAAATATGATTCAAGTCGAATATTTTATCCATATATGTTTTACTCGTTTTCGATCGACTTATATTCGACTCGAACCGCTCGTTTACCACTCCTAATCATCATATAGGTTCAATCTCAAAAATTACTAAATCATAATTCATAATACATACTTGAACTTAATCAATTCATATCTCTACGCTATACTCTAAAGCAATTTACAATGTATATAATCAATCCAAGAAGAATACATCTAAATCCTCAATTTCCCCCTTTCATGGCATAAAACCCACTTACATAATTTCATCTTTCTAGACATGTGTTAATCATGGGTACATGTAAATCAATTCTAACAACATGAAATTCTATCAATTCAACCATAAAACAATCATAATCCACTCAAGGTGGAATAAAGATTTGACATGACCTAGTTTGAACTTCTCTTTCTTAGTCTTCTCCTCCTCCTCCTCCTCCTCATCCTTCCTCTTAATGGAACCCTATTCATTTAGTGAGTTTGAGAGGATGAGTCAAATGACATATTAGGGGTCTAAAGTACTTATATAGATTGTTTATATTAGGTTAATACGACCCCACTTAAGTCTAAAAAAATCCCGAAATTAAAGGACTGTTAAGTCCTTAACTAATCTGTCTCATTGTCCATCCATGAGACACCGCTGACGAGGCATAGGTTGTCCTACAGACAGTCCTATTGGGGCGTGTTTTTGTGTTCAAAGAGTTAGAAAAAAGGGGTGTGGGTCTACGACCCCTAACCACGAAGCGTGGACTCATCCACGGGGTCTGGGTCCTATCCGTGGTTACTGCCTTAGAAAGATTCCTAGGGTGGTAATCCACGAGCCCCACTCACGGGGCGTGGTTGGACCTCTCGTGGTGACACCTAAAATTTGTAAAGTTGATAAGTACCCTCTTTTGGATAGGGGGTGTTACAGGAACCAACATTTATATAACCAAAAAATATGGTAGGTGTACATTCCAAAATTGGACATAATACTCGATTTTGGCTGTTGTTTAAGGTAAAATTTCAAACACATTAATAAATTTATTTTATAGCCTTAATAAGTTCACATTTATATTTTATGTGTAAGTTATTAGTATTTAGTTACATATTAACGATCGACTTTGTTTAAACACATAATATTTATTTTATGACTTTGCGTTCTCTTGGAAGCACTATTTATAACTCTTAAAAACATTATTTTTATGAATTGCATACTACAATGCTTCAAATTTATTTTATCTTCACTAAAAAGTTATAAATATATTTTTTATTTTGTTGGTGCGATTGATGAAACAAATAAAGAAGGAGATGTTCCTAATGTGGTGCAACAAGCATATCGTATTCACTAAGGATTAACATCTCAAAATGTCTTAACTTCTTGTGATTTTGATATGTGATTTACCTTTGTTGCTGCTGGTTGGGAAGGTACTGCACATGAATCTAAAGTACTTGAGAATGAACTTGTTGAAACAACGTCAAAATTTCCATTTCAGCACATGGTAAGTTTAAATTACATTCTTAGAATAATATTATTTATTTACACAAAGTTGTCTCATTTACGTTACATATGTTTTTAGTTATTCTTTATAAAATGTTCCCTGAAAGATAAATATTACGTCACTGATGTTTATTTTCAAAATACGAAAGAATTTTTGCTCCATACGAAAGACTACGCTATCATTTGAAAGATTATAGAGGAAGTGAAGAAGAGCCTCATAATGCCAAAAAACTATTTAATTATTGGCATTCATCTTTGCTCAATGTGATTTAACAGAATTTTGGAGGTCGAAAAATAGATTCAGAATGCTGAAACAAGGCACTAATCATTATTATATTAATACACAAGTGGAAATCACTACTAAAAATCTGCAAAAAGGAGACGGAAAAAAGAAACACAGTCCGCTTTTTTAGCCAAAAATGATGAAAATATGACGCAATTACTTCGTTTTTTTTGGCTCAACGCTTTCCCAAAAGCAACGGACAGTGTCGTTAAAAGGTGACGAGTTGCGTCATATTTTAATTTTATTTTATTTTTAGAATTCTATTTTTAAATAAGCGACGAACTCCGTCTCTAAATTGTAATTATGAATTTTTTTATTTCCAAAAGGCGATGCAGTCCGTTGCTTTATGGAAATTTTATTTTTGAAAATTCCATAAAAGCGACGGAGATAAGGGCATTGTCTGTCGCTTTTCTGGAATTTATATTTTGAAAATCAAGAAAAATGATAGACAAAATCATGTTGTCTGTCGCTTTTCTGGGTTTTAAAAAATATTAAAACCCTGGAAAGCGATAGAATAAGGCACAATGTCCGTTTCTTTTCTGGGTTTTTAAAAACATTAAAACCAAGAACTTAAAAACCCATACCTTATAGATGAAGAATCAACGAAAATTGGATGAAAAGCTTGAAGTCTTCGTATTCTTCCTTAAGCTCATTGTTCTTCAATGGGGTTTGGAAAAGAGAGCGTTTCTTGAGAGATGAGAGAAATTTCGTTTGAATCTGATTTGGACGTGTCAAACTGGTTTAAAACTGACCTAATATCCATATAAATTCGTCCTATGAATTACCCAAAAACCTCCACTTAAATGGGTCTTTTTAAGAAGTTAAATTACCAAAAATACGATTTTAACGATTCTAGGAAGTGGTTGCGCGTCGCGTGGCCAATTCCCGTTATTTTTCTGAAATTTAAGGTTGAGGCAGTGAAGTGCATGTCATCCTCGCGTCTCTAGGATGACTCTCAATTCTTGAGAAAGTAACATGCGTGACAGGCTCGCGTCGCACACCCTAAGCTCCCATCTTGTTCGCGCAGGCTGCTTTTGCAGCCTACCTACCCATGTTGGGGTCCTCCCCAAGGACCCCTAGGCTGGTCCTTGGGGTGTCGTTACCGGACGTTTGGAGACTTTGTACTACATACTACCTATCCAAGGTCTCTTTACAAGTTTTAGACTTCATTTGACACCTCCAAACCTTCACCAAACATAGGGACGTTAACTAGTTCAAATTAGCTAGTTTCCAGAAGTCAAGGTATTTCTTTGTCATTTTGGCTCTACCCTTTTCCAAATGAGTTTATTACATTAATACAGGTCTGAAAATATCATTTTAAACATTATTAACTAGATTAAGCTATAGTCTAAGTCATGGCATTTCCGGAGTGTTACATTATCCCCACTTAGGAACATTCGTCCCCGAATGACACAAAAATCTTTTGGAGGGTAGGAATAGACTCAATACTAGCATCCCAACCAATTGACAACATAAAATCATAATGAGTTACATCTCATAGGAGTAATTGAAAACACCTTACAACACATACCATAACATTACACATAGAACTCAATTCACGATGCACAAACATGTAACAACTCAATATTCATAAGACATAGTGAGGAATTTCCTTCTCAACATTATCATAAGCTCAAAATGCATCAAAGAGTTACCATGCTATCATTCTTCTCAAGACAATCACAAAACAGCAAAATCTCATGAAGACACATGCATACATATTTCACATAAGTGCAAGAATAGAGTATGAAGACATTTTCTCTAAACTCTAGTTGTTTCAACTTTTACCAAACATGCACCTATTTTGGAAAACAAATTAATTTCATGATTATGCATTACTTTCACTATTATGAGGTATGCATAACCTCAAGTATAAATACATGAGGGTAGTGGGACTTCATGTCGGCTTCAGCCTCCCATGTTGCACCCTCAATAAGATGGTTCCACCATAGAACCTTTACAGAGGCAACCTCCTTGTTTCTCAACTTCTTTACTTGGCGATCTAGGTTCTCAACTGGAACCTCTTAATAGGAGAGATTCTCATCCACCCCTAAACCTTCTATTGGTAGAATAGACATCGGGTCGCCTATGCATTTCTTGAGCATAGAAACATGAAACACCGGATGAACCGAAGATAGTTCACTAGGTAGTTTCAACTCATTAGCAACCTTCCCAATTCGTTGTAAAACCTCATAAGGACCAACATACCGGGGACTCAACTTCCCCTTCTTACCAAACCTCATCATTCCTTTCATAGGTGAAATCTTCAAGTAGACATAATCACCTATTTCAAACTCAAGATCTCTTCTTCTATTGTCGGCATTTGACTTTTACCGACTATAGGTTGTCTTTAATATATCTCTTATGATTCAAACCTTCTCTATAGCCTCATAGATTATCTGTGGACCAAGGAGCAAGGACTCACCAACCTCAAACCATCCAACCGGAGATCTACACCTTCTACGATAAATAGCTTCAAAAGGTGCCATGGAGATACTCAAATGATAGCTATTGTTGTAAGAGAATTCAATCAAAGGTAAGTGATCATCCCAACTTCCCTTAAAATCAATGACATAGGCTCTTAACATGTCTTCAAGGGTCTGAATGGTAAGTTTTGCTTGGCCATTTGTCTGAGGATGAAAAGCAGTACTAAGTTTCACTTGAGTACCTAAACCCTTTTGAAAAGCCTTCCATAAACGAGAAGTTAATTGGGCACCTCTATCTGAAATGATGGACAAAGGAATCCCATGAAGAATCACAATCTCATTAATGTAGATTCTTGCATAATCTTCAGCAGTATAAGTAGACTTTACAGGAATAAAATGGGCATATTTGGTCAACCTATCCACAATAACCCATATAGAATCATTTTGCTTTCGGATTCGAGGCAACCCAACAAAAAGGTCCATATTGATGGCTTCCCACGTCCAAGTAGGAACATCCATGATTAGGGTTATACCACCCCGTTTAAGATGATCAGCTTTAACTTGTTGGCAATTTGGACACTTAGCAACAAACTCTGATATGTCCCTTTTTATACCATCTCACCAATAGATCTCTCTAAGATCATGATACATTTTTGTGGCACCCGGATGTATGGGATTCTTCCAGAATTCGATTTCTCAAATCCTCAACATCCGGTACACATAATCTCCCTTGGTACCTAAGAACACCTTCCCTCCCTTGGGAGAATGACTCATTGAACTTACAAATTACCGATTCCTTCAACTCCATCAATAGTGGATAAAGATGCTGCTTAGATTTCACATCAACCACTAATGATGAGTCGGAGTTATGATGGACCATAAAACCATAATTTGGAGAATCTTCTAACCGCACACCTATCGAGAAAAACTATGAACATCTTTCACAAATTCTTTCTTTTCTTCTTCCACATGAGACACACTACCCATAGTCATATGACTCAAAGCATCCGTAACCACATTGTCCTTGCCAGGGTGGTAAAGGACACTCATGTCATAATCCTTCAACAATTCTAAACATCTTCTCTGTCGGAGGTTCAACTCCTTTTGTGTAAACATATATTGAAGACTTTTATGGTCAGTAAACTTATCAACATGCACACCATATAAATAATGTCTCCATATTTTTAAGGCAAAAACTAGAGCGGCTAACTCAAGATCGTGACTTGGGTAATTCTTATCATGAACTTTGAGTTTACTAGAAGCATAAGCTATCACCTTGCCATGTTGAATGAGGACACATCCCAAGCCCACTCGGGAAGCATCAAAATACACTACAAAGCCTTCATTACCCAACTCATAAAGTAACCCAAGATAATGATCCAGATAATGATCAGAGTGTAGAAACTATAGATGTTCCTAGTGATGATGTTATGGTTGATAATAAACCAACTCATGGTGAGTTGATCACTTCGGATGCTCCAGAAACCTCTTGTAGAAGATCTACTAGAGAGAAACAAAGTTGAACACGTTATTCTGATGATGAGCATATTCTATTGACTAACACGGGAAAACCTGAAGGTTATGACGAAGTCATGTTAGATACCCATAGAGATAAGTGGAAAGAACTCATCGTAGATAAGCATGAGTTTTGTAGAAGTATGGCAGGCATGAAACCTGTCAAGAGTTCGTCCACTTAAAGTCCATTTGGCCCCTTGGCTGGAGGAGGAGTTTGTTGGGCTATTGCCCATGTTTCATCCAAAGGCCCATGGCCTAATCCTACTTGGAAAAGGATCGAAATTATTCTCTTTATTTGGTTTCCAATTCTATTAGGAAAATGATTCGAATTGTAATCCTATTTGTAGTTGGTTTATGCTTTGTAAGGAAAAGCACAACTCTATAAATAGAGGATGGTCATGAGAGAATAATTCAATTTTTCATTGATATTGTCTTTGAAAGACATTAGAACATAAGAGAGGTTTTTGAGAGAGCTTTCAACAATAGAAAAGAGAGAAGAAAAAGGTTTTTTTTGCTGCAGTCTTTTTCTCCGACCAGCAACATTCAGATCGTGTTTTCTGATTAACTAACCGTTGGATCGGGATGCAATTTGGACTGAGTGTTTCTGACATCTTGGTGGTTGATTGGAACGGTGGAGATCAGATTTTTAGGTCAGCAAGATCCTATTTTAGGTCCCGAACAGAAGCTGGGTTTGTGTGGTGTTTCTTTCTATTTATCTTTTGTTGGTGTAGCTATTGTTTGTTCTTTTTTGGCACTTGTTGTGTAGCCATTAGAAGAATATTTGTAACCCTCTTATTGGAATAGTGAATCAATTCGGATCTCGTCGATCCCGTGGTGGTTACCTTCGTTTTGAAGGTTTTTTTCCACGTTGAACTTGGTGTTCTTTATTGTTAGATTTTCGTTTTCATCTTTTTCGTCACAACAGTGAGAAACTTGACTCATGGAATAATATGGGTAACATAGATACCAATATTATCCATTAGGTAACTCATTTTTTACCCATTTAAAATATGAGTCAAGTCGAATATTTTATCCATATATGTTTTACTCGTTTTTGATCGACTTATATTCGACACGAACCGCTCGTTTGCCGCTCCTAATCATCATATAGGTTCAATCTCAAAAATTACTAAATCATAATTCATCATACATACTTGAACTTAATCAATTCATATCTCTACGCTATACTCTAAAGCAATTTACAATGTATATAATCAATCCAAGAAGAATACATCTAAATCCTCAATTTCCCCCTTTCATGGCATAAAACCCACTTACATAATTTCATCTTTCTAGACATGTGTTAATCATGGGTACATGTAAATCAATTCTAACAACATGAAATTCTATCAATTCAACCATAAAACAATCATAATCCACTCAAGGTGGAATAAAGATTTGACATGACCTAGTTTGAACTTCTCTTTCTTAGTCTTCTCCTCCTCCTCCTCCTCATCCTTCCTCTTAATGGAACCCTATTCATTTAGTGAGTTTGAGAGGATGAGTCAAATGACATATTAGGGGTCTAAAGTACTTATATAGATTGTTTATATTAGGTTAATACGACCCCACTAAAGTCTAAAAAAATCCCGAAATTAAAGGACTGTTAAGTCCTTAACTAATCTGCCTCATTGTCCATCCATGAGACACCGCTGACGAGGCATAGGTTGTCCTACAGACAGTTCTATTGGGGCGTGTTTTTGGGTTCAAAGAGTTAGAAAAAAGGGGTGTGGGTCTACAACCCCTAACCACAAAGCGTGGACCCATCCACGGGGTCTGGGTCCTATCCGTGGTTACTGCCTTAGAAAGATTCCTAGGGTGGTAATCCACGAGCCCCACTCACGGGGCGTGGTTGGACCTCTCGTGGTGACACCTAAAATTTGTAAAGTTTATAAGTACCCTCTTTTGGATACGGGGTGTTACAGGAACCAACATTTATATAACCAAAAAATATGGCAGGTGTACATTCCAAAATTGGACATAATACTCGATTTTGGCTGTTGTTTAAGGTAAAATTTCAAACACATTAATAAATTTATTTTATAGCCTTAATAAGTTCACATTTATATTTTATGTGTAAGTTATTAGTATTTAGTTACATATTAACGATCGACTTTGTTTAAACACATAATATTTATTTTATGACTTTGCGTTCTCTTGGAAGCACTATTTATTACTCTTAAAAACATTATTTTTATGAATTGCATACTACAATGCTTCAAATTTATTTTATCTTCACTAAAAAGTTATAAATATATTTTTTATTTTGTTGGTGCGATTGATGAAACAAATAAAGAAGGAGATGTTCCTAATGTGGTGCAACAAGCATATCGTATTCACTAAGGATTAACATCTCAAAATGTCTTAACTTCTTGTGATTTTGATATGTGATTTACCTTTGTTGCTGCTGGTTGGGAAGGTACTGCACATGAATCTAAAGTACTTGAGAATGAACTTGTTGAAACAACGTCAATCCATTTCCGCACATGGTAAGTTTAAATTACATTCTTAGAATAATATTATTTATTTACACAAAGTTGTCTCATTTACGTTACATATGTTTTTAGTTATTCTTTATAAAATGTTCCCTGAAAGATAAATATTACGTCATTGATGTTTATTTTCAAAATACGAAAGAATTTTTGCTCCATACGAAAGACTACGCTATCATTTGAAAGATTATAGAGGAAGTGAAAAAGAGCCTCATAATGCCAAAAAACTATTTAATTATTGGAATTCATCTTTGCTCAATGTGATTTAACAGAATTTTGGAGGTCGAAAAATAGATTCAGAATGCTGAAACAAGGCACTAATCATTATTATATTAATACACAAGTGGAAATCACGACTAAAAAACTGCAAAAGGAGACGGAAAAAAGAAACACAGTCCACTTTTTTAGCCAAAAATGATGAAAATATGACGCAATTACTTCATTTTTTTTGGCTCAACGCTTTTCCAAAAGCAACGGACAGTGTCGTTAAAAGGTGACGAGTTGCGTCATATTTTAATTTTATTTTATTTTTAGAATTCTATTTTAAATAAGCGACGAACTCCGTCTCTAAATTGTAATTATGATTTTTTTTATTTCCAAAAGGCGATGCAGTCCGTTGCTTTATGGAAATTTTATTTTTGAAAATTCCATAAAAGCGACGGAGATAAGGGCATTGTCTGTCGCTTTTCTGGAATTTATATTTTGAAAATCAAGAAAAATGACAAACAAAATCACGTTGTCTGTCGCTTTTCTGGGTTTTAAAAAATATTAAAACCCTGGAAAGCGATAGAATAAGGCACAATGTCCGTTGCTTTTATGGGTTTTTAAAAAAATTAAAACCAAGAACTTAAAAACCCATACCTTATAGATGAAGAATCAACGAAAATTGGATGAAAAGCTTGAAGTCTTCGTATTCTTCCTTAAGCTCATTGTTCTTCAATGGGGTTTGGAAAAGAGAGCGCTTCTTGAGAGATGAGAGAAATTTTGTTTGAATCCGATTTGGACGTGTCAAACTGGTTTAAAACTGACCTAATATCCATATAAATTCGTCCTATGAATTACCCAAAAACCTCCACTTAAATGGGCCTTTTTAAGAAGTTAAATTACCAAAAATACGATTTTAACGATTCTAGGAAGTGGTTGAGCGTCGCATGGCCAATTCCCGTTATTTTTCTGAAATTTAAGGTTGAGGCAGTGAAGTGCATGTCAGCCTCGCGTCTCTAGGATGACTCTCAACTCTTGAGAAAGTAACATGCGTGACAGCCTCGCGTCGCACACCCTAAGCTCCCATCTTGTTCGCGCAGGCTGCTTTTGCAGCCTACCTACCCATGTTGGGGTCCTCCCCAAGGACCCCTAGGCTGGTCCTTGGGGTGTCGTTACCGGACGTTTGGAGAATTTGTACTACATACTACCTATCCAAGTTCTCTTTACAAGTTTTAGACTTCATTTGACACCTCAAAACCTTCACCAAACATAGGGACGTTAACTAGTTCAAATTAGCTAGTTTCCAGACGTCAAGGTATTTCTTTGTAATTTTGGCTCTACCCTTTTCCAAATGAGTTTATTACATTAATACAGGTCTGAAAATATCATTTTAAACATTATTAACTAGATTAAGCTATAGTCGAAGTCATGGCATTTCCGGAGTGTTACATTATCCCCCCTTAGGAACATTCGTCCCCGAATAACACAAAAATCTTTTGGAGGGTAGGAATACACTCAATACTAGCATCCCAACCAATTGACAACATAAAATCATAATGAGTTACATCTCATAGGAGTAATTCAAAACACCTTACAACACATACCATAACATTACACATAGAACTCAATTCACGATGCACAAACATGTAACAACTCAATATTCATAAGACATAGTGAGGAATTTCCTTCTCAACATTATCATAAGCTCAAAATGCATCAAAGAGTTACCATGCTATCATTCTTCTCAAGACAATCACAAAACAGCAAAATCTCATGAAGACACATGCATACATATTTCACATAAGTGCAAGAATAGAGTATGAAGACATTTTCTCTAAACTCTAGTTGGTACAACTTTTACCAGACATGCACCTATTTTGGAAAACAAATTAATTTCATGATTATGCATTACTTTCACTATTATGAGGTATGCATAACCTCAAGGATAAATACATGAGGGTAGCGGGACTTCATGTCGGCTTCAGCCTCCCATGTTGCACCCTCAACAAGATGGTTCCTCCATAGAACCTTTACAGAGGCAACCTCCTTGTTTCTCAACTTCTTAACTTGGCGATCTAGGTTCTCAACTGGAACCTCTTAATAGGAGAGATTCATATCCACCCCTAAACCTTCTATTGGTAGAATAGACATCGGGTCGCCTATGCATTTCTTGAGCATAGAAACATGAAACACCGGATGAACCGAAGATAGTTCAATAGGTATTTTCAACTCATTGGCAACCTTCCCAATTCGTTGTAAAACCTCATAAGGACCAACATACCGGGGACTCAACTTCCCATTCTTACCAAACCTCATCACCCCTTTCATAGGTGAAATCTTTAAGTAGACATAATCACCTATTTCAAACTCAAGATCTCTTCTTCTATTGTCGGCATTTGACTTTTACCGACTATAGGTTGGCTTCAATATATCTCCTATGATTCAAACCTTCTCTATAGCCTCATAGATTATCTGTGGACCAAGGAGCAAGGACTCACCAACCTCAAACCATCCAACCGGAGATCTACACCTTCTACCATAAATAGCTTCAAAAGGTGCCATGGAGATACTCAAATGATAGCTATTGTTGTAAGAGAATTCAATCAAAGGTAAGTGATCATCCCAACTTCCCTTAAAATCAATGACATAGGCTCTTAACATGTCTTCAAGGGTCTGAATGGTAAGTTTTGCTTGGCCATCTGTCTGAGGATGAAAAGCAGTACTAAGTTTCACTTGAGTACCTAAACCCTTTTGAAAAGCCTTCCATAAACGAGAAGTTAATTGGGCACCTCTATCTGAAATGATGGACAAAGGAATCCCATGAAGAATCACAATCTCATTAATGTAGATTCTTGCATAATCTTCAGCAGTATAAGTAGACTTTACAGGAATAAAATGGGCATATTTGGTCAACCTATCCACAATAACCCATATAGAATCATTTCGCTTTCGGATTCGAGGCAACCCAACAAAAAGGTCCATATTGATGGATTCCCACGTCCAAGTAGGAACATCCATGATTAGGGTTATACCACCCCGTTTAAGATGATCAGCTTTAACTTGTTGGCAATTTGGACACTTAGCAACAAACTCTGATATGTCCCTTTTTAAACCATCCCACCAATAGATCTCTCTAAGATCATGATACATTTTTGTGGCACCCGGATGTATAGAATAGCGAGAACCATGGGATTCTTCCAGAATTCGATTTCTCAAATCCTCAACATCCGGTACACATAATCTCCCTTGGTACCTAAGAACACCTTCCCCCCCTTGGGAGAATGACTCATTGAACTTACAAATTACCGATTCCTTCAACTCCATCAATAGTGGATAAAGATGCTGCTTAGATTTCACATCAACCACTAATGATGAGTCGGAGTTATGATGGACCATAAAACCATAATTTGGAGAATCTTCTAACCGCACACCTAATCGAGAAAACCTATGAACATCTTTCACAAATTCTTTCTTTTCTTCTTCCACATGAGACACACTACCCATAGTCATACGACTCAAAGCATCCGTAACCACATTGTCCTTGCCAGGGTGGTAAAGGACACTCATGTCATAATCCTTCAACAATTCTAAACATCTTCTCTGTCGGAGGTTCAACTCCTTTTGTGTAAACATATATTGAAGACTTTTATGGTCAGTAACTTATCAACATGCACACCATATAAATAATGTCTCCATATTTTTAAGGCAAAAACTAGAGCGGCTAACTCAAGATCGTGACTTGGGTAATTCTTCTCATGAACTTTGAGTTTCCTAGAAGCATAAGCTATCACCTTGCCATGTTGAATGAGGACACATCCCAAGCCCACTCGGGAAGCATCAAAATACACTACAAAGCCTTCATTACCCTCCGGTAAGGTCAATACCAGAGTGGAGGTAAGCTTATCTTTCAACTCTTGAAAGCCTTTCTCACAGGCTTCCGACCACTCAAACTTCCCCTTTTTTTGGGTCAAAGCTGTCAAAGGAGAAGTAATGGATGAAAATCCATCAACAAATCTTCTATAATAGCCTTCTAGACCAAAGAAAATTTTTATGTCTGTGAGAGTCAAAGGTCTAGGCCAATTTTTGACTGCATCCGTCTTCTTCGGATCAACCTCTACACCATAACCAGAGATAATATGGCCAAGAAAAGCAACTGATCTCAACCAAAATTCACACTTGCTAAATTTGGCATAAAATTGGTGTTCTTTGAGGACTTGCAAGGCCAACCTCAAGTGACTCTCAAGCTCATTTTCATTCTTGGAGTATATCAAATATCATCAATGAACACAATCACAAATGAGTCAAGGTAATCTCAGAAGACTCTATTCATTAGGTCCATAAACGCCGTCGGGCCATTTGTTAACCCAAAAGACATCACTAGGAATTCATAGTGACCATACCTAGTACAGAAAGCTGTCTTGAGAACATCCTCACCTCTCACCCTAAGCTGGTGACATCCCAATCTTAATTCAATCTTGGAAAAGTAACTAGCACCTTAGAGTTGATCAAATAGATCATCAATCCTAGGGAGATGATACTTATTCTCTATGGTGACCTTTTTAAGTTGGCGATAATCAATGCACATTCTAAGAGACCCATCCTTCTTCTGAACAAAGAAGACCGGAGCACCCCATGGAGAAATACTATGTTAAATGAAACCCTTGTCTAGTAAATCTTTGAGTTGGAGCTTGAACTCTTTCGATTCAGCCGGAGCCATCCTATATGGAGGAATAGAAATGGGATTCATATCCGGTAATAAATCAATGCCAAAGTCAATTTCCCATTCAGGAGGAACTCCTGGAAGTTCATTAGGAAAAGCCTCTGGGAATGCTCTCACTACAGGGACTGAGTCAATAGAAGGAGTTTCGCATTCTTGGTCCTTAACTTTCACCACATGGTATAAACAACCCTTGTCTATAATCTTACAAGCCAACCAACAAGAAATGATTTGACCCCTTGGAATAGAATTTTCCACCTTCAACTCTAAAATGGGTTCATTAGGGAATTGAAACTTCACTACCCTTGTTCTACAATCTATGGAAACAAAAAAATCATGGATCCAATCCACACCCAAGAATGATATCAAAATCAAACATGTCAAGTTCTACTAAATCAACAAGAGTAACTTTATTGGGCGGCATTACATGACAATTCCTATAGACTCTTTTTGCAACTACAGAGTCACCCATTGGGGTACAAATCGAAAAGTGTTCAATCAAAACATCGGGAAGTACATCAAACTTCCTAGCTACCAAAGGTGTAACAAAAGAAAGGGTAGCACCTTTGTCAAGCAAAGCATAAACATTAACAAAGAAAACTTGTAACATACCTGTCACAACGTCGGGAGAGCTTTCTTGTTCACCCCTAGCCTTGAGTGCATAGAAACGGTTCCTTTTTGGAGCTTCAGAACTAAGACCGCTTGGTTGAGTTTGGCTATTCCCCTTACTTTGGATTCTCACATTAGGACAATATTGCACCATATGGCCACCTTTGCCACAACTATAGCAACTATTAGTTCCAACAAAGCATTCACCCACATGTTTCTTACCACACTTACCACAAGTTGGTCTTTCTCTTTGTGGATTAACATTTTTCCCTTTTTGAGGTTTAGGATTAGAACCTTTATCATTGAGACTCTAGGAGAAATTTGAAGGAACCTGGTTTGAAAACATCTTCTTGAACTTAGGCTTGTCTTAAACATCAAGCCTACTCATAGAAGAACCATTTTCAAAAGACTTTTCCTTCTTAGCTTCTCTATTCCTCTTCCTTAGACAACTTTCCTCAACCTGTTGAGCATGAACCATCAACCTAGAAAGATCCATATTGTCATGAAGCATGGATGCACAGAATTCTTGTTCAAGCTCTTCGGACAGGCCCGTTACATAACGACTCATTTCATCCCTAGCAATAGAAACCAAAGAAGAACCATATTTGGACAGCTTAATGAACTTTAAGGAGTATTCCTTGACACTCATACCTCCGTGACGAAGGTCTACCTTTGATTCTCTTTGCTCCCTTGGGAAGAATCTGTCAAGAATGTCCTTTTTGAAGATCTCCCAAGTCACGGGACCACCTCTTAAAGCCCTACTATCCTTCCACTGATTGTACCATGTTTGAGCCACGTCCTTGAGTTGATAGGTAGCAATCTCAGCCTTCTCAATTGTACTCACCCCCATAGAAAACCAAATATTGTAGACCTCATCAACGAAATCTTGGGGGTCTTCATCAACTTTCAATCCAAAGAACATGGGAGGATTTATCCTTGTAAAATCTCTCAAACGGCTAGCCATAGTACTAGCATACTGGTTCTCTCGAGGAACAACCTCCCTATTAGCTTGTGCCGTAATGGACTGAGCTTGGGTGGTGATGGCTTGGGCCATTTGGAACAGTGCTGCCCTCACCGCACCATCCGTCATAGCCAGAGGATTCACCGGAACATGATCATTTGCAGTAACTTGCACTTGAGGAGGAACTTGATTGCCTTGGAGAGTAGCTCCTGCATTTGCAATCTCTTCTCCTACTCTTCTCGCGGATGTCCTTCATGTGTTCATCGCCTAAAACCACAAGAAAGGGATTAAATGCTACACGACACATAGTGTCAAAACTCTAAAGGCACGACACAAGAGTATCAAGAAAGAGAAGTTTCCTAATCATCACCTAGCCTCTCATCCATAGTTGTGGCGCGCTCACAACCATGAACAAGACACTAGGTAATGCGGTTTTGTGAGACATTGAACCTCATGCTTTGATACCAAGTTTGTCACACCCGGAGAGCACACCCCAGATGTGACCGGCGTCGTCGTCCTATCAGAGGACTCAGACAAGCCCTTAGCATTCGTCATAACATGTGATTAGTAAAAATTGCGGAAAATTAAAACTTTTTTTATACTATGTGAAGTATACTTTGACTTCATACTTAACATTCATAAAGACATACGATATTCTAAAAACTTGTCTCACATATATTAAAACCATCTAAAGGGTACGAATCTCGACTTATCCATTAAATAGTAAATATGCCATATAGGCCTGAGTAGAAAAGAATCCAAAGAACATAATGGAAATAGCGTATTCTTAAAGCTACTAAAAAATTGCATAAGCTAGAATGTTGAAAAGATAGCATCCCCGAACATTGAGGACCTACCAAGACTTGGAGAAAGAGTTCCAAGCTTCTTCAAATTGACCTCCTTAAACTTCAATTGCCGGAACCTACAGTTGTAGTAATATAACCTGTACTAAGTATGTGTATATGCACATAACATTTTAGGACATGCATGAAAAAGGATCATTTCTTAGAAACATGTTAATTTATATGAAAATCTTCAATGCACATACCATATGACATATACAAGTTAAGGATTCCATCAGCTTAAAGCTTGATAATAATCAAAGACGTATTATCATAGAGTCATGTTAACATTTCATATTCAAAATATCATATAAACATAACATACAAAATAGTTACCAATGATCCCATCCCCAACCTACAAGTGCAATGGTCATGTGAAGCCCCATAACCCCACACAACTAAGTAGATAACATAGGAGACCATGAGTAAAGCTTTGCTTCATTTAATTTGTAACATAAGTAGTCATCACTTCATTTAACAATATAAACCAGTAACATATTCATCATAATGACCAACATCATATAAGAGTAACATCATGTATCATAACATATATCTTTAATGATATCAAATTACATAAGAACAATCTCCTAGGACTTCCGTTAGAGTCAACTTGTGCAATGTATTGGTAGAGTCTCATACCCCTACCTATACTAAGTACACTCCTCAAGTCACCCTAGTCAACATCCATTTACTTTTCTTTCATTTTACACGAGGGAACATTCGTCTTAACCGATATAGATCATGTGAGCTAAACATGGAATTCAATGTCATAAAAACCCTGCACCGTAAGAAGGTGGTCTACCGGCCAAAGTAGAACCTAACATGACATAGCTTTCTAGGTGGATCCACTATATAGTATCCTATTATGGAAACATAGTTCAATAACTAGGAGATGTATTAGACACTCATAGTTCCACATTGCATGGCAGCCTCAATCTCATGAGAGTCATTGTGACCTACCTTCCAACTAGGGAAGGGACACCTCTCATATCTAATTCATCGGTGCTTCTCTTAAGTCCCTTTCTTGAATAACCTTTAAGTTGTCTTTTATCATAAACTTATCATAGGTCATAGGAGATTAACTCCTTGTATAAACATGATCATGAGCTCTTTAGAATTACATAAGAATTTTTTTTCATCGCAACCCTTCGTGTGTGAGATTAACATAGCATAATCATCTTGTGTAAATCATAAAAGAGAATATCATAACTTGCATTATCTTATTCTTATCATGATCTCACAATTAACATGTTCATAGCCCAACTTATATGCATAGAAACATCATACATTAATCAATAGCATTGTAACATCAATTATGGGCTAACATAACTAACATAGAGTAATCACGGCTTTAGAAGACTTACCTCTTGCTTACAAGAACCTTATTCAAGAACTTACGTTCAACTTATAACATTCGTAAACATAACATAGTGAAATACTCAATAGCATAATCAAGAAAAACTCTTCAAATCATATATAAGATCAATGCATAATGTAGGATAATGGAAGGGGTCATTTAAGAGTTCATTCAAGTCTTAGTTCCAATCTCAACGTTTTCATATCATCAAGTAGTAAGTATAGCCCATTCGAAACCATCAAATTGATAATAAACATTCTCCACACGAAAATCTATCATTACAAGTCAAACACTCAACAATACATGCATAATTAACCATAGAAAACAATTACTTTTCACCGAGAATCATAAAACTAGAGTTACAACGAAAATCCATTTTGTAGAGTACAAACCCTAGAATTGAATGTCTTGAAAATTTATCTTTGAAAGGACCTCTTGGGAAAAGGAATACCAAGAGTGAAAAACCAATACCTTATAGATAAAGAATCAACAAAAATTGTATGAAAAGCTTGAAGTCTCCGTCTTCTTCCTTAAGCTCTTTTTGTTCTTCAATGGGGTTTGGAAAAGAGAGTGTTTCTTGAGAGATGAGAGAATTTTCGTTTGAATCTGATTTGGATGTGTAAAAGTGGTTTAAAACTGACCTAATATCCATATATAGTCCTACTATGAATTACCCAAAAGACCCTCCACTTAAATGGGTCTTTTTAAGAAGTTAAATTACCAAAAATACGATTTTAACGATTCTGGGAAGTGGCTGCGCATCGCGGGGCCAATTCCCGTTATTTTCCTGAAATTTTGGGTTGAGGCAGTGAGGTGCTTGTCAAACTCGCGTCGCAAGTCTGCCTCTCAATTCTGGAGGCAGTAGCCTATGTGACGGCCTCGCGTCGCACACCCTAAACTCCCATCTTGTTCGCGCAGGCTGCTTGGCAGCCTGCCTACCCATGTTAGAGTCCTCCCCAAAGATCCTTCGGGTGATCCTTGGGGTGTCTTTACCGGACATTTGGACCCTTTGTACTACATACTATCTATACAAGAACTCTTTACAAGTTTTGGACTTTATTTGATACCTCAAAACCTTCACCAAACATATGGACGTCAACTAGTTCAAATTAGCTAGTTTCCGGACGTTAAGGTCTTTCTTTGTCGTTTTGGATGTACCCTTGTCCAAATGAGTTTATTAAATTAATATAGGTCTGGAAACATAATTTTAAACATTATTAAATAGATTAAGCTATAGTCTAAGTCATGGCATTTTGCGGAGTGTTTCAGTTGGTTAGCATGAAATATTACCCCTAACATCTTTATAACCCTTGTTAAGTTATTGAACTACCCATGGATTCCCTAGTTTATATCATTGAATTTACTAGGTGTAATAAGAAAAGTCATTCCTTTATCGATCAATAGTTCTTAGAGAAGTTTTGAGGAATTCATGAGACTCAAAAGGGTCTTGAGAGAATCCCAAGAGTAAGTTAAGTGTTCAGTTTTAGAGTATGCCCTCATATTCATATGAATCGTGCATTTGAGCTAAAGCGAGTTGTACTCTTTTATTCAAGACTTGTTCAAGCTGAGGTTCTTATTACGAGGAACGTTTAGAGCTTGGGTCGATTTTTCACCAAAAAAGGTAGCATGGCTTTTGAGATCATTAGCAATAGTATTGAAAGAGCTCAGAGCCTAGAGTTAAAGGAATGTATGCAGAGGTTTAGTAATCATAGAAAGGGAGATAGTGTTTTGAATAGCTATATTTTATAGTCATGCACCCAATAAGTTACTAATAAAGAGTTTTCCCTTATGGATAGACTAAGAAGTGAAGAGTTGTGAACAGTTTAGGAATGGAGGAAGTGTAAGTGTTGCTAGTCAATATGTTCTGGAGTATACCTTAACTAGAAAGGGGCTATGATGATGTGTCATTGCGCTAGTAATGACCAAGTGTTAGTGGTGAATATATAAAAGTTCAAGAGTATTCATAAAGTGATAGATCTAATCTAGACTTATGAATTTGAAAATAGAACATTATGTTATTCAGAGGATGATAGAGTTATTTGAGAGATAATGCACACTATGTGAGTAAGCAGTATTTAAGTTGTCATGAGGTCCCAGTGGTCAAGTGTTTCTAGATTGTCATAGTCGTATTGAAGTATAGTATAGTAAGCGAGCAATCATATTGATATTCGGGTTTAGTAATAAACATTAAGCTTGAATTTGAGGTGAGTGTGAGATTTGATCTGGAAGACTTGAAATAGGTGAGTAATTGTGGTGATGAGCTGCAATAAGTATGCTTGGTATAAGTAAGAGACCCCAACCTTTAGATAAGGGCAGTGAAGGGTGGCTACGCCACAAGAGTAAATAGAGCATTAAGAGAATGTACACACGTTAGAATTGTGGAATAGGTCCAACGCTTTCAAGTGCTAGCTTTATACCTAAGGGGGAGATTATAAGGTGAGAAAGAAATTTAGTGTTGATAATAAGACAATAATGAGTTCCAAAGTTATTGGGAGAATAAGATCCTACTATGATAAATAGTTGTTCCGAAGAAGTTTGTTAGTAGGAATCCATGGAGTTTTTAGAGTACTAAGCTTTAATGTGATGGTAAAGAGTACTAGTCTTGGGATGAGATTCCCTATAGATAGGTACATAATATGAGCTTAAGTATTTGGGTTAAGCTTGAATATAGTAAGAGAATACCATCAGACGCAGAACTTAGTACGAGTAACCCATTCTATACCCAGTTTAGTCGTCATTCGAGGACGAATGATCTCAAACGGAAGATATTGTAACACCTCAGAAATTTTTTGAAGTAAGACTCAAACCATTCTGTGTAGTAAGTGAGATTTTCGCAAAGAATTTTAAATTTCTTGAGTGTTAAGGTAACTAGATGTAGAACCTTAAGTTCAAAGAAGAATCAAAGAGAAAAACATTCAAGTCATTCCTAAGTTTTCTTAAGTTTTGGGTCAACATCACATGGACATAACTTTTAGTACAAATTGAGTTAGGAGATACATAAGATATTAAATTAAAGCCCTTTGTGTCCTCTTTCAAACACCACAAAGTTATTCAATTTCGAACTCTGAGTAAAAAGTTCTGACGGATTTATTAACGTCATAAAAACCTGGCAGCAGCTCTGCGATGCGGATCCAACACGGACCTCACTGTCCGATAAAAAATAATTTCAACTCCCAGCTTATTTTATTATTTATTTAGGGGTATTTTTGTCCTAAAAACCCTTAGTAGGTTATCTAAATTTGCCTATACGTGTAGAAAATCAGTTTTCAAAAATGAAACCCTCTCAATCACTCCAAAGATTCTACGCTCAAGAAAATCAAGAAACGCTTAGGCTAGGGTTCATCTTTCATGGTTTTGCTTCAAGTTCTTCAAGAAAATGATTCCTTCTGGTATGTAATCTTCCATTGTGTTGGGTTTGTTCGCCCACACGCCTATCATGTTAATTTAAAATTTAAATTTATCTAAAAGTTGAAGCTTTGATATTCTTGATATGTATTCATGAATTTGCTTTCGTTCTTAAATTGGGTTGAGATTGAGGAGTTCTTGAGGTTAATGTGTCGATTTATATAGTGGTTATTGTTAGATTCTAGTGTACATGGGTATCTAAATCTAAAGAGATATTGAGAAAAAGAATCGAATCTAGGTGAATTCGGGTTAGAAAACAAAGAAGAAATTTCATCGGAGGAAATCAAGAGGTGGTTGTGCGTCGCGGAGCAGGTTCCCTGATTTGGGAGTTTCTGTTACGAGTCCCGGAGCTGACACAAGGTGTTCTTCCTCAAAATACGTTTTCAAAACAAAATTTTAAAAACCTCTTCGTATCGCGAACCCACTCTCAAATATTGGTTTCAGTCTTTTCTCATGTTTAGCTATCTAAAATCATTGTTTAACATCGTGAGACCTTTCCTATAACAAATAATAACCTTGAACTCATAAATCACTTTAAAGGTAGAGTTGAGAGTCACGTCTTGCGTGTTCTTTCGATTATTTTTTTAGAAAATCCCTTTTGGTCTTTTTGGATGAGTCTTCTCCAAATTCTAGTAACTTGATTCAAGACTCGAGCAAGTGAGAATGAAAGTGAGGATATTTTATTCTTGAGTATACTTTGTCATCATGAGAACTTTTACTATTGAATTCATAATTCACATTCAATATAGAGTTAAGAGTAGAGCTCAGGGAAATCTTTGAGTTAAATGTGAATCCTTTGAGGTCAACTATTGATTTGAACAAAGTTTCTAGGAAGTAAGTAAGAGAATGAGAAGAGTCATGAGCTCCATGTAGTTATGTAGACCTTCGTGTCGAGTCGTTCATGCCCATAACTTCTGCATGTACTCCATAAATTTTAGTATCACGGAGAGGAGTAGTATCTTCAAGTTCAATGTCTTGAGTATTGACTTAATAACCCTTTTGAGATTATATTCTTAACAATGGGACCACTATATGTTCTCGTGAAGTCCTTGAGTTCAGTAGTTCATGCCCATAATTCCGCATGAACCCTTCGAGTTGAGATTTATTGAGATGAGTAGTATGATTGTCTCCTTTAGTTCCGGAGTTGTGAGTTACAAGTATTGAGTTCTATGCATGGTTATTGAAAACCTTGAATTGAGTCGTTCATGTACATAGTTCGGCATGAACCCTAGTTTATGAAGTTCTTTTTACATATTATTTTAAAACTTATTTTAAAGACTTGAGCACTGAGTTGAGAAAGTGTATAGTTGAAGTTCTGTTGTGCAAAGAAGAATATGGAAACCAAGTATTCCCAAAGAGATTTAAAATGTTTTTACATTTAAATAAGAATGGAAACTGATATTTCCAAAGATCTTTCGGGCAAGTTTTTATAAAGTAGTAATAGCTTTCTAAATAAACCATAAGAGGAAACTGAGATTTCCAAGAGAGCCTTTGAGCTATGTTTTTAAGCACTAATCACAAATCACATAAACAAGTATGTTTTTAAAACATAAGAGCTAGTATATTTTTGGAGTTGTATCGAACACCGACATGATGGAGATTTCAGACAACTCACATGTCCCTAAACCATGTAGCCACCATGGGGAGGGTCATACTTTTTAGATGATTCCTTTAGTGATTTTTAGCATAGAATAGTGGATCAACTTAGTAGTTCAGGTTCTTTATTAATGGAAACGTATCGGACGGCCCTGGCAGGATGAGGCAAAACTTTGTATCATTACTATAGCTCTTAAGTGATGGTTGTCAATTACAGAAACTCCCACAAAAGCTAATCTATTTTTATATACATCAATTAATTGTATTTTTATATACATTTCAGAGTTATGTTGTATCCTTGTCTTATACACAAAGTTGACATCATGTATATAAATAACGTTTTTATATATGCACTTGTTTTAAGCTACTTTACATTGAAATGAGTTAAGTTAAGTACCACGAGCTGAGTATTTCGAGTTTCGTACATTGAGTTGAGTATCTTGAGTTTATTTGTGCTTCATTGAGTCGAGTATCATATCTTTGTAGTTGAGTAGCTAATCTTTTAGTTGAGTATCTAATCTCTGAGTTGAATATATTATCCTTGACTACTTCTGAGTTGAGTAAGTTGAGTAGTTTTGAGTATCCTTGAATTAAGTAAGTTTAAAAAGAGGTAAGTATATTTTAATTTTTATCAAGTTCAAGATTATGTTATGCTTTACAATTCCCCTTACATGCTCATACATTCCACGTACTGAGAAATTTGGCCTGCATCTTCTCATGATGTAGATCAAGGTATTCACGATTATGAACAGGAGCTTCGTTGATGTCACATGGTGTTTGAGTTAGTTATGGTGAGCCTCCTTGCTTCTGGAGGATTCCATTTACTTTCAGTTGTAAGGAGGTCGTGCGTCAACTCCCGACTTCCATCGTTTTCATTTCAGAAGTCTTCATTTATTTTATTAAATGTTTTAGAGACTAAAGTTTCCTTTTATGGCGAGTTGTATATATTTTATTATACACAATTTTTTTTTAGACTTAAAGTTTGTATTTATATTTTATGAACTTTTATTTCAATTTTAAGCTTTTGCATGCTTAAGTTAGTCTTCCTCTTGTAGCTAGCCAGGATGAGGGTTTGCTTGGACACAAACAATGGTTCTAGAGTGTCGTCCACGTCTAGGGTGTAGAGTTAGGTCTTGACAATATCTTAGTTGGGTGAGGTCTTCTGTAATCTGGTAATGGATGAAGGATTTGATTATAAATTTAATCATTTGAATGGATAGCCAAGACGGTAAGGAGTTCGTAGAGTTGTATATGATCGAACTTGGGCAGGTAGAACTCCAGTAATTGATTTTAACGTGAAATGGTGGTTGTAGAACATTTAGGATAGAGGAAGTGTTTTGAATTTGGAACTTTCAACACAAATTCCGAGTCTTTGTCTCTGTGCAAACTGCCACAACGGGATTATTCCCACAATGGCGAGGCCACTATGGTGGGCCAGTCATGAGTAATAATAGGAAAATTCCTAAAAATGTTTTTTTTTGTAAACTTTGTTCTTGGACAGCAAAAGGCAACATATGGATATTTATTCTTGTTTTTCACTTATTGTCTTTCTAAAGGAAAGTCAATTACTCCCCTAATTCGTAAATTGATTCTTAGAGATTAGAATTTTTGTTAGTTATCCTTGGTGGGGGGGGGGGAGTTTTGGCTTGAACTTAGTGGTAGAAAAAGCCCTAGTTCGGTGCTAGGATCATTCAATTGGTCAAGGGTTAGTAATTTGATATAATATAGGTAAACTAGTCCACTATTATTGATCTTTTGCATTAATTACGTGTTTTAGACTATGAACAAGCCGGGACACTCTAGAAGGGAAAGCTTAAGTTCCTTACGAGTGTTTAGGCTTGGTTTCAAGGTAAGTGATGATTTAATTTCCCGTCTGTGTTATACGTGCCTAGTACATGCTCTATTATATTAATTTATGTATGTGAATAAGGAAAGATGAAATGAATCTAATCAAATGAATATTTGTGATTTGTCGCATGTAATGAACCTGCTAACTAATTGTACAGTAAAGTTTTGTAAATCATTCATTGTGGTGCTAATTGTGTTTGTGTTTGTGGTTGATTGGATTGAGTGTCACGTTCCGACATATTATAAGATCGAGTGTCACGTTCTGACACACCAAAAGAGAGAACCATAATTGAAGGTAAAATTTCAAACATATTAACAAATTTATAGTATGGCCTTAATAAGTGCACATTTATATTTTATGTGTAAGTTATTGGTATTCACGGTCAACTTTGTTCAAAGAGATAATATTTATTTTATGACTTTGCATTCTCTTGGAAGCGCTATTTTATTGCTCTTACAAACTTTTTTTTATATGAATTGCATTTTATAATGCTTCCAATTTTTTTTTTATTTTCACTAAACTAATATTGATGTATTTTTTTTTTGGTAGGATTGTGTTGGTGCGGTGATGGTACATATAAAGAAGGGGAGGTTCCTAAAGTGGTGCAACAAGCACATTATAATCGCAAAGGAAGAACATCACAAAATGTCTTATCTATTTGAGATTTTGACATGCGTTTTACCTTTGTTGCACATAACACTAAAGAACTTGAGAATGAACTTGTTGAACCAACGTCACAATTTCCATTTCTGCCACATGGTAACTTAAAATTACATCCCTAGAATTAATATTATTAATTTACACAAAGTTGTCGCATTTACGTCGCATATGCTTTTAGTAATTTTTTATAATATGTTTGTTGGTAGATAAATATCAGGTTTTTGATGTTGGTTTTCGAAACACAAGGATTTTTAGCTCCATACAAAGGACTACGATATCATTTGCAAATTTGCAATATTACAGATGAAGTGAAAGAGAGCCTCAAAATGCAAAAGAACAGTTTAATTATAAGCGTTCATATTTGCGCAACGTGATTGAACAAACTTTTGGAGCTTTGAAAACAGATTAGAATACCTAAACAAGGCATGAACCATTATGATATTGATATACAAGTAAAATTAACATAGTTTTTGCAGTGTTAGATAATTGATTGCGAGAATACCAAAGGGCTAATGAAATATTTATTGTCTATGAGCATGAAAATATAATTGCGGATGACTAACAATGCTGATCGTCTTCTCGGTCACATGATCGAGAAATGCAAGGTCAATGTGAGGAAATTGTTCGTACTATGTGGAGGATTATATTAAAGACTAGTAAATTACAATTAATGTTAAATTTTTTTATTGAAATTAAATATTGAAGAATTAAAGTTAGATGAAACTGTTATTTAAGTTGAGAACTAATAGCTTTGTAATAATTATAATGCAATTTTATAAATTTTTGTTTAATTGATAAGATTGCATAAACAGTTGGGGCTATTTTAATAGTTTTACAACTTATGAGATTCTTATGTTTATGAGAAAAGACACAACACAATAATTCCATATCGCATGCTCAAACAAAACTTCAACTTAATCTCAAGATTCCATATAATAATTTCTAATCATGATACCATATCACATAGCGAAATAGACCCTAAGAATTGATCAGTTCGTTGGATCATTCTTGTTTATATAAAATAATAATAATAGTAAAAGGCACATCTGAAACATCATGTTTTTGAATTCTTTTTTATCAAAACTATCTAGCATTTCCACCAGTTATTTATCAAAACACTTCAAAATTATTAGTTGTATCTTATTCCTACATGAATAATCACCATAGCTGACCCAAAACTTACCCAGATGAAAAGAGGGATAGTTTTTTTTAGTTTAGTGGTGTGTGGATGGCTAGAAAATGGGTGAGACAATCTCATAAGGTTCTGTGGTATCCTTCACATTTATTTTTTAAGAATTTTGTTCTAACAATTATATATTCAATAAAAATCGATTTGTTAACGAAAAGAGAAAATATACACCTTTTGTTCAACAATAAAGGTATAATGTATGCACATTCATTAGACGTAGATGGTACACATATATGTGTAAGATGTCATAACTAGTAATTAAATTTTGAAACTGAGAAAGTTTCTCAGTCCCTCCAAAACTGAAGAAAAAAAAAACACTTCAATAACTCATTCATTAGAACTGAGTAAATCCAAAAATGCATAAAATATGTAATGACAACAAACTAATAAGCACATCCATTCAAACAAAGCTAATGTTCTAAAATAAATGTTACAATAAGGAAAACAAAGTGTTATAATAATACAACAACCTTTCTTGCTCGCTTTTCAATTTAAACTTCAAAGCAAAAGATCGAGACTGATTATATCTATGTAGACATTATCTTCTTTAGGTGATGCAGACGAAATTCTGCATAGATATTAAATGTATATTTTAGTTGATTTCAATAATAATTCACCTTTATTTTTTATCGAGATAGTCTGGGGGTTTTCATTTCCTTTGTTCTTTCATTGATTTGACAATATGAGTAGTAATCCCATCAAGATCGTTTGGAGATTCATTAAATAGTATTATTTCTTACTTTCTACAAGTGTTGGGTGGTTTATGATGTATCTTAAGGGAAGAAATCAGTGTTGTTGTTTAATGCCTGAAAGTCTTAGTAATATTCCCCGCAATGTATTCAACTTTATTCTGATGCATTTGCCTTGTAAAGATGATGTGAGTTCAAGTGTATTACTAAATAAATGGAGGTATAACCAGTTTAAGCTTACAAAGTTCACGCTTAATGTATCTCTTAAGAAAACAAGAAAGGATTTACTAAACCCTACAGTCAAATTTAGGAAGATCATATACCATCTTTTGATCCTTTTGTAGGACCTGTTACTAATATAGCCCTCGATGTTTTTCATCTAGGAAGTTGTTTTGAGATTGAAAACTTCATATATTTTGTCTTGGTAAATGTCATTTAACTTCTTTTGCTTCACCTTCCATATACAAAGAGATACAAATTGTGCTCCAGTGCCATTTATCGAGAGGAAAAATATAAGATTATCAATCTCAAGATAGCTTTCCAAACAAACAACATCAAGGACAAACTTTGTAATGGGACCTTTATGAAGGCTAACAATTTGGTAGATGATCTTCCTAAATTTGACTATAATTTTTAATCAATTCCTTCTTGTTTCTAAAATAGATCCATCAAGCATACAAAATTTAGATACACTACTGAATACCTCCATCTTTTTATAAGACGTTGTCCTCACTTCTTTAAAAGGCAAACACATCAGATGTCATCAATTATATATGAGAATGGTTTCTAAAGATGATAGGTATCAATATTCAATAAAAATTTCTTCTGAAAAACGACATTATAAGACACAAAACACCTTTATAAAATACGAAACAAAACAAAGTAAAAATCTCCAAACTACATGGATAATACTTAAATGCTTTCAAAACTTGTCACGACCCAGACCGTCGCTATTGGCACTTACACTAAGCCTCCGGTGGAGGAAAAATTAATACTAATTATCTAACTCAAGAACTATATATTTAAAGATATAGAAGCTTGTTTAAATGCAGAATAAAGTAGAGTCTTCATACACTCCAAAAATCTAGCAACGACTCTCAAAACATTCCGTAAATATTCCCTAGAAACTAAAAGTCATTGTACCAAAACTCTAACAAGGAACCATAAGTCTAAAGAAAAGGGGCACAACCCCGAAAGATAAAACAACTAATCATCTATATTACTAATCTATGTTTGAATACGAGGGACTGATCAAAAAGAGAACTCATGGCAGCCTGGAGAACTTACTCACCCTTGAATTTGACTGATCATTGATCTTCTATACGAGGTTTGTAAGTAGCCGCTTAAAGATGCCTTATACTCAACAAAGAAAGAGCAAGTAAAGTATCAGTACACAATACAGTGTACTGGTGGGATCCCGCAGTTATTCTGGTAAGCGAAATATATACAACAATTAAACATAGTAAACATGCATATACAAAATATGACACATGTATCACTTATCAATAATGAACAACTTATAATTCCACCTTCTCTTTAACAAGTAATCACGACAATTCAATGTTCCTCTCATGAAAACCATACCCAAGGTGTTAGTGCATCGGAACGTGGTACCCGATCCAAGTTAGTGTGTCGGATCGTGACACCCGTTACAATACGTATGTGAGTACGTGACATCCTATCCCAGTAAGTTTGTTGGAACCTAACAACCAATACCTTCAATAAGCCACAATCACGATCACAATATACATTCTCATAATCATAAAATCAAGTGATAATTCATGACATACAATCATTCATTCATAGTCATTTGCATTAGGTGTGATAAGTAGTGCAACATTTATATAGATAGATACATTACAATGATTAAATTGCTATCATACATAACAAAAACAAGAAATCAGACCATCACCTACCTCGAAAACCAGCTTGAATCATCCAAAAAAACATGATTTTTCCATTTCGGATTCATTCCGATTGTTCTAGGAATACAAACAGTATAGTCCTTACAAGGATCAATAATTAAGTTCTAATATACTCGAATTATGAAAAACCCAAGACCCAACTCATGATCTTGAGGTGTTGCTAGGGACAGAAACCCTCCCCCAACAATATACTATCAACATTGTACTTTCTACAAATCGAAAAAAGGATTTGTGAAGTGAAAACCTTACCTTTAGCAACAGAAGTCATGGGAAACTTTCAAGAAATCACATGGGGTTGTCTCTAGCTCTCACGAATGATTTTGCAGAAAAATAACATTTTCGGGATTTATATCTGACATAAGTCGCGACTGTCTCGCTATAGCGGCCCCCATCCCACCACAGCGGCCCCTCCTTAGCGGCTTGCATGGAAACAGTCAAACCCCATTTGACAACACACCTTCATCCCATAACACTAAAAAACCACATGTTCATGCTAAGATCAGTTTTGGGAGTTCTACTCGCCCGAAATCGATTCCATAAAGTCGCACGGGTTCCTTAACGTCTTAGATATCTACTCATAAAATCAAGTTTTTATTAGGTCTCTAATATATTACCATATCTTCCTAGACATTACTGACTATAATTTCGTCCAAATCGTGACTAGGCTAGAAATTCTCAAGTTACAACGAAAAAGTTTTCTGATCAAAATTCCTTCCCCAATGGCTTTTTTATGACGATGGGAACAGTTCATTACCAATTTTTCTCATCACTTGTCTCTGAATGATAAACTAGGAAAAAGGGGCTAAAGTAAGGGTATAGTAGTACCTGAATCGATGAACAACTTGGATACTTGTGCCCCATGTCCTTCTTAATTTCCCAAGTACCTCCCTCAACTAGACGATGCTTCCATTAAACTTTCACTGACTTATTCTCTTTGATCATTAACTTCCGAACATCTTCATCAAGAATTACAATCGGTTCCTCCTCATACTTGAGGCCTTTGTCTAACAACAATGAATCCCATTTTATGATGTAATCTCTCTCACCTTGATATTTCTTCAACATGGACACATGAAATACCAGATAAACTCCAGATATTTTAGGAGGAAAAGTAAATTCATAGGCCATTTTCCCTACGTAGTAAAAATTTCAAATTTTTCAATGTATCGAGGACTATGTTTGCCCTTTTTGCAAAATCTCATCATCCCATTCATGGGTGACACTTTATGAAGAACTTTCTCACTACTCTTAAATTCCATGTCTCTTACCTTATGGTCTGCATACTTTTACCGTCTACCATGTGCTTATAAAAGCTTCACGTGGATTCTTCTCACTTTATCTTGACCATCCTTCACCAAGTCAACCCCCAAAGGTTTCAAATCTCCAACCTCAAACCATGATATTGGTGATCTACATCCCCTCCCATATAGTTCTTCAAATTGTTCCATGTCAATACTAAAGTGGTAACGTTTATCATAGGACAACACACACAAAATTTGAATATTATCCCAATGTTCTCCAAAGTCATTCACACATTCCCTAAACATGTCCTCTAACACTTGTATATCTCTCTCTGTTCGTCCGTCCATCTGCGGATTAAAAGTTGTATTAAAAGTGTGTTGTGTTCCGAATTCATCTTGTAATTTCCTCAAAAACTTAGATGTGAACTTTGTACAATGGTCTGAGATGATTGAAATGGGCACCACGTGCATCCTTACATTTATTTTTCATACACCTTAGTCAGTTGTTGAGCATTAGAGTCTACTCTTACTGTAATGAAATGGGTTGACTTAGTCATTCTGTCAACCGCTACCCAAAAATATTCAAACTTCCCCAAAGTCTTAGGAAGACCAACTACGACATCCATAGATATTCATTCCCACTTCCGTTCCAAAATTGGCACTCTGAAGAAAACCTGCAGGCCTTTGGTATTCATATTTTACTAAATCACAATTTTGACACACTTAGCCATAAACTCTGTTATATGTTTCTTCATGACCGAACACTTATATAGTTGCTTTAAGTCTCAGTACATCGTTTTCATGCTCGGATGAATAGAATACCGTGAACCATGAGATTTTTTTGAACAAATTCAAAATCAAGTCATCTACTCGAGGAACATATATCCTTACTTTAAAACTAAGCATACCCCCCGCATCTAGAGTCGCACCTTATACCATACCAGACACAGTCTCTTTCTAAGATCCTTAAAATTCGCATCCAAGGTTCTCTTGAATACACTCAAGCAAGCTAGACTACCCAAACTCACCACTTTTTGACTTAGCGCATCAAATAGTAGATTAGCCTTACCCGGATGATATTGATGGTCACATCATAGTACCTTGAGTAACTCCATACACCTTCTTTTCTAAAATTTAGATATTTTTGGTGAATACATGTTGTAGACTATGATTATCATTAAGCACCTTACAATTATGCCGTCAGATCTTAAGAGCAAACCCCACCATAGCCAACGCTAAATCATGTGTTGGGTAATACCTCTCATTCACCTTCAACTGTCGCTATGCATAAGCTATAACATTCTTATCTTGCATTAATAAAATGCCAAAATCCGAATGTGAAGCCTCACGATAAATAATAAAATCTTTTCCTTTCACTGGTAGTGCTAGAATAGGTGTTTTGGTAAAAAAAGTCTTTAGATTTTTAAAGCTCTCGCCATATTTTTCGATCAATTCTAACAACACCTCCTTTTTGGTCAAACTTGTCAGATGTGTAGCAATAGAAGAAAATTTATTCACAAATCAACGATAGTAGTTAGTGATTCCCACAATACTCCCACCCTAAGACACAGATGTAAGTCGAACCCAATTCTTAACCACTTCAATCTTTTGGGGATATACCATTATCCCTTCCCTTGAAACTTTATGCCCCAAAAAGGCAACCAAAGTCAACAAAAATTCACACTTCGAATATTTCGTATACAATTTTGTTTCTCCTAAGAACACCCTGAACAATACGAAGATGGTTGGCATGGTCTGCCTCACTTTTCGAATAGACCAACATATCATCAATAAATACTATCACAAATGAATAGAGGAATGGTCTGAACACACAGATCATCAAACTTATGAAAGTCGCAGGCACATTTGTCAACCTAAACGACATAATTAGAAACTCATACTGTCCATAACGGGTTTTATTTGTCATCTACGGTACATCCTCAGGCCTAATCTATAACTGATGATAGTCAAACCTTAGATAAATATTAGAGAAAATTGATGCACATTGCAACTGGTAAAAACATTATCTATTCGAGGCAATGGGTACCTGTTTCTAATAGCTACAATATCCAATTGCTAGTAGTCTATGCACATTTTCATACTACCATCCTTTTTTCATAACAAACAATACAGGAGCACCTCACGGGGAAGCCCTAGTATGGTTAAAACCTTTATCAAGAAGTTCTTGGATTTGAGACTTAAGCTCTCTCAATTCTACTGGGCACTATGATACAGAGCGATGGAAATGGGGCGGGTACCAGGTTCCAAATCAATGCAAAAATCTATGTCTCTAATTATAGGCAAACTTGTTAAATTAGGAAACACTTGACTAAAATTTTGACACAACCGGAATATACTTAATAGAGGGTGAATTAAACTTAACATCCTGAATATGATCCAAATATGTCAAACAACCCTGCCCCGCTAGTTTCCTCGCTTAAGTAAGCACATGATCTAAGCTTCCTTAGGCTTGTACACACCTTCCCACTCAAACTTCTCCCTACATGAAATTTCTAAAATCACAAACATAGTATTACGAATAAGCACATCATAATATGTGGGAAACCAAGTCATCCCTAGGATTATATCAAAGTCTATCATATCCAATATAACAAAATGCCCAAGTTTGGAAACATATAAACATAATAGAACAAGCACGATAAATACGGGTGACTATGATAAACTTTCCAATTGGGTAGAAACATGGATGTGGGAATCAAGTATATCACAAATCATATCAAATCCCAAGGAAATCTGCACGGACACATAATAATAATTAGAAACCGGATCAAATAACAGATTATCTATCTGGTCATAGAGATGAATGGTACATGTGATCAGTTCGTTAGAAGACTCTGCCTCACTCTTGTCTGAGAAAGCCTAACATTGAGCCCTATCATCGTGAAAGATGACTTCCCTGTTTGGATCCGTTCTGCCTCTTTCTGTTTTAGCATTTCCCCAACCGCCACAGTCTCGCTAGTTTCCTCCCCGCCTACCTTGTGCACATCCTCGACCATTATTACTATTTCCCATGGGTAGAACTACTCTAGTCTGCTATTGTGTAGGGTACAACATGTGTGTGCGGGGACAATCTCTCCTCATATGCCAAGGTTCTCCACAATTATATCAAGTGCGGTCAAAATATCGCTTGTTGCCCGCCAAAGTTGCGTCTCCCTGTTTATCCCCAATCAAATTCTAAGGTAGAGTTCCCGAGTAATTACTTGTAGAAGCACGCATAGCGAGTGAATTATCCGGGCTGCAACTGTCAACCTCCCGGAACCTTTTGAGTGGCAACCCTAAATGTTGCATGTGCTATTACATTTATTAGCCAACGCCTTATCTTTCCCATCGCACCTCACTCTTTCCCCTTTCTTCACAAAATCCATTACCTCATTAAACTTCTCCCTAAAGAAGTCATGTGCAGAAACAATACTTGTAACTCAGAACTCATTCCATCGACAAATAGACGCACCCTCTCTTGCTCAGTAGTCACCAATTGCGTAGAATATCTATAAAAAACATGGAACTTGGCCTCATAAGTGGTAATAGACATACCGCCTTGCTCTAAAGCCATGAACTCATCCTTCATGTGATGTATCAAAGGTCGGGGCACAATATTCTCCAAGTATAGAGCATGAAATTGGGTCCAAGTGAGTGAGGGTAAAATTGAAGATTTGCATTCTACATAAGCTCTCCACCACTACTTAGCCTCACCTTCAAGCTAAAAGTCACAAACTAAGTTGGAAAGTCACAAACTATACTCCTTGATGATGGAAAATACACAACTTATGGAGGCTCTAATAACAATCTATGATAAAATCATAAGTTTCCTCACTCTCAGTACCATTAAATCCCCAAGGCTTCAGTTTCAAAAACTCGGTCAACATTTCGTATACAGAACCCATCATCACAGGACCCAACAAAGGGTGGAAAACGACAACAGTACCTACAAATCCACCCACCTTGGGAACACTAATATAAAAAGAGGCTTGGCTGGAGTTTGAGTTGTTTGAACTGCGGGAAGAATTCCAGGACCAAGCAATCATTTTAGGAAGGACATAATCTGTTGAGATAATATTAGGTTTAAGGGAGGAATACTTCTTGTATCAGCCTGCACCTCTTTCTCTTGTCCAACATCACATCATTCTCGACCCGAACATTCACCTCTATCTCTTCATGATGCGCAAGAAGATTCCCATTCATGGGAGCATTCTAACCTAAATCTCCACCCGCCACCTCTTTATATGGATTGCTCATCTTCCTCATTGATGGGAGCTGCGGGCCTAACACCATTGAACTTATTGTAAACCATCTATAGAGTGAAGGAGGTTAGATAATAATTTGAATCGCCATATACTAATTAGAATCAAGTTATAGCACGAAAGGAGACAAAAGAAAATAGAGAATTTCCAAAAGTGCTATAACCCCTGGATGAAAAGTACAGACGTCTCCATACCATTCCGCAAGATTCTACTAGTCTCGTTTTGGTATACTGAGATCAATAAACCTAAGGTTCTGATACCAACTTTGTCACGACCCAAACAATTGTGATTGACACCCACACTAACCTTCTAGTGGGAGAACCATTAATAATAATTAGCTAACTCAAGAACCACACATATAAAGATACAAAAGCAGGATTAAATGAAGAATAAAGTACAGTTCCCATAAACTCCCAAAATCTAACAACAACTATCAAAACATGGCGAAAATATTCCCTAGAAACTAAAAGTCAATTTACAAAAACTCTTACAAGGAACGAGAAGTCTAAAGAAAAGGGGAACAACCCCGAAAGCTAAAACAATTTATTATCTATAATGCTAATCTAAGTCCTAATAAGAGGGGCTAAGCAAAAAAAATAACTGATGGCAGCCTAGAAAAACTGCCTAACCCTTTAATTCGACTAATCATCTAGATCCTACACGAGGTCTGTCAGTAGCCTCCTAAAGATGCCATGTACTCAGCAAAGAGAGAGAAAGTGCAGTATTAATACACAATCATAGTGTACTAGTACGATCATGTGGCTATTTCAGTAACGAAATATATACTATAGTTAAAACGTAGTTAACATGCATATAGAGAATATAACACATGTATAGATTATAAATCATGAAAAACGTACAATTCCACATTCTCTTTTAACCAGTAATCATGACAATTCAATGGTCCCTTAATGGAACCTATACCAAAATTGGTAGTGCAGCAGAACGTGGTACCCTATCAAAGTTAGTGTGTCGAAACGTGACACCCATTCCAATATGTATGTCCATACATGACATCCGATCTCAGTTAGTGTGTTGGAACATTTCACCCGATCCATTCAACAATCCACAATCACAATCACATTGTACATTCTCATAATCATACCATGGGATACAATAATTTATTCATACTCATTTGCCTTATGTGTGATCAATAGTGAAAAATGCATATTCATACAGTCATTACAATGAAGAAAATTGATAGCATACATCACACAAATGAGACTACAAGAAAATATAGAATTAGCAACAACTTTTTACCAACAATCATAATTTTGTTGCGAAATGTAAGGAAATTGCAACAACACGATTTAATTGTGGCCATATACCAAAACTTTTAACAATGAGATTTTTTTATTGCCAAATATCTTAATCTTGTTGCCAAATTTTATAAGTAAAATAATAAATTTAAAATATTCTTAATTTTGGAAAAATTAAATGGTACCATTGTTGATTGTTTTGTTTACTGTTGGTGACATATTAAATATTCTCAACAATATGATTTTAGTTGTGGCCTAAAATAAATTAATCTTTTTCAACAAGTGAAAATAAGGGGGCAATATTTCGCTCCGTATAGTTTTGCCCTTTTCCCCCAAAATTTCACTCTCTCTCTCTTTCTCTCTTTTAATTTCACATCTAACTCTCACCTTCTCCAATTCACTCACACCTTGCAGTCAACATTTTTTACTTTTATTTACATGCTTGGATTTATTATAATATGGTAATACTCTTTTCTTCTAATTTTAGTCATAATTTTTTGATTTTATTGAATTAGGGCATAAAAATTGAGTTGTGTCTGCTGAACATAGAGTCAATTCGATTCTGAATTAAGCCATTAAATGTTGGTTGTGCCTGGATGAACGTAGAGTCAATTGGATTGAGTCGATGACATCAGTGGAGAGAATCACTTGTTGAACACGATATTAGCACTCACCCATGGTAATTTCTGCTCACTAGTTGTTGTATATGAAATGTCAAAATTCACTTTATCTATGTCATGCTTGTGATGTTAAGAGTTAGTCTCTTCAAATAGATTGCTAATCCTCTTATCATTGTGTTCTTAATTTATAAATTTATAAATTTTGAAAATATTCGATTAAGTGTGGTGGTGGTTGAGAAGAAAGAATTCAGTTTCTTTATTAGAGATCAAGAGAATTATTAAAGATAGCTATTATAAAGAGAAAATTAAAATTGTTGCCAACATTTATTCAAGTAGTTAAAGAGAAATATTTATTATGTATTTTTCTTTTTATAGTTGTAAAAGAGAAAGAAGAATGAGTCAAGGAATAAGAATCATGCGAAAAGGATTAGAAAGTTAAGAGAAAAGTAATGTGTGCTTGGAAGCTCTTTCTTTGATTATCGTAGTACTTTACTTCAAGTGATTTGTGTTTAATTTCCTTTAAAGTGGTGTATGTCACAATAGGAATCTTAACAATATATCATGCATCATTTCATATCTTCTACTTGATTATAGGTATGGAGAAACAAATGTTTAGAAGCACTCCATGAAATGGCTTTGTCAAATTCACAAAAATAATCATTTGAGAAATTGTTAATTTATTGACTTCAACTGTAGAGATAAATACTTTACCAGTTAGAGATGTCTATTCACTATGAATTAACATTATGTTTTTACTATTTATAAGTGTTATTAGATTTATTTTCACTTTCACAAGTTGAATGATCTATTGTAGGAGAGAATTATCATTTGCTTCGTGTATCAATTTTAAAAAAGGCTGATTTTTCCCCAAGAATATTACTGTAGGCTACGACATCGACTTCTCTACAGACATATGCTAAAGCGGCAAAACTCAGGAATGTATGTTCAGAGTCTCGTGTTAGTGCTTCCTCAACACAAGAAAGATACAATTGAAACATTAGGATTTGAATTGTTGAATAATGTTGCAATTCTTTTTTCCTATGACCTTTTGAGTAGTGAAATTGATACTTTTGGACACTTGACAACCGGCACGAGTATAAGAGATGAGTTTTTTTTGTTCTATAGTTATTATTCAATTTTAGGTGAGCCACTTCTAATTGTCCTATAGTTGGAGAAGCAATAGTAAAATTTGATTAATATGTCTCCTCTTGAATCTATTGTGAGCAATTTGGAAATTGTGAAGAGCATTTCCTCCGGATCAAGTTAAAACAATTTTTATGCATTGGGACAAGATCAGTTAAGTTACAATTCTTATTTTTTGTTCACTTCATGTATTTTGTTTGATATTTATGTTCATAGTCTTGTGCAAAGACCAAAGTGTGTTATATTTATTCTTTTCAATATATTATTCTCTTGATTAATTGTCCTATTCTAATAAATAAAAAATCGAAGTAGAGGATTATCATTCATTCATCAAAGAAAAAAATAATCTTAAAACACTAAGCTAGTTTCATTTTAGTTTTAGCTAATAGATAGATTAGATTTTAATTTGGCAATGTTTATTCCAATGTATTTTTCTTTTTCTGTGATATGATTTTGTTGGATAAATATTTGAGTAATAGAGTATAGTTTCAACGTTGTGTCCTTATTTTATGTTTTTAGTGAATACCAAAATGATAGAAAAAAGAAAATTCACAACCTGTTTTAAAACGCTACAAGAAAGTGTAAATTGTATTTGATTGAGAAATGAGAATATATGATAGGCATTAGTATTTTTTTTTATTTTACCTACTAAGCCAGTGTTGTTGTTGGGTGCTATTAATTAATTTCAAAAGATATGTTATCAGTTTGTTGGAGAATCACATCTATTGGAGTGCATCTTATGATGCATATACCTCCAAAATTTGTTTGTTTAATTAATTACTCTAGGCATTATTTATGAAAATTTAGAATTGAATATTAAAACAGAGATTTTTCTTCTATGTTGCACATTGCATAACAAATAACGAGGAGGCTTTTGAGAGAAAAGTCATCACTTGGGAATACAATCGTACAGTTAGAAAAGAAGAAATCGAGTGAGTATTTCACCTAAATGCCGCTCTATTTATGGTAAATTTTATATTTAATATAAACTGGAATGTTATATTTATAGCAAGTTAGGGCCTATGTTGCTATGAAATTGCCTCTAATTCCACTAGTAGTGTGGCACCTTGAAAAACTTACAAATTAAATATTCAGTTGTTATAGGAGTTTCAAATAACTTTATGTATTACTTTTTGTTTTTAAATTTCTTATTTTATTTGTATTTAGCTTATATTATATAATATACATGTAGGAGGTTCTCATTCAATGCATGTTTATGATAAGTTTTGACCTCCTTAGAAGGATGTTAATCTCTAAGTAATAAAATTCTAATAACATTACAGCTGGGAAATATGTGAACATTAGAATTTTTTCTGAAGATATTATAATATTTAATGGGAGATCAAAGTTAGTGTACTTAGTGTTCTATTATGTGAGTATTAATTTTTTAAATTTATATTTGTGTTACTTTATCAAAATATAATTATATGTATCTTTTATTTGCAGGATAAATATGCGTAATTCGATACTGCTGCAATACAAGTACTATTGGAAGAAGATTTTATTAAAATTATTAGTAGGTTTAGAATATAATAATCTTGTATATATATATATAAGTAAAGACATAGAACTATTTAGTTTTTTGGAAGAAGTAAATATCTAGTGCATCAATCTTTATGTATTGACCTTTGTAGATTTATATAATTTTTTATTTGAATATGTATGTAAATAGTTGAAAAGAAATATCTATTGTGTATTTAGAGACTATCTCTAATTGTTAGTAAAGGTCTATTGAAAATATTATTTGATATATTAAATAACAACTGTTGCTAAAAGCTTTTCTTACAAAATATCAACTTACTTTTGTTTATTTTTTTGCAACAACTAATATTGTAGGTAAAAAAGTTAATTTATGGAAACATTAGATTCTGTTGCTAAAATTTTTATAAGCAACATTATATGAATGAAAGGCAACGATATATTTGGTTGCATTAAGTCAGTTTTTGGCAACAATATATTTTGTTGTTGCAAGAACTTTTCGCATCAACGTTTATTGCAACAACATACAATAACTTTTTTATTGTTGCCAAAAGTACTTTTGGCAACAACATCCAATATATGGCAACAAAATTTTTTGTTGGGAAATGTCTTTTTTCTTGTAGTACGTAGAAAACAACCTTGAATCATCCTAAGAAACTTGATTCTTCCCTTTCCAGATTCGTTCTGCTTGTTCTGAGTCTACAACAAACAATCAATTCATTATGTGGATAAATAATTAAGGTATAATTTACCCGGGATTATGACAAACCCAAAACCCAAGACCCAACGCATGATCCTAAGGTGCAGCTAGGGCTTTTTCCCACCATGCATCTCAGTACAAAATCCCTCCCTCAACAATATATAATCAACATTTTACTTTCTACGAATCTAAAAATGGATTTGAGAGTGAAAACCTTACCTTTAGAACCAAAAGTCGTGGCAAACTTTCAAGAAATAACCTCAGTCATCTCCTAGATCTCATGAATTAAACTTGTAGAAAAATAATATTTTTGGGGTTTATATCGAACTTATGTCTCGAGTGTCCAGCTATGGTGGCTCCATCCATCAACAACGGCCTTGCCTTGGAAGGAATAATTCCTCCTTGGAGGCTTGTACATAAATCGTGAGTCAAATTATGATTTTCAAAGCCCCATTTAACAACACACCTTCATCCCATGATACTTTCAAACTACATCTTCGTGCTAATATAAGCTTCTGGAGTTCAACTTACCCAAATTCAATTCTCTAAAGTCATACAGTTTAGTTAATGACTTCGCTATCTAGTCATGTAATCAAATTCTCTATTAGGTCGCTCGTTTGTTACCATATTTCTCTAGACCTTACTAACTCTGACTTTGTCAATATTTGAACTAGGCTATAAATTCTCAAGTTACTATGGAATTTTTTGGACTCTAATTCTTTCCCTAAAGGATTTTCTATAATGATGTGAATAGGTTCTACTAAAACAATTTGGACGGAACAACTATTACATTGTCACATAATTTGAATAACAAAAGAAATGGAATACCTAAACTATTAAATGGAATCAACAACATTCTTCTATTAATATTTATATCATATATATACTTAACTTGACTTGACATGCTAAGCGGCACACAAAAGATTTACTAAGTGGTGTTAGACATTTAGAAGAAGCAAATAAGTGAAGCAAATCATTTTAACACATCATAAAAGAAAATATAATTCGAATCATACTAGAGGAATCACCAACAATCAAAATGATATACTTGACCATTAAATAGGAAAATCCCAAACTGCATCATAGAATAAGTTGTTTATATAAAACCCCTTAAGAGTTCGACCATTCCCCAGACCCTGGGTTTTGTTTTGGAATTTCCTTTGTTACATAACTCAACTACAAAGAAAATCAATGGGTGATTTCAAGTAGTTCCAGTTTTCCTTTATTAATATTGTCAACTCATAAAATCTGCTCATTTTAAGTAATCAAATAAAAATAAGAAGTTGTTTAATTTTATAGATTTTTAATATCATATTCGTAACTTAACTAGTATAAAAATTTGAAAACCCTAGGGAACCTATGTAACTATAGAAGAACAATGACCGAAAAGGAAAAGTAATAATTTTTTAGAAAGTATGATAAAGTGAATATGAAATATCATTTATGAGTTTTTAAATTGTAAGGAACTATTTGAAAACTTAAAGTCATCCTTCATCTAGGATAAGAATTTCTCTTTAAACGCTTTATAGGAAATATAAAAATGATTGAAGTATTTTATTACAAGCAAACATGTTCTATACATGTGTATCATCGTAATTTGTAAAACATTCATGTAGCGTTATAAACTAGCCAAATCATTGTGTCTTAGGATGTTCCTGAATGGACTAAAATAGGAACTTAAAATTGATGTAAGGATTTACCACATCAGTTTATAAAGCTATAAGTTTGACATCAAAATTTAAAATAAATTACGCTCGATTAATTTGTAAAAATAGGGGATTCTGGAATTGGGTTTAAATATTTATGGGAACAATTTCTCTTTGCACATTAAAATCTAGTACAATATTACAGGAAAGAAATAAAATGCAAATTAGATAGAGAGAAACAAAAGGGGCCAAGTTTCACATAAAATTGAGCAAAACCTATATATATGCAAGAAACTATTTAATGCGTCAATAGATTAGTTGAATATCTACCTTAAATAACGGGAAAATGGAGTGGAGTCCAGGAAGAGTAAATCGACACTGTTAGGGAATTTTTTTTGTACATACAATGAAGTTTAGAGAGTGGACTTTCACAAAGAAGAAGAAATTTTTTCGCTCTTATCCGAAGACCATTATGTGTGAGTCTCTGACTTAACACATAATAGTTTGTCTATGTGCATTTCACCGTTACCTTTAATGGGATATATGTAGTCTAACCTTGTGTACATTTTACGCTTCTAACTTTGACTCGATACATCTACATTTAACTCCTATTTTGCTAGTTATGTAATTGTATGATTAATAGTTTGGATACATTTTGTAGTCCAATATTTGACTAAATACATATATGATCTAACCTTTCTTACATTCTATCCTCCTATATCTAACCGAATTAGATACATTTAACCTTTCTTTGGCAGTTGACTAGATATGTTATTGTTGTAATATGATTAACGGTCTTTTTACATTCAATATCAAAAAGCTCTTTTTATTTATTTTCTTTTTACCTCTAATGATTTATTATTTATGTATTTTTCATTCAATATTGCTTTATTTATAACACTTATTTTGGGACATCAAAATAATAATAATTACTATTGAATTTATGAAATATAACAAAATAATTTTATATTATGATTTTATTGTATTTCACCAATGCTATTGCAAGTGTTATATCTTCTTTCTCGTTCCTTATCAAATTCGTATAATATCTTCAATATTGAAAATTTAAAAATAAATAGAAAACTAAATAATTATATACTAAAGAATGTAAATGAAAATGAAAAGACAAAGTGCGAAAAGACAAAAAGATATAAGGAATTTGATCTCATCAATGAGTCAATGTCTATTCATTTATTTGATATATTCTTTGTTTCATTTCATTTTATTTTTCTTTAATTATAAATAAAATTATAAACAACTTACATTACCAAACACGTAAAGTTTCGATCAGGAGAAGGAAAAATCTTATTGCATCTTAACTCCCATGCACATTATTTTATACTACCAATATATTTTGCTTTTCATAGTTATTAAAACTAATTAATTCAAATAAGATTTCCCATATTAAATCGAAATATACTTAACGAAAGTGAAATATTGTTAACAATTCTTTCTACTAGAGGATTTTATATCAAAAATGTTAGAAGAATTGTGAAAAGATGATTAAATATTAACTTATAAATTAATAATGAATTGTAAAATTTATAACATTATTAATCAACAATAAACTAATTTTTTTTTATTAAGTATAGTGTGAAGAACGAACAATGATATTAATAGTTAAAGGAAGGAAATATGATGTCATGTAGTATTCTTATGATTTGCTTTTTTGTGTTGACTTGATTGATGGATCGAAAACAAAATGTACAATTCATATAATTTTTATTATTTTAAAGTTGCGATGTAGTCTGATAAATTTACGAAATACTAATTATTTCTTAATAATGTAAGTATATATTATATAACTTTGTTTATTTAATAGAAAATATATTATTTTTTTTAGAACTTAGTTAACGAATGTCAAAGTTTTTATCATCTACATTGTTCTTCATAAAATATTTAACTATCTCGGTGTAGATACTATTCTTTGATAAGTGTAGGATAAAACTTATCCAGATTGAATTTACATCAAATCGGAATTCAGATGGTTGTACTATTCAAGAACATTTAAAATAAAATGGAAAATAATTTTGGCATCACCAGAATTTGTCTCACACCTTTGAGGTTACAAAAGAAGAAAGAACTCAAAGCCACAATGAGAATTTGAAATATTATTTTGTAACGATTTATTTCCGTCATTAAGGTTAAGCCAATGGGGAAGGAATTTGAGTCAGAAAACATTCGAGTAGTAACTTTAAAATTTCTAGACTAGGCCAAACTTTGACGATATCTCAGTCAGGTGAGGTCTTGGGTAATCTCGTAATGGATGATGGATTTTATTATAAATTTAATCATTTGAATGGATAGCCAAGACGATAGGGAGACTGTCAATTGTACAAGATTGAATTTGGGTATATAAAACTCTAGTAATTGAATATAACGTGAAATGGTGGTTTTATAACATCAAGGATTGAGAGAGTGTAGTGAAATGGGGAGATGGAACACAAAGTCCAAGTCACTGTCTTCATTGAATCCACCACGGTTGAATTATTCCCGCCATGGAGGGGACACTATGGCGGGATTGACCTGCTATGGCGGGCCATTTGCGAGTAAAAATGGGAAAAGTCCCAAAAACGTTATATATTTTTTTTCAAACTTAATTGATGGAGAGATAAAGGGAAACTTATGGCAATTTATTCTTGTTTTCTCTAATTCTCTCTCTAAAGGAAAGTCAATTACTCCCTTAATTCATAAATTGATTCTTAGAACTTAGAATCTTTGCTATTTTTCCTTGAGGGAAAGTTTTGGCTTGAATTTAATGGTGAAACAATCCCTAGTTGGGTGTTAGGATCATTCAATTCTACAAGGGTTAGTATTTTGATATAGTCCAGGTAAATTGATCACTATTATTGATATTTTTCATTAATTACGTGTTTTAGACCAAGAACAAACTAAGAGACTCTCGAAAGGGAAAACATAAGTTCCTTAAGAGTGTTTACGCTTGGTTTCGATATAGGTGATTATTTGATATCCCGTCTGTGTTATCTGTGCCTGATATATGCTCCATTATATTCAAGCATGTATCTCAATAGGTAAAGATGAAATGAATATAATCAAATGACTATTTCTGAATTCGCCACATGCAATGAACCTGTTACCTAACTATACCGTTAAAAGTGTGTGAATCATTCATTGTGTTGCAGATCGTATTATTGTTGTGGTTGATTGGATTGAGTGTCACATTCCGACTTATTAATAGATAGTGTGACACGTTCTGACACATTATTAGATCGTTTTACGTTCCAACACACTAATAGTTTGAGTGTTGGTTACATGAGAGAACCATCACTGACGGATGTATTTGAGATTAATATTGTGAATCATGTATATTGAGCATGTTTTTGTAGATTGTTATTGTTTACGTATATGTGTGGATTAATATGTTTTAGTTACGTGTGTATGTCTCACTTACTAGAATAATCGTGTGATCCTGCTAGTACACTATTATTTTGTGTTTTGATATTGCACTTACACTTTCTTTGTTGAATATAGGAGATCTTTCTAGAGAGACCTCAACTAGGAGATCACTAACTTGTCAAGAACAAAGGTAGGCTACAATGGATTCATCTAGGATCTTAGTCCATTTGATTCGAACTTAGGCTTTTAACACTCCATACTTTGGGTTTAGTTGGTTTAGGGATTGCATCTCCTTATCTTAGATTGTTTAGTTAGAAGTTTGATACGATGGTATTCATGTTCTTAGGTTGAATTTCTGCGTGTTTATGTTTTCTATTGATAACTTACTGAATTTATGGAAACTCAATTTTAAATTATAATTTAATACTATTCCACATTTTAAATTCTTGTCTTTTGGTAAGTATTCTTTAGATGGGTTGTAGCAATTGTTCAACCACTATGATTAGTTTGAGTACCAGTCATGGTTGTTTGGGTCTTGACAAAGTTGGTATCACAGCTCGAGGTTCGTTAATCTCATTGTACCAATGAGTCTAGTGGAGTCTTGCAAAAGGTACGGAGACGTGTACACTTTTATTTAAGAGGCTACATGTCACACCCGGATTCTGGAATCCGAACGCAACCGGCGTTGTTAACCTCTCAGAGGTCGCAGACAAGCCTCTTCTTAGCTTTCATCACAATCATACAGTTAAATTTGCGGAAAATTTAAAACTTTTTAATTACTTATTGAAGTGTACGTAGACTTCATATAATACTGCATAAGAGTGATATTCTAATAAGCTCAAACTAAAATCAACCATCTATTAAAGATTAAACAATCGAAATAGAGAATCATAATAATAATAATATTTTGCCAATTGACCTTATTACAAACGCTTGAACAAATGTTTGAAATGAAACGCTAGGGACTATCTCCACTAGCTATGTCTAATGTACTAAGCTAGAATAATGAAAATAGCATCCTCGAACTCAAGAGGACCTACCAAAGTCCGGAGATCGCTAATCCAAACTGCTTCGTTGAATTTTCAATCTTCTCTCGGACCTGCGCCTATAAAAATAATAATGATATATGGGGTTCATACACACTTGTAATAAGTATGGATGTATGCACATAAACACATATGGACTATGCATGATCAAGGAAAGCTCTTCATAAAGAAACATGCCGTTTTTGGAAAGTTAAGTTATTTTACTTTCTTAAATCGTTATTTTTTATTCATGCAATGAATATGACATGTTCTCATGCAATTAAGGCACACAACTCATTTTCTATATGAACATAAGACCTTGGAATCATGAACATACTTTTAGAACAACTTAAACAAAAGTTTATTATTTTACTCCCTTAGGCCGAGAGCTCACCTCTCCAGACTTAGTGTTTATTTTTTAGTCTTTTCTTCTTTTATGTTGTGTAGTTCAAAGATATCCTTTGATCCTATGTTTTACTTACAAGTGCAATGATTCATTGTAGTCCCATACCTACAATGCATCGAGTAAGCAATTCACAAGACTAAGGAAATGATTTGGCTACCTTACTTACAAGTTAGATATTTCATTCTTGTTAAATTGGGTATGAATGTATTTATAAGCCAATATTTATTGGCTATGCCCCTTAATTGATTGTTTACCTAATATATAAATCTTTGAGGCATATATTCATACTCCAATATTGGAATAAACCACTAACTTGTTAAAAATTCATTCTTATCAAACACTGGTGATTGACATTCTTAAGCTCTTGCTAACTTAGCTCACTTTGAACTTACGTTTCTACTTCTTTGATCTATTGTTCACTTTGAACATGCTACTTTCATTCTTTCTTACTTTCTTTAAAGAATCTTTAGCATTAACGAAAGTAGATCATGCGAGCTAACATGAAATCCAGTGTCTCCCCCACACCGAAAAGGGGTGGTTCACCGGTTAAGGTGAAGCAAGTCCAGTGTCTACCCCACACCAAAAAGGGGGGTTCACCGGCTAAAGTTAAACCAAGTCAGTGTCTTCCCCACATCGAAATGAGGGGTTCACGGCTGAAGTGAACTGAATACTTTCCTGAGCTTTAACCGACATAGATCATGTGAGCTAAATATGAAATCTGGTGTCTTCCCCACCCCAAAACTGCCTAGCATTCTTAAGCGGAGGCATCCACTAGCTAGTTCCCTATGCTGGCGAACATAGTTCGAAGACTAGGAGACATACGGAGACCCTGGTCCACCTGGGTGGTGATCTAGTCTCATGAGGAATACATGTGCTGGCACAATCTCATTGCTAGTCTATCGGTGCTAAGCTCAGATCTATTTTACTTTATTATCTTTTAGAGTTGACTCAAACATTATGAAAACTTTCTTCTAGTTATGAGGTTTACTTAACTCTATGGATGACTGGTCATCCCTTTCTTTACTTGATGAATATGAACTTAAGTATTACATTATCATCATGGTGCGAGTGAGACTTGTCTCATGGATTCTAGCACCCTCTTATGTGAGTATTTTTGACATAATTGTTTAAGTGTAATTGAGACTTGTCTAACTTCTTTTAACACTCTATATTAGGTCAATTTCATAACTTAAGCTTTCAGTTATTTCATTACTCACCTTAACTTGTTCAGGTTAATTGATAGTCTTGTACGATGCTTTATGAAAGTTATAAGGACTCATTCAATGTTATTACGTTCACAAGTTTGTGTGGATAGGATATGTTGGGACTTATCCCATTGATTGGCATACCCTATGTTATGAGTTCATTGATGTAGAGATTGGTATGACTTCACATATTTTGGGAGATTATATTTTGGACTTAGTTTTGCTAGCCAATTTGTTGGCATAAATTATAAATTCACTAGATATTTGTCATAATATTATCACTAGCAAATTTAATTACTTCATGAATAAATTATAGTAATCTAACATGTTAAACAAACAAACTTTTAACCTTTAATTAGCCTATGAAACAATACAATGAACACTTATAACAATTTCATCTTCTCGAACACAAGTAGGCATTACAACATTCATCATCTCATGTAAATAATACCATAAGTATGCGGATCTAACATATAGGTTTCATTTGACATATAAATCACTAAAACATACACATAATTATCAGTTAAAACCACATACAAAAAACATGCATCGAGATTTACATTATACATACTACAAGAATCGGAAATCGGGAGAACTAGGGAGAGGAACATGCGATTCGTTGGGAACAACCCTAGTTTCGATATTCTTGATTTCAAAACATTTGAAAAGCCTCTTGGAGAAAGAATTCAAGGAGAGAAAACTCATTCCTTACTGTAGAATTAAATCTACAAAGATCACCTTGCAATTTGCACGAAGACCTTGAAGAACTTGCTTGAAATCGCCTAGGGTTTCTTACGTTTTGATTTTAGTCGTAGGGTTTATGATGAATAACGTGAGTCTAAGTCTTTAGGAACTGAATATTTACTAATTAATCTTATACTAAATAGCTTAATTAAATAAATCAAGTAGCTAATTACCAAAACTCCCTCCTAAATTGACTAAAAATAGAAGAACCTTTACTTAACCGAAATCTGGAATTTTGCTTAATGGTTTCAGTTTTGTCCATTTAAATTAATTAATTAAGTTGCTAATTTAATTGATTACGTAACCTAGGGTAATTACTAAAGTACACCTAATTTGTTAGGACCATAACCAACCCTTTGGACCATCCTAGGTTAGGTACTAGGATGTTTCTTTAGTTAGTTACTTGTCTTAATGTCACCCGGTTAGGTCTTAGGTTGTCGGGTACACTAGTTAGTTATTTTGGATTTGTCCTAAGTTAGTTAGTTAGTTAGGTCAGTTAGTTAGAGTCTAGGATCGGTTAGGCAACTTGGCCCCACGTGGGTTGACCCGGACGCGCGCCTGTCCCCAATCGCTCTAACCGAATTGGTTAGCTTGGTCCCCTTGGCCGGTTGCACATGTGCTTGCACATGTGTTGCCGTGTACTTTCCTAACTAAATATTGTTGAAAGTTCATTTGGAATGTTCACTTTTTGTCCAAGGATCCTCACTATGTCCTTAGGCACTGCTTAATCTACATGATCATTTTAAATGGCTTTGTGCTATGGTACTAGGATTGACACTTGGATGCCTAGTACCTAATGTGTGAATATGAAGAATATGTGAAGAATATAGTTATTTTAGCTTAGGGTATTCATTGCAGGTACAATTCTTATACAAGCTTGGATTATATTTTAAATACTTGCGTATACATAGAAATTGGCTAACATTCTTAAGCCAATATTCTATAATATGCCCAATATTTCTCAATATTGGGCATTGGGATACCTATGTACCCAGTACGCATTCTTAAAAACCTACTAGACTCTTCACTAGGCATGTACATTTTCCGGAATGTTACACTACATGACTTTAGGAAAATCTCTCTATCGTCTTCTTGTTTCGTGCCATAACTTGTTACCAATTGGTATTTGGTAATCCAAATTTGTATCTAATCTCTTTCACTCTTTGTTCCACAGAGTGTTTACACTCGACTAAACATCGATAGGCCGGTAACTTCCATAAATGAGCTAACAGGGGAGCTTGCAGCAAGAGGATATAGCTGAGGAATGGGTAGAAGTATTGTCAGAGATTGAGAAAGGGTAGCACCCGACATGTGTGAATCCCAAGCTGAGAACCTACCTATGAAAGAGGCCTCTTTCGTACCCCAAGCCAAAGTAGACGAGAATATGGAGATTGAGCTAGAAAAGGATGCTAAGCTAGAGAAGGATGCACAAGTTGGGACTGCAGGACTTCCACCTTAGGATCTAACTGTAGCTTAGAGGATTTTAACTTTTCTGAGTGGATTGGTCGGCTATGGAGCCATTCCCACAGTACATGCTTCTCAAATTCTTGTCATCCACCCCGTTTCTACTACAATCACTAAGATAGATGGAGTGTTAGGTGTTGATTCTTTATTCTGCCCACTTTTTGGCCCTATGATGATTAGCACTGATCATGAAATGCTAACCATGTTTTTGAACTTAAATTTGTCAGTGTTCAATGGTTTTGAAAGTGATAACACATATGAGTTCATCCTAGAATGCTATGAGAGATTTCAAAAGTTAGGCATTGTGAACCATCATGGATTTGAGTTCGTGACCTTTCACCTTGAAGGTAAGGATAAGCAGCCTTTATGGAATGTCGATCACCAATGTTGCCTCCAGTTACCATGTTTCATCTCAATGCGTTGTTTTGGAGAAGAATATGCCCCGGACTTTGAGGTATATTAAGAAGGATGACTTTAAGGCTATGGATCAAGGTGGTATGATTATAGTTACTTATGTGACAATGATCCATGCATTGTCCAGATATGTTACGCAGTATGTGAATAGAGAACAAGGGAAAATCCATTTACTTGTCATGGGATTGAATCCCGAGTTGCAGGTATTGTCAGTTCCAATGTTCTCTACATGTAAAAGCTTTAATCAAGTGACAAACCATGTGAAGAAGGTACAAGGAGTTCAATTGGATAGACTGGAAATGGATTTGACTAAGAAGCCCAATAATACAAGTAACTTTAATGGCTCATCTTAAAAAGGTTAAGGTAGACCGACAGTTGCAGCCCGGTCAATTCAGTCAACTATGTCCGATTTAAAGGGTGGTTACCTAGGGACTCCAGAGCATAATCGTACCCAGGATGGTAAGGGGGTCTCTTTAGCGCCTGTAAACATGCCTTCTCTTGAAACATTTGTTACAATTGATGAACCATGACACATGAGGAGAGATTTTCCCAGAAGCACATGACTGAACCAGTGCAAAATAGACATGAGTGAAGGTAATAAGGGAAGAGAACTTCCACAAGGTGGGCGAACAGGAAATCAACAAGGTCATGTAGGCTGGGTAAATAGTAATGCAGGTAGGGGATGCATCTAATATAGTGATCACTTTTTGTTTGATCCATGTTCTACTTACTATTATATGTCAGTACAATTTGTGTTGGGATTGTATGCGATTTATTATGTGCTTATTCCGCATCCCTGTTTCTACCCTTGTTTGAGTGTCTATCGTAGCAACCCATGTCTATCATGATTTTTGTGTCCTGATCATGGGTTTTCTGACTTAAACTAATGTCGTTTTTTTGGATATGATTGACCTTGTTGTAATCTTACACATGACTTGATTGTCCCCCTATTATGTTATGCTTAATTGTAATGCTAACATTGTGTCTCTAGAGATCTCCAGTAGGTAAATGTAAAAGTGGAAAGGGGTGTACAAGCCTAAGCCAACTAAGATCTTATATTTAATTCGGGCTAGGAATCTTGTGGGCAAGGTTGTTTGGCATATTTGAATTATATCTTGCAGCGTCCCCCTTTGTTGAGTCTACTTCTATAGTGTATGAAGGAATTGTTCTCTACTGATTTGTCTAGCATACCTCTAGATCAAGAAATAGATTTTTGTATTGACTTAGAGTCGGGCACTCGCTCAATCTCAATTACTGATCATCACATGGCTCCAACAAAGTTGAAAGGGATTAGACCCTGATCCAAGAGCTCCTTTATAAGGGTTTCATCCGTTAAAGTGGTTCCATATACAATGCTTATGTCTTGTTTTTTTACGAAGAAGGATAGTAGTATAAGGATATGCATAGACTACCAATAGTTGAATTAGGTCACCATTCAGGATAAGTACCCGTTGGCTCGTATATATGATATGTTTGACCAGTTGCAAGGTGCATTATTATTCTATAAAAAGGATTTAAGGTCTTCATACCACCAATTAAAGATTAGGCCTGAGGATGTACCCAATATTACATTCACGACTCGGTATGGGCAATATGATTTCTTGGTTATATCATTTGGATTAAACAATGCACCTGCGATGGTGCGTTCGAACCATTCTTGGATTCCATTGTAATTGTTTGTATTCATGACGTTTTTGTATAATTGAAGATTTAGGAAGAGCATACAAACTATCTTCGTGTTGTTCTGGGTGTCTTTGGAAAATATAAATTTTATGTAAAATTTAATATGTGTGAATTCTAGTTGTCCTCGGCTCCCTTTTTGGGAAATAGTTTTAAAAGAAGGGGTAATTAAATCCTCAAAAGATTGGAGTAGTCAAGAGCTTGGTCGGGACTAGTTATGTGACTGAGGTTAGGAGTTTGGAATGGATTTCCATCTACTATCGGTGGTTTGAGAAGAATTTTTACTCTATTGCACGTACTTTACAAGGCTAACTCAAATCGACGTACCTATTGAGTGGACTGCCAAATTGTAAGACTCCTAAAATGAGTTAAGGTGTCTAGAGCCTAACATTTGTGTCTTGATGTTTTGAAATCCTAAAATGGGTTCTAAGGTTGTAATGAGGCAGTGCCTAAAGATTAGGTGATTTGGAAGTCAAATGTCAAGGGACAACCAAGACGTTCAACAACTAGTCACCAAAGGGGCCTTATGTGTTTTTATGTTCTTATGTGTGTGTCATTGGGTTATGAAGTACTTATATGAGTAATAATGATTTTTATATGCAGTATGTTATGTTTCATGAAGTTTGGAGGTCAAACGTCCAAGAACGTCGAAAATGTTCGAAAGTTAGACCTTGAAACGTACATGTGTGTCTTGTGTGTGCCTAGCATGTTTGAAGGTGTTGAGAGTGTTTATTCTGGGTGAAATTAATGTGGAAGGTCCTTGACATGTTAAGGTTTATATTTACGTTGGAAACATATGGTTACCACTCCCCAAGGGCGCCGCTAAAGGCCCTCAAGGAGGACTTAAAGTCAGCCAACACACTGCCTTGGCAGTGTCTACCAACGACCTTCAATCGACGGACGGTAGGTTCACCTACGCCCCGTCGATGCTGAGGCATCGATGAAAACTTATCCTGGTGAAGGCTCAAGGCATTTGACAAGACCCAGACCCTAACGACGTCCTGCAGTACAGTCCGTCGATAGGCCTACTGGGCGTCAATCGGTCCGTCGATGAAGGCTGCAACATCACTGCCATGCACGCTGTTTCATTATGGGGTGAATGGGAAATTCACCCCACGTGATAACCTGACCATATGTGGTTTTTTTTGGTTATTTTTGGGTGTATTTAAGTGATTAAAAACGTGACTAGGCCATTCTAAATTCATTCTTCAAACTAAACCCTTCCCTCTAAAAAAGAAACCTCTCTAGAATTCTCCATTTAAGGTGAAGCTCAAGAAAAACAATGGGGATGGATTCTCAAGCTTCCTTCATCAATTTTTAGTGGTTTTCTTCTACAATGAGTCATGGTGATACTTCATCTCTATTTAATCTTCCATCTAGAGAGTTCCTTTCAATGTTTTCAATGCAAGTTCATGTTCATACTTCTTTTTCTTCAATCTATCCATGGGTTCTTTCTCAAAATGATTTCAAAAACATTATTATGATGAATTATTGATTACCTACTGTTTATAATGATGTTTTAAATCCAATTACATGACCTTTAGTCTCTTCCAAACTCTTAATTTAGCCTATGTGTGGGCTTTGTGATCTAGAATTTATGTTGATTGAATTATGATTCTAGCATGATGAATTGCTTATATCTACTGCGTATGATTTAATGCCATGATGAATTATGTGTTGTTGGTCCAATGATGATTTATAGTTGAAGACTTGATCTCTACTTCCTATCTATTGTTAATGTATGACATTCACTGTAAGCTCGATTCTATAATACATTAATGTAGGATTCGTTTGTGTAAAGGTAATTGTAGCTACTGCCTTATATTGATGAATTGTGGGTATGAATCATTCATGATTAAAGTAATGGAGTCTTGGTAAGGATCGATATACATTTTTCTAGCATATAGATTGATAATGCTATGTATTTAATGTTACCTTATTTCTTGGGTAGATGAAGCATGATTTAGACTAGGTTATTATGTCTTTAGCTAGTGCCTTATGTTAGTATTAGTGGTGAATTATGAATGTTGATCATGATGATCAAATCAAGGAATTCTAGTAAGTGATCTATGTCTCTCTACCTTCTAGTAAATTTGTGATGTAGGGTAGATGTTAATAGCATCATCCTATAGTGGCTTATGCATGATTTCGTTTATGTTAAGATGACTTTAGCTACTGCCTTATACTGGTATTGTTGATGAAAAAGGAGTATTGATTTGTAACATCCCGTACTCAAAATAGACCAAAAATAGGATTTTTAGAAAAACATTACAGATCCAATCGACTGGTACCATCAACGGTCCCTTGTCTGATCTACGGCCCATACTGCAGGTCCGTAGATTTTCACTGCAGCCCTCCTAAATTTCATCTCAGCAAAATCGACCGAGTCTCGACCCACTGACGGACGACGGTCCGTAGATCAGACTATGGTCCATCACTAGTGTCTGAGGATTGAGACTCTTACTACTTAGCCTCTGACACGAACAACGGATGAGAAGCACAGACTGTCATTTGATCTACGGTCCGTAGGTCTGACCGTAGGTGAAAGTTAGTAGTCAGTTAGGGGGAAAATGTTGTTGGGTCAACTTCAAATTGTCATCACTTTTAGCACAAAATGAATTAGGTGTCCTATGACTTATCGAAAGATGTATAATTGAATTATCTTTCTAGCCACCAAATTTGCTAAAATCCAACCTCCGATTAAAATGTTATGCATGTTTTAGTTAAGGCCTGTCGAGAAGACCCAACCTATGGACCCAAACGACGGACTGTCGATTGAACGACGGCACGTCAGTCCAGGTCATCTTTGGTCCGACAACAATTAACTCAGGGGTCTTTTGGTCTTTTCCTACTTTGTTTAACCCCTAAGATACGTCGTTTTGACCCTAAATCATCATATTTTAGTTAGTTTAAGCCTAGAAACATAAGAAGAACTTACCAAAGTCAAAATCATAAATCAAAACTTAGAAAATTAGAAGCAAGAAAGGAGAAAAAGGTAAAGAACCCTAGTTCTAGAATGCAGCAAGGTTCCAGTAGTTCCAGCCACAAAATCTATATATTTCTCCGTGGATTTCATCACCGGGTATGTGGGATTTCACTAGTAGGTTCCTCTCACTCATTAGATCCCTAGTTTTTAGTAAATTCTTGATTCTCTTATCATGAATAGACCTAGGGTTTGTAGAGTTACAACAGATCATCAAGAATTAGTTAGATATATGTTCCAAATAAGATTGTAAAGTTATTATTTAGTTTAATTCATGAATTTCAGAACCCTAGATATGTATTTCCTTAGTTCTTGAATTACATATGCTAGGTCAGATAATTACACATGCTAGGTCAGATACTTTAGTTACTTCTGATATACACGCCTCAATTATTAATGCATAATTATCAGAATAATTGTTGCATTCTTAGTTTGCATTTTTAGTTTTGATCTATCCATTATTTATAGAAAGTCAATCATAATATGTAAAATACTTAGTTCATTGGGAGTAACATAATACTGAGTTGGACTAGGGTTCAGCGTACGCAAATAGTCCTTGAACTACTAGCCAAGTAGGTTGTAAGTCCCCTCTGTGGGCATCAACTTAGTGATCGAGCTAACATGCCTTTATACCTCTGGCAGGGTATTGTCACGACCCGAAAGCACCCCCTAAAAGTTAGGGAAAACCTTTGAATCATGACCGGGCGTACTTGACCCCTTTGGGGTCTCGTACAAGCCCTCTAACTAGCATTCATAACATAAAGCATGAAAAGTAGTGCGGAATTAAAATTTTTCACGATAATAATAAGAAAAGGAGTCTTTTCATAAATACTAGGAAATCTTATCATCACAAGCTAACTTAAAGACACAACTTGAAATCTTAGGGACACGGCCCTTTACAATAAAAGTAAATACACTTTTAAGTCTTAATTAAGAAACTAAGTAACATAAAACTATGTCCTCTAATATATGAGGACATACCCAATTCTTGAGAGATAGAATTCCCAAGCTTCAACTCCGATCCTCCAAAAATTCTTCCAACCTATACTCATAAGGTATATAAAAGTATGGGGTTAGTACAACAATGTACTAAGTATGGCATATACAAAAACATACAAAAGGGGATATTTTAGTAAAAATAACTTTTCATGCAATTAAAGAAATATTCATGAATCTAGAAACAAACCAACATAAGAATCGACAATCAACACTTAATGGCAACTTTACCAAAACTTAGAGTAATCAAAAGGAATATTTCAATGAACTTACTAAACTTACAATGAAAATTGAATAAAGCATCACAATGAATATATTGGATTCTTACAATGGAGACCTTACAGTGAATGGCACGGTGCAAATCAAATGAACTCTTTTCCTTTGAAGTTGCCCTAACCCAAGGTTATCCTAAGACTCCCTAAGGTGAGATAAGAAGGGATTTTCATTACACCTCCCTTCAAAACACACCAAAGCGACCCTTAAAACTACCAAATCTTAGGCTTACTTCGTTGGAAATCAAATCCACGCCCTTGGCTAACATATGCAAAACACTCATGGAAATATAGGTCATACCAAGTGCAATGTGAGAGTAGCATCCCATACTAGCACTCCCACTTAGTACTCCTAGTGGATTCCATTTACTCAAGTACTTCACAATAATCCTCCATAACACTACACCATTGTACTTATTCACACGGACTTCATGAAGGTACTCTTCTCCCATAGTAGGTATAGGTCACACCAAGTGCAATGTGAGAATAGCATACCATACTACTACTCCCACTCAATGCTCCTACTCGGTAACTAATGTGGATTGAGCACTTCATGACATACATACACAAATTCAACAATATACAAGATAATTAGCTTTCAAATCAATTCTTTGTGGGAGTTAGCTTAACCGACAAAGACCATGAGAGCTACACATGGAATCCCGATATTAACCCCTATCGGATGAGGGATCCTTACTTGCCTAGTGTAAGGTCATGCTTCTTAGCGTTTACATGGCTTTTCCAATAGCTACACCAATGCGGGGACATAGTTAAGGGATAAGGAGATTGCTACTAAGTAACTCACTCTCTACTAACGAGGAGTACTCATCTCAAGAGGTACTTTGGATTACAACATCTCAACTCACGAAGTGCAATCCACCTCCCCTTCATATCCTCTCGGTGCTAGGCATAACTCCCCACGGATTTCTCAACATAATAGTCTATCTTAGAAAGCTCACTAGGAATGGAGAGGTTGCTACTAGACACTACATCTCAACTCACGAAGTTTGTCCACCTCAAGAAACCCCTTTTTGCTCAACTTGGCATAATACAAATCTTAAAAGAGTGTGTGTGTGTACATGTGCACACCTTGCATAAAAGCATCGCTTCATTATCATCAAGTTGTAGACATACTTTAACCTTAATTGGTCAAGTTACACACTCTACATGTTTCTCATAATCATACACTTCATTTAGACATAAACTAGGTCAAACATGCAACTCAAGCTACATCAAACATAATACAATACCCATTTCCCATATATCTTTACTTCACATATTAGACCTTCAAGATCACATACTCAAAACATACTAAGTAACATCAAGTTCATCAATTAGCACCGCCACCCATAAGGTGGACCATACCACTCAAATAGCAATTCATAATAAGAAATATACAATGAGAGCAACTCATCAACAAATCAAACCATCATCACCCATAAGCAATTTATCAATATTTCACAATATTAAAGCCCTTAGGGCAGTAGCTACAGCAACATGACAAATACAAGAAGACCCAAGTTCATACCCTACTCAAATCATGCTCACATAACCCATTTTCAAGCCAAAAGTTGAAGTATGCATATACAAGAGTTTCATGGAGTTTTTAACATCAAAAACATAAATTCAAACCAATATAAATACATTAAAACCATTAAAACTTAAATACAAGAAGACCCATACTAGAAATCAAATTTAGAAGAAGATTGAGTTTAGAAACCCTTTTGAAAACCATTTTGGAAATTGGCTTCTTGAATGAAAAGATATTCAGGAATGGATACCATACCTTTAAGAGAAGGAAACCCAGCCCTCCTTTCCCTCCTTGAGCCTTGGCTTCAATGGTGACTTTGAGAGAGTTTTCTTTTATTTTAGAGAGAGAGTTTTCTTTTTTTTGAGAGAGAGAGTTTGAATGTTGAAGTGAGGGGGTCTTGTCTAGGTCTAGGGTTTAAAACTCATTTAATATAACCTAAAAATACCTTAACAAACCGTCCAAACTCTTATTTAGACATGGGGTGAATTTACAAATTCACCCCTGACTTGGGAGAAAAATCTGCGCACAGGGACAAGGCTTGCGACGACCTGCTTGTGACGGGGCGGCACGGGTGCAACGGCCCGTCCTGACCATCCGTTGCAAACTTCAGAGGCTTGACAAGGGTCCCCTATACACCCTTGAACAAGTACCCCACGACGGAACCTTGTGACGGGGCGTCACAGCCATGACTGGTCGTCGACTACTCCGTCGCCAAGGCGGCCTGAGACAGCCTGCTTACCAGGTTTTGGGTCCTTCCTCAAGGACCCTTCGATGGTCCTTGGGGATAATTTCCCGAACTTTTCCAACACAAATATGATCATCTATAAGTTTAACACCTCTCACATAAATTTCATCCAAAACGAACACATAAAACTCGACGAAACTCGTCTAGACGTACGAGGTCGACTCAAGGCATATCTTTCGAATGCCTTGGACGTTCTTGGTCGTTTGACCTCCAAACGTCACGAAACTTTGCACACAGCCTATGGATACTAAACTAACTCCGTTTAACTTAAAATCAACTCAAGAAACAATCATGAGCCTCTAGTTCATCTTAGTTCATTTTGGGGCGTTATATTCTCCCCCACTTGGAATAACATTCGCCCTCGAATGACACTTAAATTTTTAAGAACAACAAGGACTCTCTTAGCATCATATAATTTAGTTAGATCATGATCAAAACATCAACAATCAAAGCATCAATTAGCAAGGAACATCATTTCACACTTTCAACACTTATCAACAAAGACAACTTTTGCCAAACTCACAAAGTCAAAACTCAACCTTAAACTTCTTTTATGGGGGAACTACCTTCTCCAACAATAAATATGCTCATATACAACAATTTTGCACATATTTAAACTTCAATTAAGGCAAGGCAATTTTTTCTCAAATTGCAAATTTTTCACAGTGAACATTCACTGTAACACTGCCAAACATACAAAACTTTCAAAATTCCACTCTTTGAGCAATTTATCAAGATGACATGATCATATGAACTATAAAACCATATAAACTCATCTCATAACACAAAAGCAACAATAACAAAGAGTTGAGACTTACCAAAAGAATCAATCCGGATTAACTATCCTTTCTAGCACCCATCCCATAGGAAGGGTTCTTCTTGGGAGCATTAGGATCTAGGGAAGCTTGATTGACATCTCTCCCCCTTGATTTAAGGTTTGGGCAGTCCCTCATATTGTGTCCTTTATTAGCACATGCAAAACAACCATCCGTTCCGGCAAGACACTTACCCCCATGTTGCTTGCCACAAGTAGGGCACCTAGCCCTTACATAGGAATGACCACCACCTTGAGAAGATTGATTTGGAGCCCTATCCTTGTTTCCCATAGAAGAATCTTGGGGATAAAACCTCTTATTAGGCCTTTGGTGACTAGAATAATCGGACCTAGGTCTCTTACCCTCTTGCCATATCTCCCTAATTTTGGACTCCTCAATTTGTTGCGCATAGACCATGAGCCTAGAGATATCCATGTCATTAAGAAGCATAGCCGTAAGACACTCTTTTTCCACCAAGCTAGACACGCCCATCAAAAACTTGTTCATCCTAGCCCTAGGGTGCCCACCATGGTTGGGGCATACTTAGAGAGTTGGGTGAATTTGAGAGAGTACTCTTGCACACTCATTCCCCTTAGACGGAGGTTCATGAATTCTACCATCTTCTTCTCCCTCCACTCTAAAGGAAAGAATCTATCTAGGAAAGCCTCCTTGAATTCCTCCCAATCAACCGGTCCTCTTTTTAAGGGTCTCTCACCCCTCCATTGCTCATACCACACTTGAGCAACATCCTTAAGTTGGTAAGTGGCCAATTCCACTTTCTCCCTAGGGGTCACACCCATAGCATCTACCACATTGAAAACCTCATCTATGAAGCCTTGTGGATCTTCATCCACCTTAGTGCCATAAAAAGTAGGAGGGTTCATCCTCATGAAATCCCGAATCCTAGAAGCGGGAGTACTAGCATTTGGTTGGGGCCTATCTCCTAGGTTAGCTTGGCCCACAAAGTGATTGTTGACAACTTGAGCTTGAGCCGTCATGAGTTGGGTCAAGTTCATTTGGGCAGCCCTCAACTCTGCATTAGCCATATCACCCTCAACAAAAGGAGCTTGAGGCATAGGAGGCACTTGAGGTCCTTGAGGTTCCGGAGGCACTTGAGGTTCTTGAAGAGGAACCTCCTCATTTTCCTCCCCTAAGCCAACAATAGGAACTTGGTCAACACGGGGAAAGACTCTCTCATTTGGTACACCTCCCTCCTCCCTTCTAGTGGTCGATCTCCTCGTATTCATATCCTAAAAACACAAAAAGAAGAGGTTGAGAATAGACACCTTATATACTCAACTCTAAGGCACGATACTAGAATAGAGAAGAAAGTGAAACTTCTAGCATCCTATAGCCTCTTGTCCATGGATGTGTCGCGACTCACACCAATGACCAAGATACTACTAGATGTGGCTTGTGAGACTTTTAGACCTTAAACTATTTCCCAAAACCTTTTGCTCTGATACCAAGTCTGTCACGACCCGAAAGCACCCCCTAAAAGTTAAGGAAAACCTTTGAATCATGACTGGGCGTACTTGACCCCTTTGGGGTCTCGTACAAGCCCTCTAACTAGCATTCATAACATAAAGCATGAAAAGTAGTGCGGAATTAAAACTTTTCACGATAATAATAATAAAAGGAGTCTTTTCATAAATACTAGGAAATCTTATTGTCACAAGCCAACTTAAGGACACAACTTGGAATCTTAGGGACACGGCCCTTTACAATAAAAGTAAATACACTTTTAAGTCTTAATTAAGAAACTAAGAAACATAAAACTATGTCCTCTAATATATGAGGACATACCCAATTCTTGAGAGATAGAATTCCCAAGCTTCAACTCCGATCCTCCAAAAAGTCTTCCAACCTATACTCATAAGGTATATAAAAGTATGGGGTTAGTACAACAATGTGCTAAGTATGGCACATGCAAAAACATACAAAAAGGGACAATTTAGTAAAAATAACTTTTCATGCAATTAAAGTAATATTCAATAATCTAGAAACAAACCAACATAAGAATTGACAATCAACACTTTATGGCAACTTTACCAAAACTTAGAGTAATCAAAAGGAACATTTCAATGAACTTACTAAACTTACAATGAAAATTGAATAAAGCATCACAGTGAATATATTGGATTCTTGCAATGGAGACCTTACAGTGAATGGTACAGTCCAAATCATATGAACTCTTTTCCTTTGAAGTTGCCCTAACCCAAGGTTATCCTAAAACTCCCTAAGGTAAGCTAAGAAGGGATTTTCATTACACCTCCCTTCAAAGCACACCAAAGCGACCCTTAAAACTACCAAATCTTAGGATTACTTCGTTGGAAATCAAATCCACGCCCTTGGCTAACATATGCAAAACACTCATGAAAATATAGGTCATACCAAGTGCAATGTGAGAGTAGCATCCCATACAACCACTCCCACTTAGTACTCCTAATGGATTCCATTTACTCAAGTACTCCACAATAATCCTCCATAACACTACACCATATTACTTATTCACACGGACTTCATGAAGGTACTCTTCTCCCATAGTAGGTATAGGTCACACCAAGTGCAATGTGAGAATAGCATCCCATACTACTACTCCCACTCAATGCTCCTACTCGGTAACTAATGTGGATTGAGCACTTCACGACATACATACACATATTCAACAATATACAAGATAATTAGTTTTCAAATCAATTCTTTGTGGGAGTTAGCTTAACCGACAAAGACCATGAGAGCTATACATGGAATCCCGATATTAACCCTTATCGGATGAGGGATCCTTACTTGCCTAGTGTAAGGTCATTCATCTTAGCGTTTACATGGCTTTTCCAATAGCTACACCTATGCGGGCACATAGTTAAGGGATAAGGAAATTGCTACTAAGTAACTCACTCTCTACTAACGAGGAGTACTCATCTCAAGAGGTACTTTGGATTACAATATCTCAACTCACGAAGTGCAATCCACCTCCCCTTCATATCCTCTCGGTGCTAGGCATAACTCCCCACGGATTTCTCAACATAATAGTCTATCTTAGAAAGCTCACTAGGAATGGAGAGGTTGCTACTAGACACTACATCTCAACTCACGAAGTGTGTCCACCTCAAGATTCCCCTTTTTGCTCAACTTGGCATAATACAAATCTTAAAAGAGTGTATGTGTGTACATGTACACACCTTGCATAAAAGCATTGCTTCATTATCATCAAGTTCTACACATACTTTAACCTTAATTCATCAAGTTACACACTCTACATGCTTCTCATAATCATACACTTCATTTAGACATTAACTAGGTCAAACATGCAATTCAAGCTACATCAAACACAATACAAGACCCATTTCCCATATATCTTCATTTCACATATTAGACCTTCAAGATCACATACTAAGTAACATCAAGTTCATCAATTAGCACCGCCACCCATAAGGTGGACCATACCACTCAAATAGCAATTCATAATAAGAAATATACAATGAGAGCAACTCATCAACAAATCAAACCATCATCACTCATAAGAAATTTATCAATATTTCACAATATTAAAGCCCTTAGGGCAGTAGCTACACCAACATGACAAATACAAGAAGACCCAAGTTCATACCCTACTCAAATTATGCTCACATAACCCATTTTCAAGCCAAAAGTTAAAGTATGCATATACAAGAGTTTCATGGCGTTTTTAACATCAAAAACATCAATTCAAACCAAGATAACTACATTTAAACCATTAAAACTTAAATACAAGAAGACCCATACTAGAAATCAAAGTTAGAAGAAGATTGAGTTTATAAACCCTTTTGAAAACCATTTTGGAAATTGGCTTCTTGAATGAAAAGATATTCAGGAATGGATACCATACCTTTAAGACAAGGAAACCCACTAATTTGGATGAAGAAACAAGTCCAAAGTAGCCCTCCTTTCCCTCCTTGAGCCTTGGCTTCAATGGTGACTTTGAGAGAGTTTTTTTTTTTTTTTAGAGAGAGTTTGAATGTTGAAGTGAGGGGGTCTTGTCTAGGTCTAGGGTTTAAAATTCATTTAATATAACCTTAAAATCCCTTAACAAACCGTCCAAACTCTTATTTAGACGTGGGGTGAATTTACAAATTCACCCCTGACTTGGCAGAAAAATTTGCGCACAGGGACAAGGCTTGCGACGACCTGCTTGTGACGGGGCAGCATGGGTGCAACGGCCCGTCCTGACCATCCGTTGCAAACGTCAGAGGCTTGCCAAGGGTCCCCTATACACCCTTGAACAAGTCCCCCACGGCGGAACCTTGTGACGGGGCATCACAGTCATGACTGGCCGTCCACTGCTCCGTCGCCAAGGCTGCCTGGGACAGCCTGCTTACCAGGTTTTGGGTCCTTCCTCAAGGACCCTTCGATGGTCCTTGGGGATAATTTCCAGGACATTTCCAACACAAATATGATAATCTATAAGTTTAACACCTCTCACATGAATTGCATCCAAAACGAACACATAAAACTCAACAAAACTCGTCTAGACGTACAAGGTTGACTCAAGGCATATCTTTCGAATGCCTTGGACGTTCTTGGTCGTTTGACCACCAAACTTCACGAAACTTTGCACACTGCATAAGGACACTAAACTCACTCCTTTTAAATTAAAATCAACTCAACAAACAATCATGAGGCTCTAGTTCACCTTAGTTCATTTTGGGGCGTTATATTCTCCCCCACTTGGAATAACATTCGCCCTCGAATGACACTTAAATTTTTAAGAACAACAAGGACTCTCTAAGCATCATATAATTCAGTTAGATCATGAGCATAACATCAATAATCAAGCATCAATTAGCAAGGAACATCATTTCACACTTTCAACACTTATCAACAAAGACAACTTTTGCCAAACTCACAAAGTCAAAACTCAACCTTAAACTTCTTTTATGGAGGAAATACCTTCTCCAACATTAAACATGCTCATATACAACAATTTTGAACATATTTAAACTTCAATTAAGGCAAGACAAATTTTTCTCAAATTGCAAATTATTCACAGTGAACATTCACTGTAACATTGCCAAACATACAAAACATTCAAAATTCCACTCTTTGAGCAATTTATCAAGATGACATGATCATATGAACTATAAAACCATATAAACGCATCTCATAACACAAAAGCAACAATAACAAAGAGTTGAGACTTACCAAAACCATCAATCCGGATTAACTATCCTTTGTAGCCCCCATCCCATAGGAAGGGTTCTTCTTGGGAGCATTAGGATCTAGGGAAGCTTGATTGACATCTCTCCCCCTTGATTTAAGGTTTGGGAAGTCCCTCATCTTGTGGCCTTTATTACCACATGCAAAACAACCATCCGTTCCGGCAAGACACTTACCCCCATGTTGCTTGCCACAAGTAGGGCACCTAGCCCTTTCATAGGAATGACCACCACCTTGAGAAGACTGATTTGGAGCCCTATCCTTATTTCCCATAGAAGAATCTTGGGGATAAAACCTCTTATTAGTCCTTTGGTGACTAGAATAATCGGACCTAGGTGTCTTACCCTCTTGCCTTATCTCCCTAATTTTGGACTCCTCAATTTGTTGCGCATAAACCATGAGCCTAGAGATATCCATGTCATTAAGAAGCATAGCCGTACGACAATCTTTTTCCACAAAGCTAGACACGCCCATCAAAAACTTGTTCATCCTAGCCCTAGGGTTGGCCACCATGGTTGGGGCATACTTAGAGAGTTGGGTGAATTTGAGAGAGTACTCTTGCACACTCATTCCCCCTTGACGGAGGTTCATGAATTCTACCATCTTCTTCTCCCTCCACTGTAAAGGAAAGAATCTATCTAGGAAAGCCTCTTTAAATTCCTCCCAATCAACCGGTCCTTTTTATAAGGGTCTCTCACCCCTCCATTGCTCATACCACATTTGAGCAACATCCTTAAGTTGGTAAGCGGCCAATTCCGCTTTCTCCCTAGGGGTCACACCCATAGCATCTACCACTTTGAAAATGTCACGACTGGAATCTAGACCCCAGACGAGACCGGCGTCGTTGACCTCTCAGAGGTCGCAGACAAGCCTACTTACGTCATTCTTACTTTACATAGGTTAATTTTAGCGGAAAATTTGAAACTTCTTGTTTCCTAACATACTTATAAAAACATTCTCATTAATACGTAATTGTTTACCATCAACCATCTAACATTAAGAGATAAGCAACTGAAAGAAATAGTTCAATTCTTATAAAGCATATAATTGCCAAAATGGCACCCTCTAAAACTAAGCTAGAATATAAAACAATAGCATCCTCGAAGACATGAGGACCTACCAAAACCGGATGAATGCTGGACGTCCAGATAACTGCAACGATGATCCTGTAGCTCTATCTTGCACCTGTGCCTGCACCTAAAATAGTAGAGTTTGTATAGGGTTAGTACACACTTGTACTAAGTATGGGTATATGCAAGCACACACCAAGGACATGCATGAGAAAGAATAGCTCTTTCCTAACAACATGATTTTTGGAAAGTCAAGTCAGTGGAGTTGCCAAATTGAGATTAGGAGAGTTTCCAAATTTGGATTAGGAAAGTAAATGAGCTTTCCAAATTTGGATTAGGAAAGTGATGCCATGAGAATAACATACCTCATCATACTTTTCACATTTGCACACATCACATAATATTTATACATAGCACATATCATATAGCATACAGTACATTTTGCATGTAGAACATAACTTCTTTCATATCATTCATTCATATGCCATGAGACCTTGGAATCATGGACTTGACAATAAGACATCCCAGAAATGAGGGCTCAACAGATGGGACCTCAACTAGAGAATCTCCATTAGCAAACACAGAGTCTGCTTCATTCATTCATATGTACTTCATTTCGTTTCATTCATAGGCCAGTGTAACCACCAGCTATACCTAGGATGTAGTTTAAGACTTTCATTAGGTTCGTTGAGCAATGATCAAGAATGACCTAATGTCATTACTTGAATCTAACTCACCTTTGATTATCCTATCCTAACACCTTTGGTATCATTCATTTCATTATGTGCATCATTTGAGGCTGACCTCATTCATTCATTGGGAACTCTAACTTTGTAATTTCACACACCATATGAACATCACCTTATGTACAACCTTTACACATGAAATACAAGACTAAAAACATGTTTTTCACACCCTCAAACAGTTACTAAAACGTCACTGCCAAAATACCTACACATCCACATTTTTATTCAATTTCGCATTGATTATCGTTCATGTAATTTCACGCACATAAACATGTTCCCAATCAATATAAACATATCACACATGCCTAAATCTACCAGCACAAAATACCCAACCTACAAAGTCATTTGGGAGCTAGGGACAAGGACATGCAATGGGGAACAACTTAGTTTCGGATTAAATTCGTCTGAGTACTAAGGGTCTCTTGGGAAAGGGACCAAGAGTAAGAAGACCCATACCTTTTTGACGTTTTTACAACACACGGCCTGCTGTCCAACCTCTCCAAACCACGTTCAAGTCCAACAATTCAACACCAATCGACGGAAGACTCCTCCCCTTTGCTTAAAGTGATGGATTAACGTTGTTTTTCTTAGATTTTTGTGTGAGTTCTTCAAGTGTGAAGAACTTCAATATATTTTCTGTTCTTGAAGTTGTTTAGACAGAGAGAAAACGTGAGAGTGAATGGTGAAAACGTGAGATAGAGAGATCGTGAGAGAATGGCTTCAAATTAGGAGTTTTAGTTTGGGAATTAGTCAAACTAGGACTCCTTGTTAAACCTTTAAATAAAAAAAATATGATTTTTCTTTTTCTTAAATCAGCTAATATTTATTAATTAATTAAATTAATTTACCAACATAAATTAAAAATAAATTTAATCATTGCTTCTAGTGGGTCTCGTACCCGAGTGACACCCTATTTACGAAAATGGGTCACTTCGGGTCACCCAACCCGAATTGCTTTAATTAATTAAATTAATTAATTAAATATTTAATTCCTCAGGGTAATTACAATATTACCCTTGGCCTGGAAAAGACCATTTTACCCTTGGACCCTCAAAACTTGAAATTTCTTCTTTTAAGTCTGGTAAGGACTCCTTCGATTAAATCTTCGTTTTCGTGAGCCTCACATGGTTGGTTCCAACATTTCCAAGTTCAATTATCTCCCCAAGTTAGTTGGCTTGGTCGTAGTAAGGGTTCTGAGGGCTGGTTCTACGCGTATCAGTCTGTGTGGACCTTGGTCTAATCGCAAGAATTTTTGAGAACCTAAGTCTTGATCCTATTCATTTTTAGGGTTGTTACATTATCCCCCCCTTAAGAACATTCGTCCCCGAATGACACTACTACTTCACGTTGTAATGCCAGTCAGATCATAATAAAATCACTATACACAGTCAATCAATAGCAACAAAATACGGGGCGATAAGGAAACATAAGTTTAAGAGTATAAAGTCTAACCTCAAGAGCTGAACAGGTGAGGCTAGCGGGCCCTCATGTCGGCCTTAGCTTCCCACGTAGCACCCTCAACAAGATGATTTCTCCACAATACCTTCACTACGGCATTCTCCTTGTTCCTCAACCGCTTGACCTGTCTGTCTAAGATCTCAACAGGTACCTCCTCATAAGACAAGTCTTCACCAACCCCCAAACCTTCAACAGGTAAGATTGATGCTGGATCACCTAGGCACTTCTTCAACATAGAGGCATGAAAGACTGGATGAACAGAAGCTAGTTCTGTAGGCAATGCTAACTTATAGGCCACCTCGCCCACACGCTGTAGGATCTCATATGGCCCAACATATCTCGGACTCATCTTCCCTTTTCTCCAAAATATCATCACCCCTTTCATACGCGATATTTTCAAGTAAACCTGGTCACCAACATCAAACTCTAAGGGCCGCTTTCTGTTATCAGCATAGGACTTCTGCCGACTGTAAGCAGTAGTCAAACTGTCCGTAATTATTCTGACCTTCTCTAAGGCCTCATTAATGATCTCTGGACCCAAAATGGATGACTCTCCAACCTCGAACCACCCAAATGGAGATCTACACCTCCTACCATACAGTGCCTCAAACGGTGCCATCCCAATGCTGGAATGATATCTATTATTATACGAGAACTCTATCAAAGGCAGATGGTCATCCCAGTTACCTCTGAAGTCAATCACACACGCTCTCAACATATCCTCCAATGTCTGTGTGGTGCGCTCAGCCTGCCCATTTGTCTGAGGGTGAAAGGCAGTGCTAAGCTTCACCTGCGTGCCCAAGCTCTTCTGGAAATATCTCCAGAAATGAGAAGTGAACTGAGCTCCTCTGTCTGAAATAATAGACAAGGGAATCCCATGCCATCTCACAATCTCATCAATGTAGAGTCTCGCATAATCCTCGGCTCTGTAAGTAGACTTCACAGGGATAAAGTGGGCAGACTTAGTCAATCTGTCCACAATAACCCATATAGAGTCATGCTTCCTCCTAGTCCTCGGAAGCCCAACCACAAAGTCCATATTAATGGCCTCCCATTTCCATGTCGGAACCTCAATAATCTGAGTTAGACCACCAGGCTTAAGATGCTCTGCCTTAACCTGCTGACAATTAGGATACTTGGCCACATATTCCGCAATGTCCTTCTTCATGCCATCCCACCAATAAATCTGCTTGAGATCATGATACATCTTGGTGGAACCTGGATGTATAGAATATCTGGAACCATGGGCCTCTGCAATAATCCTGGTCCGCAAATCATCCACATCTGGCACACACAGCCTGTCCTGATATCTAAGTATGCCATCACCTCCCAAAGCGAAAGACTCATTCATCTTCATCAGCACTGAGTCCTTCAGCTCCATCAACACGGGATCTAGATGCTGACCCTGCTTGACTTCAACTACCAAGGATGATTCAGAACTAGGATAAACTAAAACATCCCTACTAGTGGAGTCAACCAAACGCACACCAATCTGGCCAGTCTGTGTACAACTTTTACCAGCTCCTTCTTCTCCTCCTCAATGTGAGCTGTACTTCCCATGCTCATCTTGCTCAAAGCATCAGCTACAACATTAGCCTTACCTGGATAGTAGTGCACATTCATGTCATAATCCTTCAACAGTTCCAACCATCTCCGCTGACGTAGATTCAACTCCCTCTGTGTGAACACGTACTGGAGACTCTTATGGTCTGTGAACACATCTACATGCACTCCATACAGATAATGCCTCCACAGCTTCAGTGCAAACACCACAGCTGCCAACTCCAGGTCATGAGTGGGATAATTCTTCTCATGAACCTTGAGCTGTCTGGATGCATAGGCTATCACCTTACCAACCTGCATAAGGACACAACCCAAACCAACCCTAGATGCATCACAATAAACAGTGTAATTCTCACCACACTTAGGCAAAGTAAGCACCGGGGCTGAAGTGAGTATGTCCTTGAGCTCCTGGAAACTCTTCTCACAAGTCTCCGTCCATTCAAACTTGGCCTTCTTCTTAGTTAAAGCTGTCGATGGGGTAGCAATGGAAGAAAAGCCCTCCACAAACCTGCGGTAGTAACCTGCCAATCCCAAAAAGCTACGGATGTCAGTAGGAGTAAGAGGCTTTGGCCAGTTCTTCACAGCCTCAGTCTTTCTGGGATCCACCTCCACGCCCTGATCGGACACAACATGACCCAGGAAGGTCACTGATCTCAGCCAGAATTCACATTTACTAAATTTGGCATACAACTGATGCTGTGTAAGTACCTGCAAGGTTAGTCTCAAATGCTGTTCATGCTCTTCCTTGGTCTTAGAGTAGATGAGAATGTCATCAATGAATACTATGACGAAAGAGTCAAGGTATTCACGGAAGACCCTGTTCATGAGATCCATAAATGCAGCAGGTGCATTCGTGAGACCAAATGACATGACTAAGAACTCATAGTGACCATAGCGAGTACGAAAGGCTGTCTTTGGGATATCTCCATCCCTAACCCTAAGCTGATGATACCCTGAACGAAGATCAATCTTAGAGAAGAAACTAGACCCTTGGAGTTGATCGAACAAATAATCTATTCTGGGAAGTGGGTACTTATTCTTTATAGTGACTTTTTTGATCTGCCGATAATCGATACACATTCTAAGAGTTCCATCTTTCTTCTTTACAAACAACACTGGAGCGCCCCAAGGGGATATGCTCGGCTGAATGAAACCCTTGTCAGTGAGATCTTTTAACTACAGCTTCAACTCTTTGAGTTCAGCTGGAGCCATTTGGTAAGGAGGAATTGAGATTGGTTTAGTATCGGGTTCTAAGTCGATACCAAAGTCAATCTCTCGAAGGGGAGGGACTCCAGGCAAATCATCAGGAAACACATCTAAGAACTCATTCACTACAGGTACTGAGTCTATGGAAGGAATGTCATGATCTAGATCATTAACACTCACAAGATGACACAATAACCCCTTGGACATCATTTTATTGGCCTTAAGGTTAGAAATCAAGGGGTTAGGACGACTCGAATTGTACCCCTCCGAGACTAACTCTTCTTCATTAGGGAAGCGAAATCTCACCACTCTACTACGACAGTCCAAGCAAGCATAACAACTGTGAAGCCAATCCATGCCAAGAATAACATCAAAATCATGCATGGGTAACTCAACCAAGTTTGCACACATAGTTTTTCCACTAACAACTATTGGGCAACCCTTGTATACACTATCAGTTCTTACATTTTCTCCTAAAGGTGTACTAACCACTATAGGATCATGCAGAACCTCAGGCAATGTCTCAAAATTAAGAGCAAACAGAGGAGTTACAAAGGAAAGTGTAGACCCTGGATCAAGTAAAGCATAAACAGAAGTTGAGAACACTTGCAGCATACCTGTGACCACATCAGCGGACTTCTCCTGCTCCTCTCTGCCTTTCAGGGCATACAACCTGTTCCTCTTAGGAGGCTCGGCTGTTGCTGCACCCTGTGGATTAGGCCTAGGCTGAGTATTACCTCCAGCCTGACCTCTGTTCTGTGGATAGTCTCTGACCATGTGTCCACTCTTAGCACAACCGAAACAGGCATTAGTGCCCTGTCTGCACTCTCCACTGTGAGCTCGGCCACACTTAGCACAATTCTTCTTAGGACGCTGCATCTCACCTCCATTGCCCTTCTTGGGCTCAGGTCTGCCTCCTCTAGGTGTAGTACTTCTCTGAGGATTAGAATTCCCAGAACTCTGTTGCCCCTTTTTGAACCTTGGCTGCTCACGGACGCCAAAGTTATTCTTGTGGCATCCATGACTGGGTCCTGCCTGATCTTGAGGCCTAGGCCTCCTAGCATCACGAACACCTCTCTTTCTGCGGCTGTCCTCTACCTGCTGGACATGCATCATCAACCTGGAAAGATCCATATTATCATGGAGCATTGCAGATCCACACTCCTCCTCCAGGTCTCCATTGATTCCTGTGAGGAACCTGCTCATCTCATCCCTGCTGTTAGAAACCAGGGAAGTAGCATACCTGGATGATTTCAACAAAGTTCAGTTTATTACCCTCATTCTTGCTATTAAATACTAGGGAAAATAACATACCTTTACAGATAAACAAACTTCAGGGAATACTCCCTGACTGTCATAGAGCCTTGTTTAAGGTTGATGAATTCCTCAACCTTGGCCTCTCTCATCTCTCTTGGAAAGAATCTCTCTAGAAATGATGTCTTGAACAGCTCCCATGTGACTGGCACTCCACCTAAGACACGGCTATCTTGCCACATCTTGCACCAAGTCTGTGCAACATCCTTGAGCTGATAGGAAGCCAACTCAGCCTTCTCAAACGCAGTGGCCCCCATAGCCACCAAGATCTTATGAATCTCATCCACAAACTCTTGGGGATCCTCGGATGTCCTAGAACCTGTGAAAATAGGAGGATTCATCCTCGTGAAATCCCTCAGCCTGTCAGCCATGCTACGAACCGGTGGGTTCTCCCTCTGAACATCCTGCCGGTTGACCTGGGCAGTCATAGCCTGGGCCTGCATAGTAATGTCCTGTGCCATCTGGGCCAGAGATGCCCTTACCTCAGCATCAGTCAACCTAGCTGGATTAACTGGCACAACCACTCCTTCAGCTGGAGCCTGGGGTGGAACTCGGTTGCCCCCAGCAGCTGCTCCTCCTCTCCTCTGACCAATAGCTCTCCTAGTGTTCATTCTCTGAAAACAACAAAAAAATTTGATGTTAGACACGCTCATAACACCAAGAAATTAAACTTTAGGAGAAGCATGATAAGATCAGAAAAAGGGAAGTTTTCCTACGCATCATGCAGTCTCTAATCTAGGATAGTGGTGCACTTCACTACCATGACTTAGAAACTACTCAATGTGGTTGATGTGAACTTATTATTTTCGTAATTTAACCTAGCTCTGATACCAACTTTGTCACGAGTGGAATCTAGACCCCAGACGAGATTGGCGTCGTTGACCTTTCAGAGGTCGCAGACAAGCCTACTTACGTCATTCTTACTTTACATAGGTTAATTTTAGCGGAAAATTTGAAACTTTTTATTTCCTAACATACTTATAAAAACATTCTCATTAACAAGTAATTGTTCACCATCAACCATCTAACATTAAGAGATAAGCAACTGAAAGAAATAGTTCAATTCTTATAAAGCGTATAATTGCCAAAATGGCACCAATACATAATATGAATAAAAGCAGGAAAGAAACGCTAGTGGAACATGCTTCACTAGCTCAACTCTAAAACTAAGCTAGAATATAAAACAGTAGCATCCTCGAAGACATGAGGACCTACCAAAACCGGATGAATACTAGACGTCCGGATAACTGCAACGATGATCCTGTAGCTCTATCGTCCACCTGTGCCTGCACCTAAAATAGTAGAGTTTGTATAGGGTTAGTACACACTTGTACTAAGTATGGGTATATGCAAGCACACACCAAGGACATGCATGAGAAAGAATAGCTATTTCCTAACAACATGATTTTTGGAAAGTCAAGTCAGTGGACTTGCCAAATTGAGATTAGGAAAGTTTCCAAATTTGGATTAGGAAAGTAAATGAGCTTTCCAAATTTGGATTAGGAAAGTGATGCCATGAGAATAACATACCTCATCATACTTTTCACATTTGCACACAGCACATAACATTTATACATAGCATATATCATATAGCATACAGTACATTTTTCATGTAGCACATAACTTCTTTCATATCATTCATTCATATGCCATGAGACCTTGGAATCATGGACTTGACATTAAGACATCCCAGAAATGAGGGCTCAACAGATGGGACCTCAACTAGGGAATCTCCATTAGCAAACACAGAGTCTGCTTCATTTATTCATACGTACTTCATTTCGTTTCATTCATAGGCCAGTGTAACCACCAGCTATACCTAGGATGTAGTTTAATACTTTCATTAGGTTCGTTGTGCAATGACCAAGAATGAACTAATGTCATTACTTGAATCTAACTCACCTTTGATTATCCTATCCTAACACCTTTGGTATCATTCATTTCATTATGTGCATCATTTGAGGCTGGCCTCATTCATTCATTGGGAACTCTAACTTTGTAATTTCACACACCATATGAACATCACCTTATGTACCACCTTTACACATGAAATACAAGACTAAAAACATGTTTTCCACACCCTCAAACAGTGACTAAAACGTCACTGCCAACATACCTACACATCCACATTTTTATTCAATTTCGCATGGATTATCATTCATGTAATTTCACGCACATAAACATGTTCCCAATCAATATAAACATATCACACATGCCTAAATCTACCAGCACAAAATACCCAACCTACAAAGTCATTTGGGAGCTAGAGACAAGGACATGCAATGGGGAACAACTTAGTTTCGGATTAAATTCGTCTGAGTCCTAAGGGTCTCTTAGGAAAGGGACCAAGAGTAAGAATACCCATACCTTTTTGACGTTTTTACAATACACGACCTGCTGTCCAACCTCTTCTAACCACGTTCAAGTCCAACACTTCAACACCAATCGACGGAAGACTCCTCCCCTTTGCTTAAAGTGATGGATTAACGTTATTTTTCTTAGATTTTTGTGTGAGTTCTTCAAGTGTGAAGAACTTCAATATATTTTCTGTTCTTGAAGTTGTTTAGGCAGAGAGAAAACGTGAGAGTGAATGGTGAAAACGTGAGAGAGAGAGATCGTGAGAGAGTGGCTTCAAATTAGGAGTTTTAGTTTGGGAATTAGTCAAACTAGGACTCCTTGTTAAACCTTTAAATAAAAAAAATCTGATTTTTCTTTTTCTTAAATCAGCTAATATTTATTAATTAATTAAATTAATTTACCAACATAAATTAAAAATAAATTTAATCATTGCTTCTAGTGGGGCTCGAACCCGAGTGACACCCCATTTGCGAAAATGGGTCACTTCGGGTCACCCAACCCGAATTGCTTTAATTAATTAAATTAATTAATTAAATATTTAATTCCTCAGGGTAATTACAATATTACCCTTGGCCTGGAAAAGACCATTTTGCACTTGGACCCTCAAAACTTGAGATTTCTTCTTTTAAGTCCGGTAAGGACTCCTTCGATTAAATCTTCGTTTTCGTGAGCCTCACATGGTTGGTTCCAACCTTTCCAAGTACAATTAGCTCCCCAAGTTAGTTGGCTTGGTCGTAGTAAGGGTTCTGAGGTCTGGTTCTACGCGTATCAGTCCGTGTGGACCTTGGTCTAATCGCAAGCCTTCTTGAAAACCTAAGTCTTGATCCTATTCATTTTTAGGGTTGTTACAAAAACCTCATCTATGAAGCCTTGTGGATCTTCATCCACCTTAGTGCCATGAAAAGTAGGAGGGTTCATCCTCATGAATCCTGAATCCTAGAAGCGGGAGTACTAGCATTTGGTTGGGGCCTATCTCCTAGGTTAGCTTGGCCCACAAAGTGATTGTTGACAACTTGAGCTTGAGCCGTCATGAGTTGGGTCAAGTTCATTAGGGCAGCCCTCAACTCTGCATTAGTCATATGACCCTCAACAAAAGGAGCTTGAGGCATAGGAGGCACTTGAGGTCCTTGAGGTTCCGGAGGCACTTGAGGTTTTTGAAGAGGAACCTCCTCATTTTCCTCCCCTAAGCCAACAATAGGAACTTGGTCAACATGGGGAAGGACTCTCTCATTTGGTACACCTCCCTCCTCCCTTCTAGCGGTCGATCTCCTCGTATTGATGTCCTAAAAACACAAAAAGAAGAGGTTGAGAATAGACACCTTATATACTCAACTCTAAGGCACGATATTAGAATAGAGAAGAAAGTGAAACTTCTAGTATCCTATAGCCTCTTGTCATGGATGTGTCGCGACTCACACCAATGACCAAGATACTACTAGATGTGGCTTGTGAGACTTTTAGACCTTAAACTATTTCCCAAAACCTTTTGCTCTGATACCAAGTCTGTCACGACCCGAAAGCACCCCCTAAAAGTTAAGGAAAACCTTCAAATCATGACCGGGCGTACTTGACCCCTTTGGGGTCTCGTACAAGCCCTCTAACTAGCATTCATAACATAAAGCATGAAAAGTAGTGTGGAATTAAAACGTTTCACGATAATAATAATAAAAGGAGTCTTTTCATAATACTAGGAAATCTTATCGTCACAAGCCAACTTAAAGACACAACTTGGAATCTTAGGGACACGGCCCTTTACAATAAAAGTAAATACACTTTTAAATCTTAATTAAGAAACTAAGAAACATAAAACTATGTCCTCTAATATATGAGGACATACCCAATTCTTGAGAGATAGAATTCCCAAGCTTCAACTCCGATCCTCAAAAAGTCTTCCAACCTATACTCATAAGATATATAAAGGTATGGGGTTAGTACAACAATGTACTAAGTATGGCATATGCAAAAACATACAAAAAGGGACATTTTAGTAAATATAACTTTTCATGCAATTAAAGCAATATTCAATAATCTAGAAACCAACCAACATAAGAATCGACAATCAACACTTTATGGCAACTTTACCAAAACTTAGAGTAATCAAAAGGAACATTTCAATGAACTTACTAAACTTACAATGAAAATTGAATAAAGCATCATAGTGAATATATTGGATTCTTGCAATGGAGACCTTACAGTGAATGGTACGGTCCAAATCATATGAACTCTTTTCCTTTGAAGTTTCCCTAACCCAAGGTTATCCTAAGACTCCCTAAGGTAAGCTAAGAAGGGATTTTCATTACACCTCCCTTCAAAGCACACCAAAGCGACCCTTAAAACTACCAAATCTTAGGCTTACTTCATTGGAAATCAAATCCACGCCCTTGGCTAACATATGCAAAACACTCATGGAAATATAGGTCATACCAAGTGCAATGTGAGAGTAGCATCCCATACAACCACTCCCACTTAGTAGTCCTAATGGATTCCATTTACTCAAGTACTCCACAATAATCCTCCATAACACTACACCATAGTACTTATTCACATCGACTTCATGAAGGTACTCTTCTCCCATAGTAGGTATAGGTCACACCAAGTTCAATGTGAGAACAGCATCCCATACTACTACTCCCACTCAATGCTCCTACTCGGTGACTAATGTGGATTGAGCACTTCACGACATACATAAACAAATTCAACAATATACAAGATAATTCATTTTCAAATCAATTCTTTGTGGGATTTAGCTTAACCGACAAAGACCATGAGATCTAGACATTGAATCCCGATATTAACCCCTATCGGATGAGGGATCCTTACTTGCCTAGTGTAAGGTCATGCTTCTTAGCGTTTACATGGCTTTTCCAATAGCTACACCTATGCGGGCACATAGTTAAGGGATAAGGAGATTGCTACTAAGTAACTCACTCTCTACTAACGAGGAGTACTCATCTCAAGAGGTACTTTGGATTACAACATCTCAACTCACAAAATGCAATCCACCTCCCCTTCATATCCTCTCGGTGCTAGGCATAACTCCCCACGGATTTCTCAACATAATAGTCTATCTTAGAAAGCTCACTAGGAATGGAGAAGCTGCTACTAGACACTACATCTCAACTCACGAAGTGTGTCCACCTCAAGATTCCCCTTTTTGCTCAACTTGGCATAATACAAATCTTAAAAGAGTGTGTGTACATGTGCACAACTTGCATAAAAGCATCTCTTCATTATCATCAAGTTCTACACATAATTTAACCTTAATTCATCAAGTTACACACTATACATGCTTCTCATAATCATACACTTCATTTAGACATAAACTAGGTCAAACATGCAATTCAAGCTACATCAAACACAATACAAGACCCATTTCCCATATATCTTCATTTCACATATTAGACCTTCAATATCACATACTCAAAACATACTAAGTAACATCAAGTTCATCAATTAGCACCGCCACCCATAAGGTGGACCATACCACTCAAATAGCAATTCATAATAAGAAATATACAATGAGAGCAACTCATCAACAAATCAAACCATCATAACCCATAATCAATTTATCAATATTTCACCATATTAAAGCCCTTAGGGCAGTAGCTACACCAACATGACAAATACAAGAAGACCCAAGTTCATACCCTACTCAAATCATGCTCACATAATCCATTTTCAAGCCAAAAGTTGAAGTATGCATATACAAGAGTTTCATGGAGTTTTTAACATCAAAAACATCAATTCAAGCCAATATAAATACATTTAAATCATTAAAACTTAAATACAAGAAGACCCATACTAGAAATCAAAGTTAGAAGAAGATTGAGTTTAGAAACCCTTTTGAAAACCATTTTGGAAATTGGCTTCTTGAATGAAAAGATATTCAGGAATGGATACCATACCTTTAAGAGAAGGAAAACCACTAATTTTGATGAAGAAACAAGTCCAAAGCAGCCCTCGTTTTCCTCCTTGAGCCTTGGCTTCAATGGTGACTTTGAGAGAGTTTTCTTTTTTTTTTGAGAGAGAGTTTGAATGTTGAAGTGAGGGGGTCTTGTCTAGATCTAGGGTTTAAAACTCATTTAATATAACCTAAAAATCCCTTACCAAACCATCCAAACTCTTATTTATACGTGCGGTGAATTTACAAATTCTCCCCTGACTTGGCAGAAAAATCTACACACAGGGACAAGGCTTGCGACGACCTGCTTGTGACGGGGCGGCACGGGTGCAACGGCCCGTCCTGACCATCCGTTGGAAACTTCAGAGGCTTGCCAAGGGTCCCCTATACACCCTTGAACAAGTCCCCCACGACGGAACCTTGTGACGGGGCGTCACAGCCATGACTGGCCGTCGACTGCTCCGTCGCCAAGGCTGCCTGGGACAGCCTGCTTACCAGGTTTTGGGTCTTTCCTCAAGGACCCTTCGATGGTCCTTGGGGATAATTTCCTGGACGTTTCCAACACAAATATGATCATCTATAGGTTTAACACCTCTCACATGAATTTCATCCTAAACGAACACATAAAACTTGACGAAACTCGTCTAGACGTACAAGGTCGACTCAAGGCATATCTTTCGAATGCCTTGGACGTTCTTGTTCGTTTGACTTCCAAACTTCATGAAACTTTGCACACTGCCTAAGGACTTTAAACTAACTCCTTTTAACTTAAAATCAACTCAAGAAACAATCATGAGGCTCTAGTTCACCTTAGTTCATTTTGGGGCGTTATATTCTCCCCCACTTGGAATAACATTCGCCCTCGAATGACACTTAAATTTTTAAGAACAACAGGGACTCTCTAAGCATCATATAATTCTGTTAGATCATGATCAAAACATCAACAATCAAAGCATCAATTAGCAAGGAACATCATTTCACACTTTCAACACTTATCAACAAAGACAACTTTTGCCAAACTCACAAAGTCAAAACTCAACCTTAAACTTCTTTTATGGAGGAACTACCTTCTCCAATATTAAACATGCTCATATACAACAATTTTGCACATATTTAAACTTCAATTAAGGCAAGGCAAATTTTTCTCAAATTGCAAGTTTTTCACAATGAACATTCACTGTAACACTGCCAAACATACAAAACTTTCTAAATTCCACTCTTTGAGCAATTTATCAAGATGACATGATCATATGAACTATAAAACCATATAAACTCATCTCATAACACAAAAGCAACAATAACAAAGAGTTGAGACTTACCAAAACCATCAATCCGGATTAACTATCCTTTCTAGCCCCCATCCCATAGGAAGGGTTCTTCTTGGGAGCATTAGGATCTAGGGAAGCTTGATTGACATCTCTCCCCCTTGATTTAAGGTTTGGGCAGTCCCTTATCTTGTGTCCTTTATTACCACATGCAAAAATACCATCCGTTCTGGCAAGACACTTACCCCCATGTTGCTTGCCATAAGTAGGGCACCTAGCCTTTTCATAGGAATGACCACCACCTTGAGAAGATTGATTTGGAGCCCTATCCTTGTTTCCCATAGAAGAATCTTGGGGATAAAACCTCTTATTAGGCCTTTGGTGACTAGAATAATCGGACCTAGATCTCTTACCCTCTTGCCTTATCTCCCTAATTTTGGACTCCTCAATTTGTTGCGCATAAACCATGAGCCTAGAGATATCCATGTCATTAAAAAGCATAGCCGTAAGACACTTTTTTTCCACCAAGCTAGACACGCCCATCAAAAACTTGTTCATCCTAGCCCTAGGGTGGCCACCATGGTTGGGGCATACTTAGAGAGTTGGGTGAATTTGAGAGAGTACTCTTGCACACTCATTCCCCCTAGACGGAGGTTCATGAATTCTACCATCTTCTTCTCCCTCCACTCTAAAGGAAAGAATCTATCAAGGAAAGCCTCCTTGATTTCCTCCCAATCAACCGGTCCTCTTTCTAAGGGTCTCTCACCCCTCCATTGGTCATACCACACTTGAGCAACATCCTTAAGTTGGTAAGCGGCCAATTCCGCTTTCTCCCTAGGGGTCACACCCATAGCATCTACCACCTTGAAAACCTCATCTATGAAGCCTTGTGGATCTTCATACACCTTAGTGCCATAAAACGTAGGAGGGTTCATCCTCATGAAATCCCGAATCCTAGAAGCGGGAGTACTAGCATTTGGTTGGGGCCTATCTCCTAAGTAAGCTTGGCCCACAAAGTGATTGTTGACAACTTGAGCTTGAGCCATCATGAGTTGGGTCAAGTTCATTAGGGCAGCCCTCAACTCTGCATTAGTCATATCACCCTCAACAAAAGGAGCTTAAGGCATAGGAGGCACTTGAGGTCCTTGAGGTTCCGGAGGCACTTGAGGTTCTTGAAGAGGAACCTCCTCATTTTCCTCCCCTAAGCCAACAATAGGAACTTGGTCAACACGGGGAAAGACTCTCTCATTTGGTACACCTCCCTCCTCCCTTCTAGTGGTCGATCTCCTCGTATTCATATCCTAAAAACACAAAAAGAAGAGGTTGAGAATAGACACCTTATATACTCAACTCTAAGGCACGATACTAGAATAGAGAAGAAAGTGAAACTTCTAGCATCCTATAGCCTCTTGTCCATGGATGTGTCGCGACTCACACCAATGACCAAGATACTACTAGATGTAGCTTGTGAGACTTTTAGACCTTAAACTATTTCCCAAAACCTTTTGCTCTGATACCAAGTCTGTCACGACCCGAAAGCACCCCCTAAAAGTTAAGAAAAACCTTCGAATCATGACCGGGCGTACTTGACCCCTTTGGGGTCTCGTACAAGCCCTCTAACTAGCATTCATAACATAAAGCATGAAAAGTAGTGTGGAATTAAAACTTTTCACGATAATAATAATAAAAGGAGTCTTTTCATAAATACTAGGAAATCTTATTGTCACAAGCCAACTTAAGGACACAACTTGGAATCTTAGGGACACGGCCCTTTACAATAAAAGTAAATACACTTTTAAGTCTTAATTAAGAAACTAAGAAACATAAAATTATGTCCTCGGATATATGAGGACATATCCAATTCTTGAGAGATAGAATTCTCAAGCTTCAACTCCGATCCTCCAAAAAGTCTTCCAACCTATACTCATAAGGTATATAAAAGTATGGGGTTAGTACAACAATGTACTAAGTATGGCATATGCAAAAACATACAAAAAGGGACATTTTAGTAAAAATAACTTTTCATGCAATTAAAGCAATATTCAATAATCTAGAAACCAACCAACATAAGAATCGACAATCAACACTTTATGGCAACTTTACCAAAACTTAGAGTAATCAAAAGGAACATTTCAATGAACTTACTAAACTTACAATGAAAATTGAATAAAGCATCACAGTGAATATATTGGATTCTTGCAATGGAGACCTTACAGTGAATGGCACGGTCCAAATCATATGAACTCTTTTCCTTTGAAGTTGCCCTAACCCAAGGTTATCCTAAGACTCCCTAAAGTAAGCTAAGAAGGAATTTTCATTACACCTCCCTTCAAAGCACACCAAAGCGACCCTTAAAACTACCAAATCTTAGGCTTACTTCGTTGGAAATCAAATCCACGCCCTTGGCTAACATATGCAAAACACTCATGGAAATATAGGTCATACCAAGTGCAATGTGAGAGTAGCATCCCATACAACCACTCCCACTTAGTACTCCTAATGGATTTCATTTACCCAAGTACTCCACAATAATCCTCCATAACACTACACCATAGTACTTATTCACACGGACTTCATGAAGGTACTCTTCTCCCATAGTAGGTATAGGTCATACCACGTGTAATGTGAGAATAGCATCCCATACTACTACTCCCATTCAATGCTCCTACTCGGTGACTAATGTGTATTGAGCACTTCACGACATACAAAAACAAATTCAACAATATACAAGATAATTAGTTTTCAAATCAATTCTTTGTGGGAGTTAGCTTAACCGACAAAGACCATGAGAGATAGACATGGAATACCGATATTAACCCCTATCGGATGAGGGATCATTACTTGCCTAGTGTAAGGTCATGCTTCTTAGCGTTTACATGGCTTTTCCAATAGCTACACCTATGCGGGCACATAGTTAAGGGCTAAGGAGATTGATACTAAGTAACTCACTCTCTACTAACGAGGAGTACTCATCTCAAGAGGTACTTTGGATTACAACATCTCAACTCACGAAGTGCAATCCACCTCCCCTTCATATCCTCTCGGTGCTAGGAATAACTCCCCACGGATTTCTCAACATAATAGTCTATCTTAGAAAGCTCACTAGGAATGGAGAGGTTGCTACTAGACACTACATCTCAACTCACGAAGTGTGTCCACCTCAAGATTCCCCTTTTTGCTTAACTTGGCATAATACAAATCTTAAAAGAGTGTGTGTGTACATGTGCACACCTTGCATAAAAGCATCGCTTCATTATCATCAAGTTCTACACATACTTTAACCTTAATTCATCAAGTTACACACTCTACATGCTTCTCATAATCATACACTTCATTTAGACATAAACTAGGTCAAACATGCAATTCAAGCTACATCAAACACAATACAAGACCCATTTCCCATATATCTTCATTTCACATATACGTCTTCAAGATCACATACTCAAAATATAGTAAGTAACATCAAGTTCATCAATTAGCACCGCCACCCATAAGGTGGACCATACCACTCAAATAGCAATTCATAATAAGAAATATACAATGAGAGCAACTCATCAACAAATCAAACCATCATCACCCATAAGTAATTTATCAATATTTCACCATATTAAATCCCTTAGGGAAGTAGCTACACCAACATGACAAATACAAGAAGACCCAAGTTCATACCCTACTCAAATCATGCTCACATAACCCATTTTCAAGCCAAAAGTTAAAGTACGCATATACAAGAGTTTCATGGAGTTTTTAACATCAAAAACATCAATTCAAACCAATATAAATACATTTAAACCATTAAAACTTAAATACAAGAAGACCCATACTAGAAATCAAAGTTAGAAGAAGATTGAGTTTAGAAACCCTTTTGAAAACCATTTTGGAAATTGGCTTCTTGAATGAAAAGATATTCAGGAATGGATACCATAACTTTAAGAGAAGGAAAACCACTAATTTCAATGAAGAAACAAGTCCAAAGCAGCCCTCCTTTCCCTCCTTGAGACTTGGCTTCAATGGTGACTTTGAGAGAGTTTTCTTTTTTTTTTGAGAGAGAGTTTGAATGTTGAAGTGAGGGGGTCTTGTCTAGGTCTAGGGTTTAAAACTCATTTAATATAACCTAAAAATCCCTTAACAAACCGTCCAAACTCTTATTTAGACGTGGGTACTTGGCAGAAAAATCTGCTTACAGGGACAAGGCTTGCGACGACCTTCTTGTGACGGGGCGGCACGGGTGCAACGGCCCGTCCTGACCATCCATTGCAAACTTCAGAGGCTTCCCAAGGGTCCCCTATACACCCTTGAACAAGTCCCCCACGACAGAACCTTGTGACGGGGCGTCACAGCCATGACTGGCCGTCGACTGCTCCGTCGCCAAGGCTACCTGAGACAGCCTGCTTACCAGGTTTTGGGTCCTTCCTCAAGGACCCTTCGATGGTCCTTGGAGATAACTTCCCAGACTTTTCCAACATAAATATGATCATCTATAAGTTTAACACCTCTCACATGAATTTCATCCAAAACGAACACATAAAACTCGAAACTCGTCTAGACGTACAAGGTCGACTCAAGGCATACCTTTCGAATGCCTTGGACGTTCTTGGTCGTTTGACCTCCAAACTTCACGAAACATTGCACACTGCCTAAGGACACTAAACTAACTCCGTTTAACTTAAAATCAACTCAAGAAACAATCATGAGGCTCTAGTTCACCTTAGTTCATTTTGGGGCATTATATTCTCCCCCACTTGGAATAACATTCGCCCTCGAATGACACTTAAATTTTTAAGAACAACAAGAACTCTCTAATAATCATATAATTCAGTTAGATAATGATCAAAACATCAACAATCAAAGCATGAATTAGCAAGTAACATCATTTCAGACTTTCAACACTTATCAACAAAGACAACTTTTGCCAAACTCACAAAGTCAAAACTCAACCTTAAACTTCTTTTATGGAGGAACTACCTTCTCCAACATTAAACATGCTCATATGCAACAATTTTGCACATATTTAAACTTCAATTAAGGCAAGGCAAATTTTTCTCAAATTGCAAATTTTTCACAGTGAACATTCACTGTAACACTGCCAAACATACAAAACTTTCAAAATTCCACTCTTTGAGCAATTTATCAAGATGACATGATCATATGAACTATAAAACCATATAAACTTATCTCATAACACAAAAGCAACAATAACAAAGAGTTGAGACTTACCAAAACCATCAATCCGGATTAACTATCCTTTCTAGCCCCCATCCCATAGGAAGGGTTCTTCTTGGGAGCATTAGGATCTAGGGAAGCTTGATTGACATCTCTCCCCCTTGATTTAAGGTATGGGCAGTCCCTCATCTTGTGTCCTTTATTACCACATGCAAAAAAACCATCCGTTCTGGCAAGACACTTACCCCCATGTTGCTTGCCACAAGTAGGGCACCTAGCCCTTTCATAGGAATGACCACCACCTTTAGAAGATTGATTTGGAGCCCTATCCTTGTTTCCCATAGAAGAATCTTGGGGATAAAACCTCTTATTAGGCCTTTGGTGACTAGAATAATCGGACCTAGGTCTCTTACCCTCTTGCCTTATCTCCCTAATTTTGGACTCCTCAATTTGTTGCGCATAAACCATGAGCCTAGAGATATCCATGTCATTATGAAGCATAGCCGTACGACACTCTTTTTCCACCAAGCTAGACACGCCCATCAAAAACTTGTTCATCCTAGCCCTAGGGTTGGCCACCATGGTTGGGGCATACTTAGAGAGTTGGGTGAATTTGAGAGAGTACTCTTGCACACTCATTCCCCCTTGACGGAGGTTCATGAATTCTACCATATTCTTCTCCCTCCACTCTAAAGGAAAGAATCTATCTAGGAAAGCCTCTTTTAATTCCTCCCAATCAACCGGTACTCTTTCTAAGGGTCTCTCACTCCTCCATTGCTCATACCACATTTGAGCAACATACTTAAGTTGGTAAGCGGCCAATTCCGCTTTCTCCCTAAGGGTCACACCCATAGCATATACCACCTTGAAAACCTCATCTATGAAGCCTTGTGGATCTTCATCCACCTTAGTGCCATGAAAAGTAGGAGGGTTCATCCTCATGAAATCCCGAATCCTAGAAGCGGGAGTACTAGCATTTGGTTGGGGCCTATCTCCTAGGTTATCTTGGCCCACAAAGTGATTGTTGACAACTTGAGCTTGAGCCGTCATCAGTTGGGTCAAGTTCATTAGGGCAGCCCTCAACTCCGCATTAGTCATATCACCCTCAATAAAAGGAGCTTGAGGCATAGGAGGCACTTGAGGTCTTTGAGGTTCCGGAGGCACTTGATGTTCTTGAAGAGGAACCTCCTCATTTTCCTCCCCTAAGCCAACAATAGGAACTTGGTCAACACGGGGAAGGACTCTCTCATTTGGTACACCTCCCTCCTCCCTTCTAGCGGTCGATCTCCTCGTATTCATGTCCTAAAAACACAAAAAGAAGAGGTTGAGAATAGACACCTTATATGCTCAACTCTAAGGCACGATACTAGAATAGAGAAGAAAGTGAAACTTCTAGAATCCTATAGCCTCTTGTCCATGGATGTGTCGCGACTCACACCAATGACCAAGATACTACTAGATGTGGCTTGTGAGACTTTTAGACCTTAAACTATTTCCCAAAAACTTTTGCTCTGATACCAAGTATATCACGACCCGAAAGCACCCCCTAAAAGTTAAGAAAAACCTTCGAATCATGACCGGGCGTACTTGACCCCTTTGAGGTCTCATACAAGCCCTCTAACTAGCATTCATAACATAAAGCATGAAAAGTAGTGCGGAATTAAAACTTTTCACGATAATAATAATAAAAGGAGTCTTTTCATAAATACTAGGAAATCTTATTGTCACAAGCCAACTTAAGGACACAACTTGGAATCTTAGGGACACGGCCCTTTACAATAACAGTAAATACAATTTTAAGTCTTAATTAAGAAACTAATAAACATAAAACTATGTCCTCGAATATATGAGGACATACCCAATTCTTGAGAGATAGAATTCCCAAGCTTCAACTCCGATCCTCCAAAAAGTCTTCCAACCTATACTCATAAGGTATATAAAAGTATGGGGTTAGTACAACAATGTACTAAGTATGGCATATGCAAAAACATACAAAAAGGGAAATTTTAGTATAAATAACTTTTCATGCAATTAAAGCAATATTCAATAATCTAGAAACCAACCAACATAAGAATCGACAATCAACACTTTATGGCAACTTTACCAAAACTTAGAGTAATCAAAAGGAACATTTCAATGAACTTACTAAACTTACATGAAATGGAATAAAGCATCACCGTGAATATATTGGATTCTTGCAATGGAGACCTTACAGTGAATGGCACGGTCCAAATCATATGAACTCTTTTCCTTTGAAGTTGCCCTAACCCAAGGTTATCCTAAGACTCCCTAAGGTAAGCTAAGAAGGAATTTTCATTACACCTCCCTTCAAAGCACACCAAAGCGACCCTTAAAACTACCAAATCTTAGGCTTACTTCGTTGGAAATCAAATCCAGGCCCTTGGCTAACATATGCAAAACACTCATGGAAATATAGGTCATACCAAGTGCAATGTGAGAGTAGCATCCCATACAACCACTCCCACTTAGTACTCCTAATGGATTCCATTTACTCAAGTACTCCACAATAATCCTCCATAACACTACACCATAGTACTTATTCACACGGACTTCATGAAGGTACTCTTCTCCCATAGTAGGTATAGGTCACACCAAGTGCAATGTGAGAACAGCATCCCATACTACTACTCCCACTCAATGCTCCTACTCGGTGACTAATGTGGATTGAGCACTTCACGACATACACACACAAATTCAACAATATACAAGATAATTAGTTTTCAAATCAAATCTTTGTGGGAGTTAGCTTAACCTACAAAGACCATGAGATCTAGACATGGAATCCCGATATTAACCCCTATCGGATGAGGGATCCTTACTTGCCTAGTGTAAGGTCATGCTTCTTAGCGTTTACATGGCTTTTCCAATAGCTACATCTATACGGGCACATAGTTAAGGGATAAGGAGATTGCTACTAAGTAACTCACTCTCTACTAACGAGGAGTACTCATCTCAAGAGGTACTTTGGATTACAACATCTCAACTCACGAAGTGCAATCCACCTCCCCTTCATATCCTCTCGGTGCTAGGCATAACTCCCCACGGATTTCTCAACATAATAGTCTATCTTAGAAATCTCACTAGGAATGGAGAGGTTGCTACTAGACACTACATCTCAACTCACGAAGTGTGTCCACCTCAAGATTCCCCTTTTTGCTCAACTTGGCATAATACAAATCTTAAAAGAGTGTTTGTGTGTACATGTGCACACCTTGCATAAAAGCATCGCTTCATTATCATCAAGTTCTACACATACTTTAACCTTAATTCATCAAGTTACACACTCTACATGCTTCTCATAATCATACACTTCATTTAGACATAAACTAGGTCAAACATGCAATTCAAGCTACATCAAACACAATACAAGACCCATTTCCTATATATCTTGATTTCACATATTAGACCTTCAAGATCACATACTCAAAACATACTAAGTAACATCAAGTTCATCAATTAGCACCGCCACCCATAAGGTGGACCATACCACTCAAATAGCAATTCATAATAAGAAATATACAATGAGAGCAACTCATCAACAAATCAAACCATCATCACCCATAAGCAATTTATCAATATTTCACCATATTAAATCCCTTAGGGCAGTAGCAACACCAACATGACAAATACAAGAAGACCCAAGTTCATACCCTACTTAAATCATGCTCACATAACCCATTTTCAAGCCAAAAGTTGAAGTATGCATATACAAGAGTTTCATGGAGTTTTTAAGTTCAAAAACATCAATTCAAACCAAGATAAATACATTTAAACCATTAGAACTTAAATACAAGAAGACCCATACTAGAAATCAAAGTTAGAAGAAGATTGAGTTTAGAAACCCTTTTGAAAACAATTTTGGAAATTGGCTTTTTTAATGAAAAGATATTCAAGAATGGATACCATACCTTTAAGAGAAGGAAACCCACTAATTTTTATGAATAAACAAGTCCAAAGCAGCCCTCCTTTCCCTCCTTGAGCCTTGGCTTCAATGGTGACTTTGAGAGAATTTTCTTTTTTTTGTGAGAGAGAGTTTGAATGTTGAAGTGAGGGGGTCTTGTCTAGGTCTAGGGCTTAAAACTCATTTAATATAACCTAAAAATCCCTTAAAAAACCGTCCAAACTCTTATTTAGACGTGGGGTGAATTTACAAATTCACTCCTGACTTGGCAGAAAAATCTGCGCACAGGGACAAGGCTTGCGACGACCTGCTTGTGACGGGGCGACACGGGTGCAACGGCCCGTCCTGACCATCCGTTGCAAACTTCAGAGGCTTGAAAAGGGTCCCCTATACACCCTTGAACAAGTCCCCCACGACGGAACCTTGTGACGGGGTGTCACAGCCATGACTGGCCGTCGACTGCTCCGTCGCCAAGGCTACCTGGGACAGCCTGCTTACAAGGTTTTGGGTCCTTCCTCAAGGACCCTTCGATGGTCCTTGTGGATAATTTCCCGGACGTTTCCAACACAAATATGATCATCTATAAGTTTAACACCTCTCACATGAATTACATCCAAAACGAACACATAAAACTCGATGAAACTCGTCTAGACGTACAAGGTCAACTCAAGGCATATCTTTCGAATGCCTTGGACGTTCTTGGTCGTTTGACCTCCAAACTTCACAAAAATTTGCACATTGCATAAGGACACTAAACTAACTCCGTTTAACTTAAAATCAACTCAAGAAACAATCATGACACTCTAGTTCACCTTAGTTCATTTTGGGGCGTTATAGGTATATTGGGTCCTCTCGATGGGGCGTATACATCGGACTCCACATTTAGCTCAGGTTGTTTTATTATCGGTTATTAGTATCTTGCACATTTCAATCATACTCTCTTGCATTGACCATATTTACATATCAATTAGTATTAAGTCTCAGCATGTTATAAATTTAGTCATTGCATCAAGTTAGCTCAGAATTCAATATATATCATGTTCCTATCATTACACTTGCTTTTGTGCTTGTTCAGTTATGCTTTATTTCAGCTTTACTCTATCCTACATGCTCAGTACCCTCAAGTACTGACGCATATACGTGCGCTACATCTTCTTGTGATGTAGGTTCAGGTTCTGAGCATCCAGATCGCACTTAGATCTATTTACGATCTTCAGTTTAGTAGATTCAGTGGTGAGTCCTCATTGTCCAAGGACAATAGTCATGAGCTTCTCTTCAGTATTTAGTCCTTTAGTTTCAATTTTTTCTAGACTTAGTTGGGGCTTGTCCCATCACTTCTAGTAAGTTAGAGGCTTATTCTCAGACATAGTTAGTTTAAGCTTAGTATTGAGTTAATATTTTCTTTATATTAAACTCGTCAGTATTTCAAATATTTCAGCTATTTTGAAGGCAATTGTATTATGAATATGTTGTTATTATGATCACACTATGTTAAGCCTATGCCTAGTTTCTTGTTCTAGCTATGATCTAGGTTGCATTGCTAATGTAATGAGCATGTGAATTGTTATGATAGGGTTATTTATATGTGCTACCTATGAGGAATTTATAATTTTCTATGTGTAGTTAATATATATGCATAATGACTAGAGCTTACTGTAATGATATTGTAAGTGTTGAATAAATATGTCTTATGCTATGTTATCCATTCAATGATGTTATGTGATGTATCATTATCTAGGATGACTTGATAGGTGTACTAGTATGGGCAAGGGTATGAGACCTTGTCAATGCATTGCACATGTGTACCTTGATAGTATAGTTCCTAGGTTGTTATGTGATGTATCATAATGACTCAGAGTGTCGCCAAGAAGAACATTCAGCGGGTTGAAGCTCCTATTAATGTTAATCATAGATCAGCAGTAGCCAAGGTTCGTGACTTTGTTAGGATGAATCCGCCTGAGTTCTTAGGATCGCAGACTAGTGAGGATCCTCATAATTTCTTGAATGAGATCAAGAAGATATTTGAGGTAATGCAAGTCACTGGGAATGATCGGGTTGAGTTGGCATCATACCAGCTGAAACATGTTGCTCATATCTGGTACACTCAGTGGAAGGATAATACGGGTACTGATGCAGCTCCTATTACTTGGGATTGCTTTAGTGAGACCTTTCTGATAGGTTTTCCCCGTTAGAGTTAAGTTAAGCAAAGTCTTAGGAATTCATGAATTTAAGGAAGGGAAATATGACGGTCCAAGAGTATGGGCTCAAGTTTATCCAACTCTCCAGATATGCTCCTCACATGGTTGCTGACTCCAGGGCTCAGATAAATACGTTTTTGTATGGAGTGTGAGATTTGGTGAAAGTAGAGTGTAGAAATGATATGTTACTTGGAGATATGAACATCTCTAGGCTTATACCTCATGATCATTAGATTTAGGGTGATAAGCTTAGGGAACAGGCTAAGGATAATAAGAAGGCTAGGACTGGGAACTATGACTATTCTTAGCAAAAATTGGGTGGTCGAAATCGCTCGCAGAGTCAACTAAAGTTTTCAGCTCCATCACCTTCATCAGCTAGTGTTCCATCCTCCAAGAACAAGTATGATCAGAAGGTTAGGGCATAAATCTCTAACTCTCAGAGAAGTGTTTGAGGCACCAAGACTTACCCCACTTGCCCTAAGTGTAGTAAGAACCATCTAGGCGAGTGCTTTCCCATAAAGGAAGGGTGATTTGGGTGCGGTCAGTCTGGTCACAGCTTGAGGGATAGTCCTTCTAGACAAGGTCAAGGAGGTGGTAATGGTAGATCTCAATCTACAACTTCAGCAGCACCAGCAAGTCGCTTGACTCAGCAGGGTAACTCATCTGGTAAAGGTGGCGGTCAGTGCCAAAATAGGTTGTATGCTCTTCAAGCTTGCCAGTATAAGAAAGGTTCTCCTGATATAGTCACTGGTAAGTTACAATTCTTTGATCTTGACATTTACGCATTGTTAGATCCAAGGCTACTCTTTCTTCTGTAACTCCTTACATAGCAGTCCAATTCAGTGTCAGTCTAGAAACTCTCTCAGAACATTTCTCAGTCTCTAATCCAATTGGTGACCCAGTTATAAATAGACGGGTATACAGAAATTGCCCTGTCACAGTATCTCAGAAATTCACATCAGCAGATCTTGTACAGTTATAAATGGTAGACTTCAATATCATTATAGGCATGGATTTGTTACATTCCTATTATTCCTCAGTTAATTGTAGAACTAAGATTGTTCATTTTCAGTTTCCAAACGAACCAATCTTAGAATGGAAGTTTAGTAGCTTAGCTCCTATGGGTCGATTCATTTCTTATCTTAAGGCAAAAAAGATGATCTCTAAGGGTTATCTCTATCATCTAGTTTGGGTTAAGGATTCTAGCTCTGAAACCCTAATTCTTGAGTCAGTTCCAGTAGTCAGTGAGTTTCTAGAAGTGTTTCCAGAAGATCTTCCCAGAGTTCCTCCTAAAAGGGAAATTGACTTTAGAATTGATCTCCTTCCAGATACCCAGCCTATTTCTATTCTTCCTTACAGAATGGATCCAGCAGAGCTGAAGAAATTAAAAGAGCAGTTGAAAGACCTTCTAGATTAGGACTTCATCAGACCTAGTATTTCACCATGGGGTGTACGAGTGTTGTTCGTAAAAAAGAAAGATAGTTCTCTCAGAATGTGCATTTAATTTAGAAAGTTTAACAAGGTCAAAATAAAGAATAAGTATCCCATCTCCAGGATTGATGACTTTTTTGACAAACTTTAGGGTGCTAGTCACTTCTCAAAGATAGACCTCAGATTGGGTTATCATCATTTCAGAGTCAGAGATAGTGACATTCTGAAAATAACCTTCAGAACTCGGTATGGTCATGAATTTGTAGTTATGTCGTTTGGACTAACCAATGCTCCTGCATCTTTCATGGATTTAATGAATAGAGTGTTCAAACAGTACTTGGACTTATTCGTTATCATCTTGATTGATGATATCCTCATTTACTCTAAGAATGAGGAAGAACATGCAAGTCATTTGAGAGTTATTCTGCAGACTCTCAAAGATTGCTAGTTGTTTGCTATGTTTAGCAAATGTGAGTTCTTGTTGCGATCCATTGCTTTTCTTGGTCACATTATATCTAGCGAGGGGATCCGAGTGGATTCGCAGAAGATAGAAACAGTGAAACAATGGACCAAACCTACCACTTCTACAGATAACAGAAGTTTCTTAGGTCTAGCGGGTTTTACAGAAGGTTTGTGGAAGGATTTTCACGCATAGCCTCACCATTGACTAGGTTAACTCAGAAATTGGTCAAGTTTCAATGGCCAGATGATTGTGAGAAAAGCTTTGCAGAATTGAAAACTAGATTTACTACAACTTTTGTCTTGACTCTACAAGAGGGTTCAGATGGTTATGTGATCTATTGTGATTCATACAGAGTTGGCCTAGGTTGCGTGTTGATGCAGCGAGATAAAGTTATAAATTATGCTTCTAGACAGTGTAAGGTGCATGAGAAAAACTATCCAACTCATGACCTCGAGCTTGCAGCAGTGGTTTCTACACTTAAGATCTGGAGACACTACTTGTATTGTGTTCATGTAGATGTGTTCACTGACCATAAGATCCTTCAGTATGTGTTCAAACATAAAGAGTTGAATCTTCGCAAGGGAGATGACTTGAGTTCCTTAAGGATTATGATATGAGTGTGCATTACCATTCTGGTAAGGCGAATGTAGTAGCAAACGCTCTTAGTAGATTATCAATGGGTAGTGTAGCCCAAGTTGAGGAAGAAAGGAAAGAGCTAGTGAAGGATGTTCACAGCCTTGCTCGCTTGGGAGTTCGCCTTATGAGCATATCAGACAGTGGTGTAACAGTTCAGAATGGGGCAATATCTTCTTTGGTAGTGGATATTAAGGAAAAGCAAGACAGTGATCCAATATTGCTTGAACTTAAGGGTGCAGTCCATAATCAAAGAGTGGAGGTTTTCTCCCAAGGGGGAGATGTTGTACTTCGTTACCAGGGTAGATTGTGTGTTCCTGATGTGGGTGAGTTGAGACAACATATTCTTGAAGAAGCCCATAACTCCAGATATTCTATTCATCTAGGTACCACTAATATGTACCGCGATTTGCGGGAAGTCTATTGGTGGAATGTCATGAAGATGGATATAGTAGATATTGTGAGTAAGTGCCCCAATTGCCAGCAAGTCAAGGTAGAACATCAGAAACCAGGGGGTATGACTCATGAGATCGACATTCCTACTTGGAAGTGGGAAGTGATCAAAATGGATTTTATCACAGGGTTACCGCATACTCATAGACAACATGACTCCATTAGGGTGAAACAAATAAAGAAGGAGATGTTCCTAATGTGGTGCAACAAGCATATCGTATTCGCTAAGGATTAACATCTCAAAATGTCTTAACTTCTTGTGATTTTGATATGTCATTTACCTTTGTTGCTGCTGGTTGGGAAGGTACTGCACATGAAACTAAAGTACTTGAGAATGAACTTGTTGAACCAACGTCAAAATTTCCATTTCCGCACATGGTAAGTTTAAATTACATTCTTAGAATAAATATTATTTATTTACACAAAGTTGTCTCATTTACGTTACATATGTTTTTAGTTATTCTTTATAAAATGTTCCCTGCAAGATAAATATTACATCGTTGATGTTTATTTTCAAAATACGAAAGAATTGTTTCTCCATACGAAAGACTACGCTATCAGTTGAAAGATTATAGAGGAAGTAAAAAAGAGCCTCATAATGCCAAAAAACTATTTAATTATAGGCATTCATCTTTGCTCAATGTGATTTAATAGAATTTTGGAGGTCGAAAAATAGATTCAGAATACTGAAACAAGGCACTAACCATTATTATATTAATACACAAGTGGAAATCACTACTAAAAAACTGCAAAAAGGAGAGGAAAAAAAAAACACAGTCCGCCGCTTTTTTAGCCAAAAACGATGAAAATGTGACGCAATTACTTCTTTTTTGTTTTTTGGCTCAACGCTTTCCCAAAAGCAACGGACAGTGTCGTTAAAAGGTGACGAGTTGCGTCATATTTTAATTTAATTTTATTTTTAGAATTCTATTTTAAATAAACGACGAACTCCGTCTCTAAATTGTAATTATGATTTTTTTTATTTCCAAAAGGCGATGCAGTCCGTTGCTTTATGGAAATTTTATTTTTGAAAATTCCATAAAAGCGACGGAGATAAGGGCATTGTCTGTCGCTTTTCTGGAATTTATATTTTGAAAATCAAGAAAAATGACAGACAAAATCACGCTGTCTGTCGCTTTTCTGGGTTTTAAAAAATATTAAAACCCTGAAAAGCGATAGAATAAGGCACAATGTCCGTTGCTTTTCTGGGTTTTAAAAAAAAATAAAACCAAGAACATAAAAATAGATGAAGAATCAACGAAAATTGTATGAAAAGCTTGAAGTCTTCGTATTCTTCCTTAAGCTCATTGTTCTTCAATGGGGTTTGGAAAAGAGAGCGTTTCTTGAGAGATGAGAGAAATTTCGTTTGAATCCGATTTGGATGTGTAAAACTGGTTTAAAACTGACCTAATATCCATATAAATTCATCCTATGAATTACTCAAAAACCTCCACTTAAATGGGTCTTTTTAAGAAGTTAAATTACCAAAAATACGATTTTAACGATTCTAGGAAATGGTTGCGCGTCGCGTGGCCAATTCCCGTTATTTTTCTGAAATTTAAGGTTGAGGCAGTGAAGTGCGTGTCAGCCTCGCGTCTCTAGGATGACTCTCAATTCATGAGAAAGTAGCATCCGTGACAGCCTCGCGTCGCACACCCTAAGCTCCCATCTTGTTCGCGCAGGCTGCTTAATTTTGCAGCCTACCTACCCATGTTGGGGTCCTCCCCAAGGACCCTTAGGCTGGTACTTGGGGTGTCGTTACCGGACGTTTGGAGACTTTGTACTACATACTACCTATCCAAGGTCTCTTTACAAGTTTTAGACTTCATTTAACACCTCAAAACCTTCACCAAACATAGGGACGTTAACTAGTTCAAATTAGCTAGTTTCCAGACGTCAAGGTATTTCTTTGTCGTTTTGGCTCTACCCTTTTCCAAATGAGTTTATTACATTAATACAGGTCTGAAAATATCATTTTAAACATTATTAACTAGATTAAGCTATAGTCTAAGTCATGGCATTTCCGGAGTGTTACATTATCCCCCCTTAGGAACATTCGTCCCCGAATGACACAAAAATCTTTTGGAGGGTAGGAATAGACTCAATACTAGCAGCCCAAACAATTGACAATATAAAATCATAATGAGTTACATATCATAGGAGTAATTCAAAACACCTTACAACACATACCATAACATTAAACATAGCACTCAATTCACGATGCACAAACATGTAACAACTCAATATTCATAAGACATAGTGAGGAATTTCCTTCTCAACATTATCATAAGCTCAAAATGCATCAAAGTGTTACCATGCTATCATTCTTCTCAAGAAAATCACAAAACAGAAAAATCTCATGAAGACACATGCATACATATTTCACATAAGTGCAAGAATAGAGTATGAAGACATTTTCTCTAAACTCTAGTTGGTACAACTATTACCAAACATGCACCTATTTTGGAAAACAAATTAATTTCATGATTATGCATTACTTTCACTATTATGAGGGCTGCATAACCTCAAGGATAAATACATGAGGGTAGCGGGACTTCATGTAGGTTTCAGCCTCCCATGTTGCACCGTCAACAAGATGGTTCCTCCATAGAACCTTTACAGAGGCAACCTCCTTGTTTCTCAACTTCTTGACTTGGCGATCTAGGTTCTCAACTGAAACCTTTTAATAGGAGAGATTCTCATCCACCCCTAAACCTTCTATTGGTAGAATAGACATCGGGTCGCCTATGCATTTCTTGAGCATAGAAACATGAAACACCGGATGAACGGAAGATAGTTCACTAGGTAGTTTCAACTCATTGGCGACCTTCCCAATTCGTTGTAAAACCTCATAAGGACCAACATACCGGGGACTCAACTTCCCCTTCTTACCAAACCTCATCACCCCTTTCATAGGTGAAATCTTCAAGTAGACATAATCACCTATTTCAAACTCAATATCTCTTCTTCTATTGTCGGCATTTGACTTTTACCGACTATAGGTCGTCTTCAATATATCTCTTATGATTCAAACCTTCTCTATAGCCTCATAGATTATATCTGGACCAAGGAGCAAGGACTCACCAACCTCAAACCATCCAACCGGAGATCTACACCTTCTACCATAAAGAGATTCAAAAGGTTCCATGGAGATGCTCAAATGATAGCTATTGTTGTAAGAGAATTCAATCAAAGGTAAGTGATCATCCCAACTTCCCTTAAAATCAATGACACAGGCTCTTAACATGTCTTCAAGGGTCTAAATGGTAAGTTCCGCTTAGCCATATGTCTGAGGATGAAAAGCAGTACTAAGTTTCACTTGAGTACCTAAACCCTTTTGAAAAGCCTTCCATAAATGAGAAGTTAATTGGGAACCTCTATCCGAAATGATGGACAAAGAATCCCATGAAGAATCACAATCTCATTAATGTAGATTCTTGCATAATCTTCAGCAGACTTTACAGGAATAAAATGGGCATATTTGGTCAACCTATCCACAATAACCCATATAGAATCATTTTGCTTTCGGGTTCGAGGCAACCCAACAAAATGGTCTATATTGATGGCTTCCCACGTCCAAGTAGGAACATCCATGATTAGGGTTAAACCACCCCATTTAAGATGATCAGCTTTAACTTGTTGGCAATTTGGACACTTAGCAACAAACTCTGATATGTCCCTTTTTAAACCATCCACCAATAGATCTCTCTAAGATCATGATACATTTTTGTGGCACTCGGATGTATAGAATAGGGAGAACCATGGGCTTCTTCTAGAATTCAATTTTTCAAATCCTCATCATCCGATACACATAATCTCCCTTGGTACCTAAGAACACCTTCCCCCTCTTGGGAGAATGACTCATTGAGCTTACAAATTACCGATTCCTTCAACTCCATCAATAGTGGATAAAGATGCTGCTTAGATTTCACATCAACCACTAATGATGAGTCAGAGTTATGATGGACCATAAAACCATAATTTGGAGAATCTTCTAACCGCACACCTAATCGAGAAAACCTATGAACATCTTTCACAAATTCTTTCTTTTCTTCTTCCACATGAGACACACTACCCATAGTCATACGACTCAAAGCATCCGTAACCACATTGTCCTTGCCAGGGTGGTAAAGGACACTCATGTCATAATCCTTCAATAATTCTAAACATCTTCTCTGTCGGAGGTTCAACTCCTTTTGTGTAAACATATATTGAAGACTTTTATGGTCAGTAAACTTATCAACATGCACACTATATAAATAATGTCTCCATATTTTTAAGGCAAAAACTAGAGCGGCTAACTCAAGATCGTGACTTGGGTAATTCTTCTCATGAACTTTGAGTTTCCTAGAAGCATAAGCTATCACCTTGCCATGTTGAATGAGGACACATCCCAAGCCCACTCGGGAAGCATCAAAATACACTACAAAGCCTTCATTACCCTCCGGTAAGGTCAACACCAGAGCGGAGGTAAGCTTATCCTTCAACTTTTGAAAGCCTTTCTCACAGGCTTCCGACCACTCAAACTTCACCTTCTTTTGGGTCAAAGCTGTCAAAGGAGAAGCAATGGATGAAAATCCATCAACAAATCTTCTATAATAGCCGGCTAGACCAAAGAAAATTTTTATGTCTGTGAGAATCAAAGGTCTAGGCCAATTTTTGACTGCATCCATCTTCTTCGGATCAATCTCTACACCATAACCAGAGATAATATGGCAAAGAAAAGCAACTGATCTCAACCAAAATTCACACTTGCTAAATTTGGCATAAAATTGGTGTTCTTTGAGGACTTGCAAGGACAACCTCAAGTGACTCTCATGGTCATTTTCATTCTTGGAGTATATCAAATATCATCAATGAACACAATCACAAATGAGTCAAGGTAATCTCAGAAGACTCTATTCATTAGGTCCATAAATGTCGTCGGGCCATTTGTTAACCCAAAAGACATCACTAGGAATTCATAGTGACCATACCTAGTACAGAAAGTTGTCTTGGGAACATCTTCACCTCTCACTCTAAGCTAGTGACATCCCGATCTTAAGTCAATCTTGGAAAAGTAACTAGCACCTTAGAGTTGATCAAATAGATTATCAATCCTAGGGAGATGATACTTGTTCTATATGGTGACCTTTTTAAGTTGGGGATAATCAATGCACATTCTAAGAGACCCATCCTTCTTCTTAACAAAGAAGACTGGAGCACCCCATGGAGAAATACTATGTTGAATGAAACCCTTGTCTAGTAAATCTTTGAGTTGGAGCTTGAACTCTTTCGATTCAGCCGGAGCCATATTCATATCCGGTAATAAATCAATGCCAAAGTCAATTTCCCATTCGGGAGGAACTCCTGGAAGTTCATTAGGAAAAACCTCTGGGAATTCTCTCACTACAGGGACTGAGTCAATAGAAGGAGTTTCGCATTCTAGGTCCTTAACTCTCACCACATGGTATAAACAACCCTTGTCTATAATCTTACAAGCCTACAAACAAGAAATGATTTGACCCCTTGGAATAGAATTTTCCACCTTCAACTCTAAAATGGGTTCATTAGGGAATTGAAACTTCACTACCCTTGTTCTACAATCTATGGAAGCAAAACAATCATGGACCAAATCCATACCCAAGATGATATCAAAATCAAACATGTCAAGTTATACTAAATCAACAAGAGTAACTCTATTGGGCGGCATTACATGACAATTCCTATAGACTCTTTTTGCAACTACAGAGTCACCCATTGGGGTACAAATCGAAAAGTGTTCAATCAAAACATCGGGAAGTACATCAAACTTCCTAGCTACCAAAGGTGTAAAAAAAGAAAGGGTAGCACCTTTGTCAAGCAAAGCATAAACATTAACAAAGAAAATTTGTAACATACCCGTCACAACGTCGGGAGAGCTTTCTTGTTCACCCCTAGCCTTGAGTGCATAGAAACGGTTCCTTTTTGGAGCTTCAGAACTAAGACCGCTTGGTTGAGTTTGGCTATTCCCCTTACTTTGGATTCTCACATTAGGACAATATTGCACCATATGGCCACCTTTGCCACAACCATAGCAACTATTAGTTCCAACAAAGCATTCACCCACATGTTTCTTACCATACTTACCACAAGTTGGTCTTTCTCTTTGTGGATTAACATTTTTCCCATTTTAAGGTTTAGGATTAGAACCTTTATCATTGAGACTCTTGGAGAAATTTGAAGGAGCCTGGTTTGAAAAAATCTTCTTGAACTTAGGCTTGTCTTAAACATCAAGCCTACTCGTAGAAGAACCATTTTCAAAAGACTTTTCCTTCTTAGCTTCTCTATTACTCTTCCTTAGACGACTTTCCTCAACCTGTTGAGCATGAACCATCAACCTAGAAAGATCCATATTGTCATGAAGCATGGATGCACGGAATTCTTCTTCAAGCTCTTCGGACACGCCCGTTACATAACGATTCATTTCATCCCCAGCATTAGAAACCAAAGAAGAAGCATATTTGGACAGCTTAATGAACTTTAAGGAGTATTCCTTGTCACTCATACCTCCATGACGAAGGTCTACCTTAGATTCTCTTTGCTCCCTTGGGAAGTATCTGTCAAGAAAGTCCTTTTTGAAGATCTCCCAAGTCACGGGACCACCTCTTAAAGCCCTACTATCCTTCCACTGATTGTACAATGTCTGAGCCACGTCCTTGAGTTGATAGGTAGAAAGCTCAGCCTTCTCAATAGTACTCACCCCCATAGAAAACAAAATCTTGTAGACCTCATCAACGAAATCTTGGGGGTCTTCATCAACTTTCAATCCAAAGAACATGGGAGGATTTATCCTTGTAAAATCTTCAAACGGCTAGCTATAGTACTAGCATGCTGGTTCTCTCGAGGAACAACCTCCCTATTAGCTTGTGCCGTAATGGACTGAGCTTGGGTGGTGATGGCTTGGTCCATTTGGAACAGTGTTGCCCTCACCTCACCATCCGTCATAGCCAGAGGATTCACCGGAACTTGATCATTTGCAGCAACTTGCACTTGAGGAGGAACTTGATTGCCTTGGAGAGTAGCTCCCGCATTTGCAATGTCTTCTCCTACTCTTCTCGCGGATGTCCTTCATGTGTTCATCGCCTAAAACCACAAGAAAGGGATTAAATGCTACACGACAAATAGTGTCAAAACTCTAAAGGCACGACACAGGAGTATCAAGAAAGAGAAGTTTCCTAATCATCACCTAGCCTCTCATCCATAGTTGTGGCGCGCTCACAACCATGAACAAGACACTAGGTAATGCGGTTTTGTGAGACATTGAACCTAAACATATTGAACCTCATGCTTTGATACCAAGTTTGTCACACCCGGAGAGCACACCCCATATGTGATCGGAGTCGTCGTCCTATCAGAGGACTCAGACAAGCCCTTAGCATTCGTCATAACATGTGATTAGTAAAAATTGCGGAAAATTAAAACTTTTTTTATACTATGTGAAGTATACTTAGACTTCATACTTAACATTCATAAAGACATACGATATTCTAAAAACTTGTCTCACATATATTAAAACCATCTAAAGGGTACGAATCTTGACTTATCTATTAAATAGTAAATATGCCATATAGGCCTTAGTAGAAAAGAATCCAAAGAACATAATGGAAATAGCATATTCTTAAAGCTACTAAAAAATTGCATAAGCTAGAATGTTGAAAAGATAGCATCCCCGAACATTGAGGACCTACCAAGACTTGGAGAAAGAGTTCCAAGCTTCTTCAAATTGACCTCCTTAAACTTCAATTGCCGGAACGTACAGTTGTAGTAATATATCTGGTACTAAGTATGTGTATATGCACATAACATTTTAGGACATGCATGAAAAAGGATCATTTCTTAGAAACATGTTAATTCATATGAAAATCTTCAATGCACATACCATATCACATATACAAGTTAAGGATTCCATCAACTTAAAGCATGATAATAATCAAATACGTATTATCATACAGTCATGTTAACATTTCATATTCAAAATATCATATAAACATAACATACAAAATAGTTACCAATGATCCCATCCCCAACCTACAAGTGCAATGGTCATGTGAAGCCCCATAACCCCACACAACTAAGTAGATAACATAGAAGACCATGAGTAAAGCTTTGCTTTATTTAATTTGAAGCATAAGTAGTCATCACTTCATTTAACAATATAAACCAGTAACATATTCATCATAATGACCAATATCATATAAGAGTAACATCATGTATCATAACATATATCTTTAATGATATCAAATTACATAAGAACAATCTCCTAGGAATTCCGTTAGAGTCAACTTGTGCAATGTATACGTAGAGTCTCATACCCCTACCTATAGTAAGTACACTCCTCAAGTCACCCTAGTCAACATCCATTTAATTTTCTTTCATTTTACACGAGGGAACATTCGTCTTAACCGATATAGATCATGTGAGCTAAACATGGAATTAAATGTCATAAAAACCCCGCACCGTAAGAAGGTGGTCTACCGGCCAAAGTAGAACCTAACATGACATAGCTTTCTAGGTGGATCCACTATATAGTATCCTATGATGGAAACATAGTTCAATAACTAGGAGATGTATTAGACACTCATAGTTCCACATTGCATGGCAGACTCAATCTCATGAGAGTCATTGTGACCTACCTTCCAACTAGGGAAGGGACACCTCTCATATCTAATTCATCGGTGCTTCACTTAAGTCCCTTTCTTGAATAACCTTTAAGTTGTCTTTTATCATAAACTTATCATAGGTCATAGGAGATTAACTCCTTGTATAAACATGATCATGAGCTCTTTAGGATTGCATAAGAATTTATTTTCATCGCAACCCTTCGTGTGTGAGATTAACATAGCATAATCATCTTGTGTAAATCATAAAAGAGAATATCATAACTTGCATTATCTTATTCGTATCATGATATCACAATTAACATGTTCATAGCCCAACTTATATGCATAGAAACATCATACATTAATCAATATCATTGTAACATCAATTATGGGCTAATATAACTAACATAGAGTAATCACGGCTTTAGAAGACTTATCTCTTGCTTCCAAGAACCTTATTCAAGAACTTACGTTCAACTTATAACATTCGTAACCATAACATAGTGAAATACTCAATAGCATAATCAAGAAAAACTCTTGAAAACATATATAAGATCAATGCATAATGTAGGATAATGGAAGGGGTCATTTAAGAGTTCATTCAAGTCTTAGTTCCAATCTCAACGTTTTCATATCATCAAGTAGTAAGTATAGCCCATTCGAAACCACCAAATTGATAATAAACATTCTCCACACGAAATTCTATCATTGCAAGTCAAACACTCAACAATACATGCATAATTAACCATAGAAAACAATTGCTTTTCACCGAGAATCATAAAACTAGAGTTACGACGAAAATCCATTTTGTAGAGCACAAACCCTAGAATTGAATGTCTTGAAAACTTATCTTTGAAAGGACCTCTTGGGGAAAGGAATACCAAGAGTGAAAAACCCATACCTTATACATAAAGAATCAACGAAAATTGTATGAAAAGCTTGAAGTCTCCGTCTTCTTCCTTAAGCTCTTTTTGTTCTTCAATGGGGTTTGGAAAAGAGAGTGTTTCTTGAGAGATAAGAGAATTTTCATTTGAATCTGATTTGGACGTGTAAAAGTGGTTTAAAACTGACCTAATATCCATATATAGTCGTACTATGAATTACCCAAAAGACCCTCCACTTAAATGGGTCTTTTTAAGAAGTTAAATTACCAAAAATACGATTTTAACGATTCTGGGAAGTGGCTGCGCATCGCGGGGCCAATTCCCGTTATTTTCCTGAAATTTTGGGTTGAGGCAGTGAGGTGCATGTCAAACTCGCGTCGCAAGTCTGCCTCTCAATTCTGGAGGCAGTAGCCTGTGTGACAGCCTCGCATCGCACACCCTAAATTCCCATCTTGTTCGCGCAGGATGCTTGGCAGCCTGCCTACCCATGTTGGAGTCCTCCCCAAAGATCCTTCGGGTGATCCTTGGGGTGTCTTTACCGGACATTTGGACCCTTTGTACTACATACTATCTATACAAGAACTCTTTACAAGTTTTGGACTTCATTTGATACCTCAAAACCTTCACCAAACATAGGGACGTCAACTAGTTCAAATTAGCTAGTTTACGGACGTCAAGGTCTTTCTTTGTCGTTTTGGCTCTACCCTTTTCCAAATGAGTTTATTAAATTAATATAGGTCTGGAAAAGTAATTTTAAATATTATTAAATAGATTAAGCTATAGTCTAAGTCATGGCATTTCCGGAGTGTTACAGTTGGTTAGCATGAAATATTACCCCTAACATCTTTATAACCCTTGTTAAGTTATTGAACTACCCATGGATTCCCTAGTTTATATCATTGAATTTACTAGGTGTAATAAGAAAAGTCATTCCTTTATCGATCAATAGTTCTTAGAGAAGTCTTGAGGAATTCATGAGACTCAAAAGGGTCTTGAGAGAATCCCAAGAGTAAGTTAAGTGTTCAGTTTTAGAGTATGCCCTCATATTCATATGAATTGTGCATTTGAGCTAAAGCGAGTTGTACTCTTTTCCTCAAGACTTGTTCTAGCTGAGGTTCTTATTACGAGGAACGTTTACAGCTTGGGTCGAATTTTCACCAAAAAAGGTAGCATGGCTTATGAGATCATTAGCAATAGTATTGAAAGAGCTCAGAGCCTAGAGTTAAAGGAATGTATGCAGAGGTTTAGTAATCATAGAAAGGGAGATAGTGTTTTGAAGATCTATATTTTATAGTCATGCACCCAATAAGTTACTAATAAAGAGTTTTCCCTTATGGATAGACTAAGAAGTGAAGAGTTGTGAACAATTTACGATGGGAGGAAGTGTAAGTGTTGCTAGTCAATATGTTCTGGAGTATACCTTAACTAGAAAGGGGCTATGATTATGTGTCATTGCGCTAGTAATGACCAAGTGTTAGTGGTAAATATATAAAAGATCAAGAGTATTCATAAAGTGATACATCTGATCTAGACTTATGAATTTTGAAAATAGAACATTATGGTATTCAGAGGATGATAGAGTTATTTGAGAGATAATGCACACTATGTGAGTAAGCAGTATTTAAGTTGTCATGAGGTCCCAGTGGACAAGTGTTTCTAAATTGTAATAGTCGTATTGAAGTATAGTATAGTAAGTTAGCAATCATATTGATATTCGGGTTTAGTAATAAACATTAAGCTTGAATTTGAGGTGAGTGTGAGATTTGATCTGGAAGACTTGAAATAGGTGAGGAATTGGGGTGATGAGCTGCAATAAGTATGCTTGGTATAAGTGAGAGACCCCAACCTTTAGATAAGGGCAGTGAAGGGTGGCTACGCCACAAGAGTAAATATAGGATTAAGAGAATGTACACACGTTAGAATTGTGGAATAGGTCCATAGCTTTCAAGTGCTAGCTTTATACCTAAGGGGGAGATTATAAGGTGAGAAAGAAATTTATTGTTGAGAATAAGACAATAATGAGTTCCAAAGTTATTGGGAGAATAAGGTCCTACTATGATAAATAGTTGTTCCGAAGAAGTTTGTTAGTAGGAATCCATGGAGTTTTTAGAGTACTAAGCTTTAATGTGATGGTAAAGAGTACTAGTCTTGGGATGAGATTCCCTATAGATAGGTACATAATATGAGCTTAAGTATTTGGGTTAAGCTTGAATATAGTAAGAGAATACCATCAGACGCAGAACTTAGTACGAGTAACCCATTCTATACCCAGTCTAGTCGTCATTCGAGGACGAATGATCTTAAGCGGAAGATATTGTAACACCTCAGAAATTTTTTGAAGTAAGACTCAAACCGTTCTGTGTAGTAAGTGAGATTTTCGCAAAGAATTTTAAATTTCTTGAGTGTTAAGGTAACTAGATGTAGAACCTAAGTTCAAAGAAGAATCAAAGGGAAAAACATTCAAGTCATTCCTAAGTTTTCTTATGTTTTGGGTCAACATCACATGGACATAACTTTTAGTACAAAATGAGTTAGGAAATACATAAGATATTAAATTAAAGCCCTTTGTGTCCTCTTTCAAACACCACAAAGTTATTCGATTTCGAACTCTGAGTAAAAAGTTCTGATGGATTTATTAACGTCATAAAAACCTGGCAGCAGCTCTGCGATGCGGATCCAACACGGACCTCACTGTCCGATAAAAACTAATTTCAACTCCCAGCTTATTTTATTATTTATTTAGGGGTATTTTTGTCCTAAAAACCCTTAGTAGGTCATCTAAATTTGCCTATACGTGTAGAATATCAGTTTTCAAAAATGAAACCCTCTCAATCACTCCAAAGATTCTACGCTCAAGAAAATCAAGAAACGCTTAGGCTAGGGTTCATCTTTCATGGTTTTCCTTCAAGTTCTTCAAGAAAATGATTCATTCTGGTATGTAATCTTCCATAGTGTTGGGTTTGTTCGCCCACATGCCTATCATGTTAATTTAAAATTTAAATTTATCTAAAAGTTGAAGCTTTGATATTCTTGATATGTATTCATGAATTTGCTTTCGTTCTTAAATTGGGTTGAGATTGAGGAGTTCTTGAGGTTAATGTGTCGATTTATATAGTGGTTATTGTTAGATTCTAGTGTACATGGGTATCTAAATCTAAAGAGATATTGAGAAAAAGAATCGAATCTAGGTGAATTTGGGTTAGAAAACAAAATAGAAATTTCATCGGAGGAAATCAAGAGGTGGTTGTGCGTTGCGGAGCAGGTTCCCAGATTTGGAAGTTTCTGTTACGAGTCCCGGAGATGAAACAAGGTGTTCTTCCTCAAAATACATTTTCAAAATAAAATTTTAAAAAACCTCTTCGTATCGCGAACCTACTCTCAAATATTGGTTTCAGTCTTTTCTCATGTTTAGCTATCTAAAATCATTGTTTAACATCGTGAGACCTTTCGTATAACAAATAATAACCATGAACTCATAAATCACTTTAAAGGTAGAGTTGAGAGTCACGTCTTGCGTGTTCTTTCGATTATTTTTTTAGAAAATCCCTTTTGGACTTTTTGGATGAGTCTTCTCCAAATTCTAGTAACTTGATTCAAGACTCGAGCAAGTGAGAATGAAAGTGAGGATATTTTATTCTTGAGTCTACTTTGTCATCATGAGAACTTTTACTATTGAATTCATAATTCACATTCAATATAGAGTTAAGAGTAGAGCTCAGGGAAATCTTTGAGTTAAATGTGAATCCTTTGAGGTCAACTATTGATTTGAACAAAGTTTCTAGGAAGTAAGTAAGAGAATGATAAGAGTCATGAGCTCCATGTAGTTATGTAGACCTTCGTGTCGAGTCGTTCATGCCCATAACTTCCGCATGGACTCCATAAATTTTAGTATCATGGAGAGGAGTAGTATCTTCATGTTCAATGTATTGAGTATTGACTTAATAACCCTTTTGAGATTATATTCTTAACAATGGGACCACTATATGTTCTCGTGAAGTCCTTGAGTTCAGTAGTTCATGCCCATAATTCCGCATGAACCCTTTGAGTTGAGATTTATTGAGGTGAGTAGTATCATTGTCTCCTTGAGTTCTGGAGTTGTTGAGTTACAAGTATTGAGTTCTATGCATGGTTATTGAAAACCTTGAATTGAGTCGTTCATGTACATAGTTCCGCATGAACCCTAGTTTATGAAGTTCTTTGTACATATTATTTTAAAACTTATTTTAAAGACTTGAGCACTGAGTTGAGAAAGAGTATAGTTGAAGTTCTGTTGTGCAAAGAAGTATATGGAAACCAAGTATTCCCAAAGAGATTTAAAATGTTTTCACATTTAAATAAGAATGGAAACTGATATTTCCAAAGATCTTTCGGGCAAGTTTTTATAAAGTAGTAATAGCTTTCTAAATAAAGCATAAGAGGAAACTGAGATTTCCAAGAGAGCCTTTGAACTATGTTTTTAAGCACTTATCACAAATCACATAAAGAAGTATGTTTTTAAAACATAAGAGCTAGTATATTTTTGGAGTTGTATCGAACACCGACATGATGGATAGTTCAGACAACTCACAGGTCCCTAAACCATGTAGCCACCATGGGTAGAAAAGGGTCATACTTTTTAGATGATTCCTTTAGTGATTTTTAGCATACAATAGTGGATCCACTTAGTAGTTCAGGTTCTTTATTAATGGAAACGTATCGGACGGCCCTGGCAGGGTGAGGCAAAACTTTGTATCATTACCATAGCTCTTAAGTGATGGTTGTCAATTACAGAAACTCCGACAAAAGTTAATCTATTTTTATATACATCAATTAATTGTATTTTCATATACATTTCAGAGTTATGTTGTATCCTTGTCTTATACACAAAGTTGACATCATGTTTATAAATAACTTTTTTATATTGCACTTGTTTTAAGCTACTTTACATTGAAATTAGTTAAGTTAAGTACCACGAGCTGAATATTTCGATTTTCGTACATTGAGTTGAGTATCTTGAGTTGATTTGTGCTTCATTGAGTCAAGTATCATATCTTTGTAGTTGAGTAGCTAATCTTTTAGTTGAGTATCTAATCTCTGAGTTGAATATCTTTTCCTTAACTACTTCTGAGTTGAGTAAGTTGAGTAGTTTTGAGTATCCTTGAATTAAGTAAGTTTAAAAAGAGGTAAGTATATTTTAATTTTTATCAAGTTCAAGATTATTTTATGCTTTACAATTCCCCTTACATGCTCATACATTCCACGTACTGAGCAATTTGGCTTGCATCTTCTCATGATGTAGATCGAGGTATTCACGATTATGAAGAGGAGCTTCGTTGATGTCACATGGTGTTTGAGTTAGTTATGGTGAGCCTCCTTGATTCTGGAGGATTCCATTTACTTTCAGTTGTAAGGAAGTCGTGCGTCAAGTCCCGACTTCCATCGTTTTCATTTAGATGCTTCATAGATAGATAGTAAAGTTTCAGAAGTCTTCATTTATTTTATTAAATGTTTTAGAGACTAAAGTTTCCTTTTATGGCTAGTTGTATATATTTTATTATACACAATTTTCTTTAGACTTAAAGTTTGTATTTATATTTTATGAATTTTTAATTCAATTTTAAGCTTTTGCATGCTTAAGTTGGTCTTCCTCTTGTAGCCAGCCAGGATGAGGGTTTGCTTGGAGACCAACAATGGTTCTAGAGTGTCGGCCACGTCTAGGGTGTAGAGTCTGGTCTTGACAATATCTTAGTTGGGTGAGGTATTCTTTAATTTGGTAATGGATGAAGGATTTGATTATAAATTTAATCATTTGAATGGATAGCCAAGACGGTAAGGAGTTCGTACAGTTGTATATAATCGAACTTGGGCAGGTAGAACTCCAGTAATTGATTTTAACGTGAAATGGTGGTTGTAGAACATTTAGGATAGAGGAAGTGTTTTGAATTTGGAACTTTTAACACAAATTCCGAGTCTTTTTCTCTGTGCAAACTGCCACAGCGGGATTATTCACACAATGGCGAGGCCACTATGGTGGGCCAGTCATGAGTAATAGTAGGAAAATTCCTAAAAACGTTTTTTTTTTGTAAACTTTTTTCTTGGACAGTAAAAGGCAACATATGGATATTTATTCTTGTTTTTCCCTTATTGTGTTTCTAAAGGAAAGTCAATTACTCCCCTAATTCGTAAATTGATTCTTAGAGCTTAGAATTTTTGTTAGTTATCCTTGGGGGGGGGGGGGGTTGGCTTGAATTTAGTTGTGGAAAAAGCCCTAGTTCGGTGCTAGGATCATTCAATTGGTCAAGGGTTAGTAATTTGATATAATATAGGTAAACTAGTCCACTATTATTGATCTTTTGCATTAATTACGTGTTTTAGACTATGAACAAGCTGGGACACTCTAGAACGGAAAGCTTAAATTCCTTACGAGTGTTTAGGCTTTGTTTCAAGGTAAGTGATGATTTGATTTCCCGTCTGTGTTATACGTGCCTAGTACATGCTCTATTATATTAATTTATGTATGTGAATAAGGAAAGATGAAATGAATCTAATCAAATGAATATTTGTGATTTGTCGCATGTAATGAACCTGTTAAATAATTGTACAATAAAATTTTGTAAATCATTCATTGTGGTGCTGATTGTGTTTGTGGTTGTGGTTGATTGGATTGAGTGTCACGTTTCGACATAATATAAGATCGGGTGTCACGTTCTGACACACCAAAAGAGAGAACCATCATTGAAGGTAAAATTTCAAACATATTAACAAATTTATAGTATGGCCTTAATAAGTGCACATTTATATTTTATGTGTAAGTTATTGGTATTCACGATCAACTTTGTTCAAAGAGATAATATTTATTTTATGACTTTGCATTCTCTTGGAAGCGCTATTTTATTGCTCTTACAAACTTTTTTTATATGAATTGCATTTTATAATGCTTCCAAATTTTTTTTTATTTTCACTAAACTAATATTGATGTATTTTTTATTTGGTAGGATTGTGTTGGTGCGGTGATGGTACATATAAAGAAGGGGAGGTTCCTAAAGTGGTGCAACAAGCACATTATAATCGCAAAGGAAGAACATCACAAAATGTCTTATCTATTTGAGATTTTGACATGCGTTTTACCTTTGTTGCACATAACGCTAAAGAACTTGAGAATGAACTTGTTGAACCAACGTCGCAATTTCCATTTCTGCCACATGGTAACTTAAAATTACATCCCTAAAATTAATATTATTTATCTACACAAAGTTGTCTCATTTACGTCGCATATGCTTTTAGTAGTTCTTTATAATATGTTTGTTGGTAGATAAATATCAGGTTTTTGATGTTGGTTTTCGAAACACAAGGATTTTTAGCTCCATACAAAGGACTACGATATCATTTACAAATTTGCAATATTACAGATGAAGTGAAAGAGAGCCTCAAAATGCAAAAGAACAGTTTAATTATAAGTGTTCATATTTGCGCAACGTGATTGAACAAACTTTTAGAGCTTTGAAAACAGATTAGAATACCTAAACAAGGCATGAACCATTATGATATTGATATACAAGTGAAAATTAACATAGTTTTTGCAGTGTTAGATAATTGATTGCGAGAATACCAAAGGGCTAATGAAATATTTATTGTCTATGAGCATGAAAATATAATTGCGGATGACTAACAATGCTGATCGTCTTCTCGGTCACATGATCGAGAAATGCAAGGTCAATGTGAGGAAATTGTTCGTACTATGTGGAGTATTATATTAAAGACTAGTACATTACAATTAATGTTAAAATTTTTATTGAAATTAAATATTGAAGAATTAAAGTTAGATGAAACTGTTATTTAAGTTGATAACTAATAGCTTTGTAATAATTATAATGCAATTTTATAAATTTTTGTTTAATTGATAAGATTGCATAAACAGTTGGGGCTATTTTAATAGTTTTACAACTTATGAGATTCTTATGTTTATGAGAAAATACACAACACAATAATTCCATATCGCATGCTCAAACAAAACTTCAACTTAATCTCAAGATTCCATATAATGATTTCTAATCATGATACCATATCGCATAGCGAAACAGACCCTAAGAATTGATCAGTACGTTGGATCATTCTTGTTTATATAAAATAATAATAATAGTAAAAGGTACATCTGAAACATCATGTTTTTGAATTCTTTTTTATCAAAACTATCTAGCATTTCCACCAGTTATTTATCAAAACACTTCAAAATTATGAGTTGTATCTTATTCCTACATGAATAATCACCATAGCTGACCCAAAACTTACCCAGATGAAAAGAGGGATAGTTTTTTTTAGTTTAGTGGGGTGGGGATGGCTAGAAAATGGGTGAGACAATCTCATAAGGTTCTGTGGTATCCTTCACATTTATTTTTTAAGAAATTTGTTCTAACAATTATATATTCAATAAAAATCGATTTGTTAACGAAAAGAGAAAATATACACCTTTTGTTCAACAATAAAGGTATAATGTATGCACATTCATTAGACGTGGATGGTACACATATATGTGTAAGATGTCATAACTAGTAATTAAATTTTGAAATTGAGAAAGTTTCTCAGACCCTCCAAAACTGAAGAAACAAAAAACACTTCAATAACTCATTCATTAGAACTGAGTAAATCCAAAAATGCATAAAATATGTAATGACAACAAACTAATAAGCACATCCATTCAAACAAAGCTCATGTTCTAAAATAAATGTTACAATAAGGAAAACAAAGAGTTATAATAATACAACAACCTTTCTTGCTCGCTTTTCAATTTAAACTTCAAAGCAAAAGATCGAGACTGATTATATCTATGTAGACATTATCTTCTTTAGGTAATGCACACGAAATTCTGCATAGATATTAAATGTAGATTTTAGTTGATTTCAATAAGAATTCACCTTTATTTTTTATCGAGATAGTCTGGGGTTTTTCATTTCCTTTGTTCTTTCATTGATTTGACAATATGAGTAGTAATCCCATCAAGATCGTTTGGAGATTCCTTAAATAGTATTATTTCTTACTTTCTACAAGTGTTGGGTGGTTTATGATGTATCTTAAGGGAAAAAATCAGTGTTGTTATTTAATGCCTGAATGTCTTAGTAATATTCCCCGCAATGTATTCAACTTTATTCTGATACATTTGCCTTGTAAAGATGATGTGAGTTCAAGTGTATTACTAAAGATATGGAGGTATAACCAGTTTAAGCTTACAAAGTTCACGCTTAATGTATCTCTTAAGAAAACAAGAAAGGATTTACTAAACCCTACAGTTAAATTTAGGAAGATCATATACCAACTTTTGACCCTTTTGTAGGACCTGTTACTAATATAGCCCTCGATGTTTTTCATCTAGGAAGTTGTTTTGAGATTGAAAACTTCATATATTTTCTCTTGGTAAATGTCATTTAACTTCTTTTGCTTCACCTTCCATATAGAAAGAGATACAAATTGTGCTCCAGTGCCATTTATCGAGAGGAAAAATATAAGATTATCAATCTCAAGATAGCCTTCCAAACAAACAACATCAAGGACAAACTTTGTTATGGGACCTTTATGAAGGCTAACAATTTGGTAGATGATCTTCCTAAATTTGACTATAATTTTTAATCAATTCCTTCTTGTTTCTTAAATAGATCCATCAAGCATACAAAATTTAGATACACTAGTGAATACCTCCATCTTTTTATAAGACGTTGTCCTCACTTATTTAAAAGGCAAACACATCAGATGTCATCAATTATATTATGAGAATGGCTTCTAAAGATGATAGGTATCAATTTTCAATAAAAATTTCTTCTGAAAAAAGACATTATAAGACACAAAACACCTTTATAAAATAAGAAACAAAACAAAGTAAAAATCTCCAAACTACATGGATAATACTTAAATGCTTTCAAAACTTGTCACGACCCAGACCGTCGCTATTGGCACTTACACTAAGCCTCCGGTGGAGGAAAAATTAATACTAATTATCTAACTCAAGAACTAGATATTTAAAGATATAAAAGCTTGTTTAAATGCAGAATAAAGTAGAGTCCCCATACACTCCAAAAATCTAGCAACGACTCTCAAAACATTCCGTAAATATTCCCTAGAAACTAAAAGTCATTGTACCAAAACTCTAACAAGGAACCATAAGTCTAAAGAAAAGGGGCACAACCCCGAAAGATAAAACAACTAATCATCTATATTACTAATCTAAGTTTGAATACGAGGGACTGATCAAAAAGAGAACTCATGGCAGCCTGGAGAATTTACTTACCCTTGAATTTGACTGATCATTGATCTTCTATACGAGGTTTGTAAGTAGACGCTTAAAGATGCCTTATACTCAACAGAGAAAGAGCAAGTAAAGTATCAGTACACAATACAGTGTACTGGTGGGATCCCGCAGTTATTCTAGTAAGCAAAATATATACAACAATTAAACATAGTAAACATGCATATACAAAATATGACACATGTATCACTTATCAATAATGAACAACTTATAATTCCACCTTCTCTTTAACAAGTAATCACGACAATTCAATGTTCCTCTCATGAAACCCATACCCAAGGTGTTAGTGCATCGGAACGTGGTACCCAATCCAAGTTAGTATGTCGGATCGTGACACCCGTTACAATACGTATGTGAGTACGTGACATCCTATCACAGTAAGTTTGTTGTAACCTAACAACCAATACCTTCAACAAGCCACAATCACGATCACAATATACATTCTCATAATCATAAAATCAAGTGTTAATTCATGACATACAATCATTCATTCATAGTCATTTGCATTAGCTGTGATAAGTAGTGCAACATTTATATAGATAGATACATTAAAATGATTAAATTGCTATCATACATAACAAACGAAGAAATCAGACCATCACCTACCTCGAAAACCAACTTGAATCATCCAAAAAAACTTGATTATTCCATTTCGGATTCATTCCGATTGTTCTAGGAATACAAACAGTATAGTCGTTACAAGGATCAATAATTAAGTTCTAATATACTCGAATTATGAAAAACCCAAGACCCAACTCATGATCTTGAGGTGTTGCTAGGGACAGAAACCCTCCCCCAACAATATACTATCAACATTGTACTTTCTACATATCGAAAAAAGGATTTGTGAAGTGAATTACCTTTAGCAACAGAAGTCGTGGGAAACTTTCAAGAAATCACATGGGGTTGTCTCTAGCTCTCAAGAATGATTTTGCAGAAAAATAACATTTTTGGGATATATTTCTGACATAAGTCGCGACTGTCTCGCTATAGAGGCCCCCATCCCAACACAGCGGCCCCTCCTTAGCGGCTTGCATGGAAATAGTCAAACCCCATTTTGACAACACACCTTCATCCCATAACACTAAAAAACCACATGTTCATGCTAAGATCAGTTTTGGGAGTTCTACTCGTTTTGGGAGTTCTACTCGCCCGAAATGGATTCCATAAAGTCGCACGGGTTCCTTAACGTCTTAGCTATCTACTCATAAAATCAAGTTTTTATTAGGTCTCTAATATATTACCATATCTTCCTAGACATTACTGACTACAATTTTGTCCAAATCGTGACTAGGCTAGAAATTCTCAAGTTACAACGAAAAAGTTTTCTGATCAAAATTCCTTCCCCAATGGCTTTTTTATAACGATGGGAACAGTTCATTAACAATTTTTCTCATCACTTGTCTCTGAATGATAAACTAGGAAAAACGGGCTAATGTAAGGGTATAGTAGTACCTGAATCGACAAACAACTTGGATACTTGTGCCCCATGTCCTTCTTAATTTCCCATGTACCTCCCTCAACTAGACGATGCTTCCACTAAACTTTCACTGACTTAATCTCTTTGATCATTAACTTCCGAACATCTTCATCAAGAATTACAAATCGGTTCCTACTCATACTTGAGACCTTTGTCTAACAACAATGAATCCCATTTTATGATGTAATCTCTGTCACCGTGATATTTATTCAACATGGACACATGAAATACCATATGAACTCCAGATATCTTAGGAGGAAAAGCAAATTCATAGGCCATTTTCCCTACGTAGTAAAAAATTTCAAATTTTTCAATGTATCGAGGACTATGTTTGCCCTTCTTGCAAAATCTCATCAGCCCATTCATGGGTGACACTTTATGAAGAACTTTCTCACTACTCTTAAATTCCATGTCTCTTACCTTATGGTCTGCATACTTTTACCGTCTACCATGTGCTTATAAAAGCTTCATGTGGATTCTTCTCACTTTATCTTGACCATCCTTCACCAAGTCAACCCCCAAAGGTTTCAAATTTCCAACCTCAAACCATAATATTGGTGATCTACATCCCCTCCCATATAGTTCTTCAATAGTGTAAAAGAGGTGAGGATACTTCAATTTCATTGCTTCTTCTGCTTCCCATGTAACTTCTTCTACTTGTTTGTTTCTCCATAGTACTTTTACAGAAGCTACTTCTTTATTTCTTAACTTCCTAACTTGTCGATCCAGAATAGCAATGGGTACTTCTTCATAAGTGAGATCTCCCGTAACCTGTACGTCTTCAGTAGGAGTAATACGAAATGGGTCACCTACGCATTTCCGTAGCATTGAGACATGGAACACCGGATGAACTGATGAAAGCTCTTGTGGTAGCTCTAACTCATAGGCTACTTGGCCAAATTTTCGGATAGTCTTATATGGCCCTATATAGCGTGGACTCAGCTTTCCCTTTTTACCAAACCTCATTACCCCTTTCATCGGAGACACCTTCAAGAACACCCAATCCCCTATAGAAAATTCTAGTCCTCTCCTTCTAATATCTGCATATGATTTATGTCGACTTTGAGCTGTTTCTAGCCGCTGCTGTATCACTTTGACTTTTTCCATAGCTTGATGAACAAGATCTGGCCCAAATAATCCAGTTTCACCCGTTTCGAACCAGCCAATTGGTGATCTACACTTTCGACCATATAAAGCTTCATAAGGTGCCATTTTAATGCTCGAATGATAGCTATTGTTATAAGCAAATTCTATAAGTGGTAGGTGATCATCCCAGCTACCCTTGAAATCTAATATACAAGCTCGCAGCATATCCTCAAGTGTCTGAATTATACGTTCTGCCTGACCATCCGTTTGAGGATGAAAGGTTGTACTTAAATTCACTTGTGTTCCCAAACTCTTTTGAAATGACTTCCAAAAATTTGCTGT